>JAZKJV010000637.1:450829-783359 GCA_037367405.1 Ottelia alismoides | reverse complement strand
TGAACACCCTTCAAGCCAAAGGCGGGAAGCAGACGGTGGCAGAAATAGCTGAGGACTTGATTCCAAGCATGCACTTTATTTCTGATAAATTGACAATTGTGGACAAGAGAATGAACGATATCAACAGTAGGATTTCGCAATTCCCAAAGCAGATGGAGGAACTCACCGAGAAGGTGTCCAAGATGGGGATGCCTAGTGCACCTACTGTCCCAATATATCATGTGCATCATGTCCAGGAGCAACCAGGAGCAGAGCAACAGCAACCATAGGCTCACGACCAATCCCACGCCCAATTTTCCCAACAGCAGCCCCCACCGACTGAGACAGTCAAGGAAGCCCCGCCTCTGACATTTGAAGTGAATGGCATCTGGTACACCCAGGACACTACCCGACAGGGTAACATGGGAGACCGTCAGACTTATTAGCATCCACCCACCTTCTATAATGCCGCATTTCCTCCACAGCACACTACATCGTTCCAGCAGCCGAAGCAGCAGCAACCCTACAATCGCCAGAACCAACCTCAGCAATACCATCAGCAAACTCAAGCCCCCAAACAATCAGCTCAGTCATCCAAACCCCCAGAAGAACTGATCGACATCCAGAGACAAATATTTGAGGAGTTTCGTCACTTCCGACATGAACTGGAAGATCTACGGGTTGATGTCAACCGCTTGTCCCGTTGGAAGGATGAGCAGACAGCTCCAGCCACAACCATTCCCGCCCAGGTTCAAGCTAACCCCAATAGCTTGAACAAATTCAACTCATCTCAACACAATAACCAGGTATACTATCCAGACTTTTCCACATCTGAACATGAGATCCTTTCGTTTGACAAAATAAATGCCATGTCACTCAGGAGCGGAAGGACCGTGGTCGTACCTGACCGGGCAAGGGAATCGGACCATGAAGACTCGGAAGATCAACCGGAGGATGTATCCGAGGAGGAAGATGAAGGACGCCTGAAGATCCCAGCAGTAGATAAAGGGAAAGCATCTATGGAGTCTGCAGAGGACCTTGAACCTCTAGTTGCTGCAAAAATACCTTTGTCACCTTTTCAGCAACCTGATTTTGATTATTATGATTGTAATAAAAACTCAAAGTCGAATAAAGATGCTCTTATTTTTGATTCTGATCCTCTATCTCCTGTCTCAAATGCTTCCATTCCTTTCCCCCATGCCCTAAAGAAAGAAAAACAAAAGAAAAACATCAAAGATGACCCAGTCATGGAAAAATTCTGCCAATAAAACATCACAGTCAAAGTACCCTTTGATCAATACGTGGCAGGTAATCCAGCCTTTCAGAAATACTTGAAGGCAAAATGCACCCCCACCCGGACTCGTACAAAGAGAACAAGTCAATTTGTGGAGACTCATATCTTGACAGTTGCCACCACTAAATGCGTCAGAAACCAGCATCTGCCAAGAAAGAAAAGGGATCTGGGCGCCCATTATGTGGAGAGTAACATTGGCAGCATAGCATTTACACGCACACTTCTCGACAACGGATCTTCCATAAACCTTCTGCCCTTAGCTTATATTATCGATTGGAGTTGGGCCCTCTCAAGAAATCATCATCTTTACTCCAATTTGCAGATAAATCCACTAAAAGACCTAAGGGAGAAGTGAAGAATATCATCATCATTATCGAGGGTACAGAATACAAAGTAGACTTCACTGTCCTGGACATGGAGACCCCGAACCATTGGAAGGAATCACAAATCATTCTCGGAAGACCTTTCTTAAGAACCGCTAAGGCTGTATTCGACTACGGAACTGGCATGATGAAATTCCGTTCTCCAGGCGAAGAAGTGGACTTGGAAATGAAACAAACAAAGTGGCAAAGGCCAGACTCCGAATCCACAACTGAAGATGCCGAAACATCAGAATGCAATCTCCTCAGAACCACTGGGCCATGGGACCAACTACCAGACATACAGGTAGAAAGCACATCCTCAGAAGAAGAAATAATACACGATGCAATCTCTGAGACTTCTAGACCCCCAGGTTATCACACACTTGACAACACAGAAAGCCTCTTGGAGTTGTCAATCACATCACCTCTGGGACAGTCAACCGATGATGAGTCGGACGCGGCTCTGGCCGAATTACCATTCTACTCTATCGATCCGACTCACTTTTCTTCGGAATTGGTAGCCAACACCTCACACAGTGATTCACCGCCAACCGATACTGAGCCAGAAGCAAAAGTCATTCAGCCAGACTTGATCGACGATTCAGAATTGCCAGAGCTGAAGCCACTTCCTCCCACACTGAAGTATGCATTCCTCAATGGACCCAAAGAAAAATTCCCTGTGATCATTAGCTCATCATTAACAGTGGACCAAGAATCCAGACTGATCGAAGTCCTTGAGCGAAATCGAAAAGCCATAGGTTGGACTGTGTCGGATCTCGTAGGAATAAACCCCGCTCTCTGCTCGCACCAAATTTATGTTGAGGATAATGCAAGGCCTTCCCATGAATTTCAGAGAAGATTAAACCCCAATCTTCGGGAAGTAGTGAAGAAAGAAATAGAGAAATGGTGCAAAGCGGGATTTATTTACCCCATTTCTGACTCCAAGTGGGTAGCCCCCCTTCATGTCGTCCCGAAGAAGTCGGGAATCCAGATGGTTACCAACGAGGAGGGGGTAGAGATCGCGACCCGAGTACCCACGTCGTGGCGCGTCTGTGTCGATTACCGGCGCCTGAATGCTGCGACCAAGAAAGACTACTTTCCACTGCCATTCATTGATCAAATATTGGAGAGACTTGCAGGGAAAGCATTCTTCTATTTTCTTGATGGGTACTCCGGCTACAATCAAGTAGCTATCGCCCCCGAGGACCAGGAAAAGACCACATTCACATGTCCCTTCAGTACTTATGCATTCAAGCGCATGCCATTCGGGCTTTGCAATGCCCCAGGCACATTTCAGCGGTGCATGATTGCCGTATTTGCCGAAATGGTTGGTGATTTCCTGGAAGTCTTCATGGACGACTTCTCGGTTCATGGTAATTCATTTGATACATGCTTAGCACACTTGGACCGAGTCCTTCAGAGATGCAGGGAGGTTAATTTGGTACTCTCCTAGTCTCCTGGGAGAAGAGTCACTTTATGGTGACTGAGGGTATCGTGTTGGGGCACGTCATCTCCAAAAAGGGAATGGAGGTGGACCCTGCCAAGGTGGATGTGATCAAGAAACTTGAGCCACCAACCAACGTCAAGTCAGTGAGGTCGTTCTTAGGGCACGTTGGATTTTATCGACGGTTTATTCCTGATTTTTCAAAGATCGCCCGCCCACTGACTGAGCTCTTAGGAAAAGACACCGAGTTTATTGTAAATCACAGATGTCTAGAGGCCTTCGAGCTCCTGAAAAAGAAAATATGTGGTCGCCGATATTACAAGCTCCCGACTGGTCTCTTCCCTTCGAGGTCATGACTGATGCATCGGATTTTGCTGTCGGAGCGGTACTCGGACAAAGAAGAGATGGAATTCCCTATGCGATTCACTACGCGAGCAAAGTGTTGGACCCTGCACAGAGAAACTATACAGTGACTGAAAAGGAAATGCTCGCGGTTGTTTGGGCCCTGGAAAAATTCAGATCATACATATTGGGCTCCAAGGTGACAATTTTCACAGACCACACAACAATTAGATATCTCATGGATAAGAAGGATGCTAATGCACGACTTTTGAGATGGATCTTGTTAATCCAGAAGTTTAATTTGGAGATCAAGGATAAACCTGGAATAAAGAATGTTGTTGCTGATCACCTTTCCCGAATCGAGCAAAACGATCATCCTGATATCGGACCAATCAAGGAGACTTTTCCAGACGAATCGATTTGCGTCATTGAGTCAACCCCATGGTATTCCGACATAGTGAACTATCTTGTCTCCAAGAAGGTTCCCTATGGTTGGACCAAAAAAATGATTGATCAATTAAAGTCGGATTCGAGAAAATACCATTGGGACGATCCTTTCCTTTTTTATGAAGGACCGGATTGTGTCTGGAGAAGATGTATTCCTCAGGAGGAATATCAGAGTGTCCTCACACACTGTCACTCTCTCGAGGCTGGAGGACACCATTCGGGAAAGAGAACCGCGCACAAGGTACTCCAATGTGGATTTTACTGGCGGACCTTATTTCAGGATGCTAATGAATTTGTACGGTCATGCCCGATTTGTCAAAGAATGGGAGGGACTATGGGATATAGAGATGAAATGCCCATGCGACCAATGATTTTCTGTGATGTTTTTGATGCATGGGGGATTGATTTTATGGGTCCCTTTCCCAACAGCAATGGATTTGAGTACATCTTGTTAGCGGTAGATTATTTATCAAGATGGGTAGAGGCTATTCCAACCCGAACCGCAGATAGCAAAGTCGTCTGTAAGTTTATCAAAGATATCATCATTGCGAGGTTCGGGATTCCAAAAGTATTGATTTCCGATGGAGGTAGCCACTTCGTGAACAGGGAAATGAGATCTTTGGCTAAGGAGTACAAATTTGAGCATAGAATAGCCAACCCGTATCATCCACAATCTAATGGCATGGCGGAGGTTTCTAATAGAGAAGTGAAGAGCATTCTCCAGAAGTTGGTTCGTCCCGATAAGAAGAATTGGTCGACACTGTTGGACCAAGTTCTATGGGCCTATAGGACAGCCTATAAGACTCCACTCGGTACTTCACCTTTTATGATGATCTATGGCAAGCCATGTCATCTTCCTGCAGAATTGATCCACAAATCTGAATGGGCGATCAAAAAGTTGAATTGGAGTTGTCACCTTGGGAAACTATGTCGAGACTTAAATCTGAATGAGCTAATTGAAATCCGAAATCGGGCATATGACAACAGTGTGATTTATAAAGACAAGGTCAAGAGATGGCATGATAGACACATTCGAGAGAAGACCTTTGTCCCTGGATAAAAAGTGTGGTTGTTTAATGCTCGGTTGAAGATTTTTCATGGGAAACTAAAATCAAAATGGACGGGTCCCTACATTGTCATCGATGTGCATACCAATGGAAGCGTAGATATCGCCGAACTCAAAGAGAATGCACAACCGTTCTCAGTAAATGGACAAATGCTGAAGCCATACATTGAATCACCCAAAGAACAAACAGTTCAAGTCGAGGTCATCTATTTTACGTAGAGCGAGGACATTGAAAATCTATCTGATCATTCCCTCCCTCCCTCCCGACCACATCGGCCTCCGTGTACAGCTTCTTCCTTTACTTAGGCCAAGGCCTAAGTATAGGGGGAGACCGATGCCACCTGTATATACCATTCTTCTCCTGACTCCTAATCGCTCCATTTCCACCCTCCCTCCGTACTTAGGCTAATCATAACATAGGTATAGGGGGAACCGACATCCACCCGTTTATACTCTCCTCATTTCCTGTGCGCTTTTCTTTTCATTTTTTTCTTTTTTCTTTCTTTCTTTTTTTTTTCTTTTTTCTCACTCTCTTACGCTTAGCCCGAGCTATGTCTTCTTTACGCTTCTTGTGCTCTGAGGACACATCACTCGCTAAGTATAGGGGGGTCTGTATATATACTTTGTATATATTTTACCCATATCTCGTACTTTCGCGTAAATCTATATGTATTTACGGGGTGGGTACTAACTTGAAAAAAAAGGCTTCTTATTCCTTTTTTTCTTAAAAAAAAGTGTCTGCATTTCACGTACCTGCACTCCATCCAACATCACATGCATTTGCATCTGTGAAAAGTCATTGGGTTCTGAACCGAGTTATGAGCCGAAACCGAGAGTGGTCTGGACTTGACCTTAATCCACCTAATTTTTCAGAGGAACTTCACCGAGAAATAAGGATTTTAAGAGCTTCAGGTCTTTTTGACTTAATTCCTTAAGTTCCACATGACAATGTACAGCGTTTGACTCTTAGTGTCTAACCTGGTCTCTTCATTCTGGGTACAACTCTGGAATAGGGAATTAATTCGCACTCTCCCACCATGCACTTAGCTCAACCCAGACGGGATGTTGGAAGACTGTGTGAGTCTCTTTTCTGGTGGCGTGGAAATCTAAAGACCGGAGTACGGGTTGAAATAAAGCTTCGGAAAAGGGTGGACGACTGGGCACAATTTTTTCTAAGACCCCAAAAAATGTACGGAACAAAAAGATTCTATATCCGTAGGGGCACAACAAGATCCAAGCAGAACCACCAAAAATTCCAAATACATAGAAGCATTCTACCAAATAAAAATCCGACCAAAAAGGTCCAAGCTTCAAAAACCTGCAGATCTTGGTGGAGACCCGGCTACACTGGCCATCTTCACAAGGAGAGGTGACTACACTGGCCACCCTCCAGTTCTTTTCTCTTTCTTCTATCTTCTCCCTCATTCGATTGTGAACACAGCGCGACAGACCTTAGAAGGAAATACCTGACTCCCCGAGGACGAGTTACTGGAGAGGAGAGGAGCATGGTAGTCCGGCATTCTGAATGGGAAGAGCTAAAAACCTTCACACACATGAGTCGGTTATTCAATGTTCATAGGGTATACTTTGGGAAGAGGATTGATCTAAGATGACTTCTGAGCCGAAACTGTGTCAATGATGTGTAGAACTTGAGGGCTGTTGATTTTAAAATTCTAAGTCTCACAGAAGTTCCGCCACATTATTAATCCAAAGGTCGAGTTTAGTCTCACTTTCACCTTCAGTTCATGGTCTTGGTATGGAACCCAGTCTCTTTTCACTTCATGGCATTCCTTTTTGATGCTCAGGGACGAGCATGGTTTAAGTATAAGGGGATGATGAATCTCGGATTCACCATTCTAAGTCTCATTAATTAAGCTCAAGCCCCACAAAATCAACTGCATTTCGGCATCTATTTTGCATAATTTGCATTTAAGCATGATTTCATAAGAATTACATTTTAACATTAATTTCTGCATAAAATAAGAAGCCAAAAATCTAAGCCAAAAATGACCTGTAAATAGCCTAACTTCCCCTATTTTTAACTCCTTCATGCTAACATCGCATACCACAAACTCACTTCCACTGTGTACTCATAACTGACAAGAATAAATAAAAAATACAAAAAAATCACTAACCCTGTTAAGTGGACCAAAAACCCAAACCCTAGTTTCAGGATTTTCGGACTAAAAGCCACATATCTTCCCCATCCAGTGTCCGATTTGATCCTACTCACTTTTAAACTAATGTACATTCAATTACCTTCAAAACAAGACCAATCAAAACAAGACCAAGTTCAAGTGAATCGGAGCTCGTATGTGAAAGTTGGGTTTTGGGCCTCTTTTGTATATTTTCGCGGCTTTTTGACCGGTGTTTTATGTAAATATTTTCTTTATTAAAAAAAATAAAAAAATTAGATTTAGATGTCTTTTATTTATCTCTGATTTTCCATTATTTTTCCGGTTTTTTATATCGTGATTAAAAATGACAAAAAAATTAGAAAACCAAAAATCAAGGTATTCTATGTACATGGGATACCCCAAAAATTCACTTTTTACATTTGATCGAATTTGGCTTTGATGTCTTCATGAAAGTTATAGATCTCGTCGAGATGAGAAATATTCGTGAAGAAACCTTTTTGATCCGAGGTCGTTTACTATTTCTTTTTGATTTTACAAATCATTTAATTTCGGCTTTTTCTGGAGCTGACACGTGGCAGCCCCAGAGGCCGCCACGTGTCAGCGTTTTTTGGGGTTTTTATTATATCGTTTTTATTATTATTAAAAAAAATAATAAAAGCACCCGCACGTGCGACGCACGTGCCCCCAGGCACGTGCTCCGCACGTGCTGCGCCCCTCTCTCTCAACCGCGCCACGTGTCACGCTTTCGGCCGTTCGATCTCGCTTGATCGAATGGCCACTGCGTTTCTCCCCCAACCTCGCGCCCGTCTCTCCTCCGTAACTTCCGCCGCCGCTCTCTCGCAACAGCCACCGGCCCCGCCTCCGCGTCTTCCGCAAACGGCCGCAGCCAACGAACCTCCCTCATCCTCGCACAACCGATATCTCCGCAACCACCCTCCGCCTGCCTCTCTCTATAAAAGAACCCCGGCGACCCCCCCCCCAGACCTTCATCCGCCGTTCTCCAGGTGATCGTGACAACCATCCTCGCCGGCGTGATCCGAGAAGCTCGCCGCTCCTCGCTGCAGCTCAAGCCCTCCGCCGCTGCTTCGCTCCGGCCGCAGTTCGCCGTCGAGCCTCCAGGTATCCCTCCTTCTCTCTATCTCTCTTCTCTCTCTCTCTATCTCTCCCCATCTCTCTATCTCTCTCTCCGTCTCCGAGCCGGTCGTTCCGCTCGGAGCTTCGCCTCACCGACTCCGCTCCGACTCCCCCACGACTCCTTCGAGCACCTCGTTCACCTCCATCGCTTCCGCCTGAAGCTCCTCGACATCGCCGCCTTCGTCCTCCTCCGACCGCAGCGCCTCGCCATCGCCGACATCTCCAGCCACGGGGCCACCTCCTACGCCAACCTCTAGGCCGTGTGTCGGCCAGAGGGAGGCCGACGTCACGACCCTCCTCCGCTAATCCACGCCGACCGCCTGACTTCACAAACGCCAACGCCTCAGCTCCGACGCCTGGAGGTCCATCTTCATCGCATCACCAGAGGCCCACCACCGCCAGCTATCCCTCTGAACGCCGCCCCATCGGCCGCCTCCGCCTACTCCGCTCGCCGGGCTGACACTGAGCCACACCCGGAGCACGACCGGAGCCTCTCCTCCGCCTTCGACTTCATCTCCAGCAGCCGGGCTCGCAGCCCGAGACCCCCCACGTGCGAGGCGCGTGCGGGGGGACGTCGGCCTTGTGTCAGCACCCCAGGTCGCGTGCGCCGCACGTGACCTAGGGGCAAATTACACAGAGGCCCCGGAGGATCCTCCATATCACGCATCAGCCCCACCGACCAAAGTCACGTGCTTGGCACGTGACTGTTGGTCTTTTTGCAGAACTACTCCACTCTTTACTGGTAATTGCACTTAGGCCCCCGTCTGCATATTTTCTTCTTAATTATTATATTGCATTTTCACCCCTGCATTCCCCTGTAACTCTGATTTCGTCTGGACATCATTTTATTTATTTAAAAATAGCACTGTGTTCCTCACATGACTCTCTACATTTTGACATATCGTGGATATTTTTATGGTCAGTGGTTAATTATTAATAATTGTTTTGTGAAAATTGGAATATTTTGCCCAATCTGTGCTCGGAAATTCATAGTAAATTAACCATTGCTCTAAAAATCTCCGAAAAATCACGTATCATAGAGATTACTTTGATTAACATTATGCCCAAAAATCTTTGCATTTGCACGCATACTTTGCTCTGTAAAAATCATTTTGCATATTTCACTATTTTATTTTTAATAGGTATTAAATCGCATATTTTTGAGGTCTAGGATTTTTCTAGGATCCATTACCTAGTGATAGATCTTAGATAATTTTAGTTCTCGAAAATAAGTAGGTTTAATATTTTTTAAAATTAAATATTGAAAATTAATTTGTTTGCATTTAAAATTCCATAAAAAATTCATATTGCATCCGAAAATTCCAAAAAAAATTACAGTACATTCATCTTGTCGTATAATTCGTCTCGGCCAAGTTTCATATTTTTCGGACATCATTTGAACGTATTTGACATTTTAGTCCCTAAAATAGACCGAAATTGCATTTTGCACCCTTTATTGCATTGAAAAATTCCAAAAAAAAAACCGCCTCGAAAACCGAACACTAAATTGGATTGACCCAACTCTAGGTTGTTCCTTTGCCTCCTTGTGATCGACCTTGGGACTTGCCCAAGTAAAATAAAAGAAAAAAAACACTTGCTTGAAATTGATTAAAAATTGTGGTTATTTCTTGACTGTTTTCGATCGCCGCCTACAACGAACGACACATCATTATTAACACGAACAAAGATTAAAAACAACTTATTAACGCGGCTTTTACGGACTCGTCAATAGCATATGAATCTTGTTCACATACTGGCTAGGGTTTTGCTGACACTCAGGTTTTCTGAAGCCTTCATTAACTTTTATCCCATCCTCGAATATCATAAGATCGGGTCTAAACTCAAATCTCTGGTCCAGCTCATCAATCATGCAGTTGTGGAAGTGACTATACTGATCATATTTTCTTGATGGTAGAGATGAAGAGTGCAATATAGCACTCAAATCTTTCAAACCAGAGGAGTGTGGATATTTAAGTCATGAAAACCCTAATGACTAAGGCATGTTAACTCAGACTCTCAAGATCCCAGAGATCTAGTGTCCTCAAAACCCTCAAGCCTTGCGTGAGTGTGAACGTGTCAAGAATACACCAACTCCTTGGGTTAGTGAATTTTTGTGTGATTTTTGGCTTTTGCAAATTTTTTTGGGTTTTATTTTTTTAATAATTTTTTTTATTCCTCGGAGAAACAATGACTGGCCCAGGCTCAAATAAAAGTATACACTTTCAGCCAGTATGGGTGTAAGTACGGGCCGAGGCCCATGTTACTTGAGGACGGGGCCGTATGCGATGTCCTCTAAACCACCCACTCTGCTAAGGGAGACCGACGTTCCCTCACTGAAAATGCCTACTAAACCTAGTAGTCAGAGTCAACCTCACAAGAAAGGTTTTTAATTTTTTCAATTTTTTTAAAAACATGAATATTTACAAAAATTAATCCCTCAATTTTTAATTTTCACAGGTTTTTACTCAGTTCCCAAGGTTACCAGAAACCTAGCCCGAAAAATAAAATTTTAAAAAGTTTTAAAAACGCGAGCTAAGGCTAAAGTAATATACAATAATAAACGGTATACCCCCTATACTTAAAATTTGCTATTTCCTCATAGCACAAGTGCCATGAAGCCAAGGCTCGGTTCAAGTACAGGGTGATATAGCGGAACTGAGGAGGAGGGTCCCCCTATACTTAGGCCAAAATCGGCCTAAGCACAAGAAGACAGAACGAGGGAGGGATGAATAGGCAGGTCCCCCCTATATTTAGGCTACAAATAGCCGAAGTAAGGTCTGTGTTAGGGGGGATGTCTATGGTACAAGGGTGAGGGGGAGGGGGTTCGTGAAGAATAGATACACACACACAGAGAGAGAGATAGAGATAGAGAGAGAGAATGAAATATACAGGGGGAGGGTGGGGGTGAGTATGTGCATGTGCAGTGTAGGTGTGTGTGTGTGTGTGAGGGGGGGATTTTTTTCTAGAGTACAATATGCAAGACTGAAAATAAATATGCAGATGCAATGTTTTTTTTCTTTTTTTTCTTTTTTTTACAACATGCAATGCAATTTGACTGATAAAAATCCTAGAATTTCTTCACGGCTTCATTTGCGGCCTCTCCAGCGGAAGCTCCTGACTTCGCGCCTCCATGACGATCAGGCGTCCCCGATTTTCATGGGCCCTGCCACAAAAGAGAAAAGTTAGAAACTCAGAGAAATTAAATCAACAAATAATATGCAAAGAAATGATGCATGAAATGAGGACCTAAAATTTTTTTTGAAATAATTAAAAAAAATCAAAATTCAAAGATTAAGCAAAGCCGTATCCCCGGCAACGACGCCATTTGATGAAAGTCAAATTCGCCTCTTTAATATAGATAAATAGGTTGTAGTATAGGAGACGAACTTGGTTCAGCAAGAACCACGTACTTTGAATGCTGTGGAATATTTATACTTGACAAGTGTACCAAGGTCGATCACAGGGACACGGCAGCCTAATTGGAGTATTGAATTTTGATTCATGAAGCTCTATGTAATTTAATCTCAATTTCAGGTCCACATGTAAATTATACAAAATACAAAGCGATGCTAAGATGTGTGCATTTTTTTATTATATTTTTATGCAAGTTAAAGAGATGCATGGGCAAATATGCAGGAGAAATGATGCACAGATTAAACACTACAATTATACCCTAAAATGTGAGCAACATAATACGAATTGAAATCAGTGTTAATTAATCACAATAATAAAAGTGGTCATCAAATCAAAGCAAGCATGAGTAGAAAAGGGTCTCAATTTCCACATAAAAATTCACTTTAATTAAACAGGAGCAAATGAGACAATTAAGCATGCTAAAATGTAGAGGACAAAATAAGGATCAAAATGACAACAAAATATGCAATTTGAACCTACGATGCTCAAGTTATGCTAAAAACAGTGCAAGGGCATAATTGTAATAAAAATGCAATAAAAATAAAGGATAATTATTGCAATTAGGTCCCTGGAGGGACCTAAATGCACATAGAAAAAATCGCATGGGCCCACTTACAATTTATCCATTTGCGCGTAGGGGCTTATTTGTATTTTCTGAAAATTCGGGGTTCCCTGTAAAATACCCAGGCACGCATGCGAGGCACGTGCCTGGGGACCTGGATGTAAATATCAATTCCTTCAGGGTCTATACTGCAATTTACCCAGCCTCACGTGCGGTGCACGTGAGAACCCAGGCTCAGGAGCAGGCCTCAGCCTCGGGCCACGTGGCTGCTGCAGAAGGCTTGGATCAGGTTCGGACTGCCCGAGCCTGTTGGTCTGGAAAGGAGGCTCGGGCTGACACGTGTTTCCATCCTAGCCGCCCGATCACGTAGATCGGACGGCACCTGTACTCTCTACCTCCTCCGTGGTCCGCCGGAGAAGGCGGGTCTCCGGTAGGGATGTCAATCTGGGTTTACCCATTGGGTACACGACCCAAATCCACCCCATTTAAGGATCCGAAACCCATCCCATTTACTTTTGGACGGGTTTGGGTTTTGAATTGACTACCCATGCGGGTATGGGTATGGGTTTGGGATTGCCTTGTGGGTATCCGAACCCGAACTCGCCCCAAACCCGAATAAAAAATATATAAAAAGATAGATGTGTGTGTTGCATTTTAATTAAACTAGCCCCAAATCCATTTCATACCGAATACGTATCGATCTACATGTATAAATTTCCGACTCAATTTTCTCCTCTCCATCCATTTATTCATATTCAACTAACTTTTTATATCTTTAATAAATAAAAATTATCAACACAAAAGAGTTAAACATTTTACATATATAAATCTTTAATATTATCTATATATTGCACATTTTTATTACACGATCTCGCTCTATTTCATCAATATGTGAAAATCTTGTATACATTTATAAACAACTTAAGATTTACCATGTCGAAGATATGGGTACCCATTGGGTACATGGGTATCCGACGGGTATATGGGTACCCACTAGAAATTACCCATTTAATAAATGGGTGGGTATAGGTAGTGATATTATAAATGGGTATGGGTTTGGGAACAGTAATACCCGCCCCAAACCCGACCCGCTGACATCACTAGTCTCCGGTGGACCCGATGGAGCTCCGCCGTGCCCCGTGAGATCCGCTGATGATCGGGGAAGATAGCTGGGGACCCCGCGAAGACGGTGGTGGTGCGGCGATGCTCCGATCATGATCGGAGGTAACGGACGAAGAAGCATCGCTGGAGGGGTTAAACTTGAAGCGGCTCCGATCAAAACTCCGGCCAGTGACGACGAAAGTACCTGCAAATGTTAGATGCACATAGCCGAAGTACGAGATGAGGTGAAGCAGTAGGCTAGGGGCCGTGGGGCGACTGGAAGCGGAGGTATGGGGTCTTCTTCTCCGGCGAGGCGGTGAAGGAGGGGGTCGGAGCATGAGGGGTTCTGGAGAAGGGGAAGGGGGCCGGCGAGGGTCTGGGTGGTTGGGCGGAGCTGATGAGGATGTTGGAGGAGGGTGACGGTGTCTGTAGGCTGCGGGATAAATGGGAGAAATTCGAAGGAAAAGGTACCTCACTGGAGCGAGGTGTGGTGGAGGAACCAGCTTGGGCTGAGGCTCCATGGGAGCCTCCGGTCGTCACCCGCGAGGCCAGCTGCTTCCTCGGAGCTCAATTGGTGATCGGAGATCACCAGAACGCGGCTGAGATGCCGCGGGTCGACACCAGGAGAAAGCCATCTCCACCTCGACATCCCGCCCCCTCTACTGTCACCGGAGGGGCGGGGGAGGCTAGGGCCCAAATTGGTGGACCCCTCTTCCGGTGACGGTGGTGGGGGTTTTATAGGTGGAGACGGTCGGACGTTACAGAGGTGCGGAGCGTTTTTGAACGGGGTGTTAATGGAGAGGGGGGTAACGGCGAGGGAAGTGGATGGTGGCGCGAGGAAGGCGGGAGATCGGACTACGTGGAGGAGCGTTAGGAGCCCGAGGGGATGGTCGGGGCGTCGGCCAAAAAAGGAAGGGGGAGCGGGGGTTACGTGAGTCACAACGCTAGAGGGGAAAGTTACGCGAGGTTGACGATGACTTTCTAGCCGTTGGATCTAGTGATCCAACGGTTAGGATGCGAGCGTGAGCAGTCGGCGAGGATCAGATCCAGATATCTGAACGAACGGCTGAGATGTGCACGATGACGAGCGGTCGAGATGAAGAGTGGGGTCCATCCAAGGGCAAGGGGCGAGGGGTTGGCGTGGCTCGTTGAGGAACGTTGGATCAAAGTGGGATGGGGGGTTGTGGATGAGGCGCGAAAGGGTGGCTCAGATCTGATCTGGGAGTCAGATCCTACAATGGAAGATATAGCGCGGATGGACGGTGAGGATGGAGGCGGGGATGGTGTGATCCAACGGCCTAGGAGAGGGCCTGGTGGCATGAGATGAAGCGGGCCACGTGGCGGCTGGAGAGAGCGCCACGTGGTCCAATCAGAGTAATTTAAAAATAAAAACAAAGAAAATTAGAAAAGAAATAGTTAGAGGCCGAATTAGGAAAAAGTCAAAACATAAAAGTTGCTCGTCTCGACGAGATCTACAACTTTCATGTTGGTCAAAAAGCCAAAAGAGGTCATTTGTACAAAAGCTATTTTTGGGGGTATTTTCAAGGGGATAAAAACACCAAGTTTGTGATTTTGAGATTTTTTTGTATTTTTTTATCTTTTTAAGGGTTAGTGATTTCTAGACCATTAATCTATCTAATTTTTAGGGGTTTTTAATAATAAAATAATTACAAGAAAAATAGAGGAAATTAAATACAATAATTAAATGGTAAATTATGCATAATATAATACATGATAAAAACAAAGAAGTAAAGGTGAGTTTATTGGATTATATGAGACATGGGTTTTAATAGTGAGTTTTTAGTATGATGAATACGAGATTCATCAAGGGCTCGGGAGTCGTCGTCGGAGCGGAGCTCCGACGAACTACGACTCAACAAACTGAGGCGATCTACTGAGCTAAGTGCTAAACTAAATGCGGGAAAAGAACGCTGGAATTAAAATCTACCTAATAAGACAATAAAGAAATGCTCTGATACATGGTGGGAACCATGGAGCGTGGCGTCGCCGGAGCTCCGCCGTGGGTGCAGCTCCCACCTCCTCCGACTGATTCATGGCGCCAAAGGCCTCCTCCTGTCACGAGGGAACCTCCAGGACCGAATATGAGGAAGGGAGAAGACTTAAAACTGACCAAATATGCGAAGGAGGTCGGAGCTTCTTATTTATAAACATTACATGGCACCATTATTGACCGACTAAAATCAAAGGATCCGATGTGTTTACGAGCAATCTAAGATGTTGGCGTGATTATACAATGATCCAGCGACAATTCTTGTGAAGGAAGCGAGTTCGATCGATGGACGAGACGCCCAGGAAAAATGCAAGAAAATCGGGGAACCGCCAGGTCTGGCGGTTCAGAGACGCGGATGGGACAGTTGACCAGAGGTCAACGAAGGCCGCGCTCCTATTGGTCCACGTCGGCTGCTAAAAGACAAAACAGAGGGGTTTATTCAAAAATAATTAACTTAAGATAGTAAATGATTTTATTATTTTTTGAGTATAAAATAAAAAATGTTTATTATTTTATGTAGTATTTTAATATGATTTTTATTTATTTTTTGGCTTTATTTATTAGTAGTTAATTTTTATGAGTGTATTTATAGGTATATTTACCTATGTTTTGGTTATTTTTATTTTTATTTTATACATTTTATTTTATTATTTCATTTTCTTATTTTATATATTTATAACTTATTTTTATGAGTATAAACATATTTTTCTTTGATTTTTATGAGTTTATTTACATTTTTTAAATAAATAGGTGTATATAATATGTAGGTATACTTATAGGTAATTTACCTATATTTTGTACACATTTTATTTCTTTAATGAATTTTATTGGGTTTTATTTTGGATTTACATTTTTAATGGAATATAGAGGATATTTAAAACTGAATAAAAATATGAAAGAATAAAAGAATGAAATCCCCTTTTATTTATATACAAGTAATACATATGTATTTTGTCTATGTAATTGCATAGACTTATTTTATTTGATGTTTTCTTTTTGGTTTTCTTTTAATTTTAATATGTATTTGTATTATATGTATTATTTACAAGATTCTAAAAATATAAATTTATAAGAATAATGAATACTGAATATAATGAATATTTTAATCGGTATTATGTACAATAGGGGCCCAAAACCTATATTTTGCACAGTAACTCCAAAAAATATAAAACCATCACCATTAAATAGCTTATGAAAAGTTATATACAATTAGAGGTGATTTTGATAGATTTTTTTTATTTGGAATATATGGGCCTGTGAAATTTAGTTTTTGGCTTTTTATTCTGGGTATAAAATGTACACTATATATTATTTTTGTACAAACTCAATTTTGTATTTTTATTTACATTATTATCTACAACTTTCATGTTCGAAGTTTCTTTATTTGATGAATAAATAATGAAGAATAAAATAGGTGTCAAAAATGCATAATTAATGCATGAATAAATGCGGTATTTATTGTATTTTTTGGCCCTTATATCCCCCTACATTATTCCTTGTCGACCAATTCTATTCTGGCCTTGGTCTCGGGGTTTGGGTCATAAAACATTTTCAATATTTTATTCCTTTTTTTCTTTTCTTCTCTTTATTCTATAATTTTGGCATTAAAAACCTTATCTTATGTACAATAAATGCAATAAATAATGAATGTTATTATGGACAGATTAATGTTAATTTCATGCATTAACTAGGATTTTCAAGGCCAAAATGATAGAGTAAAGGTGATGAAATGGGGATTCATCACCCCCCTATACTTGCCTTTGCTAGCCCCTAGCAAATACTTATGCAATAAGTACAATAAAGAACAAAGAATAAGAAGAAAAGAAAAAGAAGATTGAAAAAGATAGAGTGAATAGGATTGCTTTCAGTGCAATATCTTGTTCTTACAAAATCAGAATTTGGAGATTCTGTTAGACTTTGAGTGTGGATGTGTGTAGAACTTGGTTGGGAACGAACTTTAAAACACAACAGCCTTCGAGAGTCACAGAACTCAGTTCAACCCACCTCAATAGCCTGGTCAGAACTGGCCTACACCATACGCAAACCCTTATGACTATGAAGCTGACTTGTACAGTGTAAGTGATAGTGGCTCTCCCCAACTGAAATGACAAAGGAACTGACTTCTCCAAAATGACAACCCAATGATTCCCCAATCCAGCCCTCTGTCGTCGAGGAGCGGGGTATTCCCTTCTAAGTTCAAGCGGCATCCGACTCAAGAGGAGGAGGGGAAGAAGAGAATAGACGGTAGCCAGTGTAGCTACCTATCCTGGGATGCAAGACCAGTGTAGTCAAGTCATCCAGCTGCAAGCTCACATGGTATAACTTTGATGCTCAAGCTTGCTTATTTTCTTTACAATTCATATACATACTCCGGCAGGCACTTTTATTTTTATTTTCCAGCCTGTCCACTTTTTTGGAGTTTTTTATTTGGAATACTATTCACAACATCATTTACATAAAGACTTTTTCCTCTTGAGCCAGAAGACTATCCCTCTTTTGAAGCTTTATCGCAACCCACGCTCTCCTGTCATTCGACTTCATTGAAACTGGACCAGGTTGGGGTGCACTTCCCTCCCTAAACGAGGACGAATGTTTCCACCCGTGTGCGTCTCAGACTGGCAAATCCAACCCCCTCACCACTCCAACTGAGTTGAGCCAAGTGAAAGGTGCAAGTGTCCAATTTAGGCCACGGTCGACAAGAATCGTGCGTGTGTCTCGAAAAGTTCTATTTAGACAGTTGAGGTGACTTGAACCCAGTCCTGATTTCTCAAAGAATTAAGTCCGAATAGACCTGAAGTACCTTAAACCTAGTTCCCATAAGGTTTCAGTGCAGTTAGGTGCGGTAAGGTCCAACCAAGCTCCAATTCTAGACTTTATTGGTCTGGTTCAATCATCAAGCTCACTCAAAAAGGATATGAATGATATGCACATGCTATGCACAATGAATGATGCAATTTTTCACAAATAATTTGAAAATCAAAGAATCTTTTACACAAAATTTTTGCAAATAACAAAAGTCTTGTCACACAAAAAGTACATACAACTATTTACACGGGCGTGCCGCTTTATTTAAGAATTTTACAGATTTACAGGTGTTAACCTGTTTGTTCTGGGTACACATGTATACAATTGATAAAGATTTTTTATTTAACAGTTTTACAAATATGTCCATATATATTATTTGAAAAACATGTTCAAAACTATATTACACAATAATTTTTGCAGGCATTTACAAATATTTGAAAACTATTTTGCAAAGATTTATCACATTATGTATATACATTTTCCACAATAGTTTTTACAAACATTTTTTCAAACCATTTGCACATAGGTTTTCAAATCTTTTATTTCACACAAAGAAGAAAATTTTACAAACAAAGCGATTTTACACAGGTTGAAAATATTTCACATAAAGTTTTTCAAACGGTCCACACCATTTTTGAAATCATTTTGCAAAGATATTTAACCTGATTTATTAATCAGTATATACAAAGAAAAACTATATTTTATGTACAAAATTATTTAGGCTCTTATAAGTTTTATTTGGAGTTATTGCTTGTTTTTGCATGAGAGATTTTTGTGTATACTCCTCAGACTTATTTGAGAATCATTTTCAAAAGATTTTGAAGACTGTAGTCCAAAATATTTTTACAAACATGTACACGCATTTGGAAATGATTTTTGCAAAGGTTTTCGAACAGTATGGATAGATTTTTCAAAATAATTTTACAACCATTTTTTTCAACCATTTGCAAACCACTTTTCAAACATTTTTATTTAACTCAAAGAAAATAAATTTTGTAAACAAAACTATTTACAAATGTTGAACACTTTTTTACAAAATTTTTCAAATAATTTTCAAAAGATTTTTTGACAAGGAAAACATTTTGCACAAAGCGTTTTCCTGATTTATTAATCGGTATGGACAAAAAGAATCTGAGGAGCTCACAATCATCTTTTATTATTGTAATAAAAATACATTTAACACTACTTTTAACTCCGGGTAGTAGTTTTATTTTCAGTATGAGTTATGGCTTGTAGTATATATAAAGTATGTACGACCCCCCTATACTTAGCTTGAGCTATGTCCTCATAGATCGAAGAGGAAAGAGAAGACATAACTCGTACTGGGTATAGACAAGTCTAATGAATGAATAAATAAATAAATAAATATAGGAAAGAATGAACGAATGAGAAGTTGACCGTTCCCTCTATACTTAGGATCAAATAATCCTAAGTATAGCAGACTGTACACAAAGTAGGGAGGGTCAAGGGTGAGAATAAACAGATCGTACTCAGATTGTCTCCCCCTATACTCAGGGTAAAATATCCCTAAGTATAGACAAGAAGAGGAGACAATGGAGAGGATCGAAAAGAATGAAAAATCGGGGTGCACACCCCCTATACTTAGGATAAAGTGCGTCCTAAGTAGAGAAGAGTGTCAACAAGGGGTGGCACCCTTTTTGATAGAAAAAGAAGATAGAAAATGAAAAGAAGAAAAGAAGAAAATAAGAAATCAGATGAATAGTTTTTGAGGTGCAGCGTCTGAATCTTCTGATGCCAACAATGTTGTGGATATCTCATCAAAGCATAGAAGCTGGATGGAGTCGACAACGGCCAAGAACGTATCAGGCTCAAGGTAAGGCTTCAGGAGTTGACCGTTGACGACGAATGGTTGTGCGTCAGGAGACAATTCTGATATGGTAATACTTCCATTGTCACGCACTTCACAAACTTGGAATGGCCCTGTCCACTTACTCTTTAATTTGCCCGGGAAGATCCACAACTTTGCATCAAATAACCACACATTCTGTCCAACTTCAAAGGTCTTTCGTCTGATGTGCCGGTCATGCCAACGTTTCACCTTTTCTTTGTACATCATTGTGTTATCGTATGCATAGTCTCAGAACTCCAAGAGTCTGTTCAAATCATCTTTTCTTTTCTGACCACTTTTTTGTGAGTCCAAATTGCATATGTTGATTGCCCATAAAGACTTGTGAATTAATTCGACAGACAAATGGCACGACTTCCCATATACAAGACGATATGGCGACATGCCCAAGGGAGACTTGTAGGCAGTTCTGTAAGTCCAGAGGACTGAGTCCAAGAGTTGAGACTGGTTCTTTCTGTCCGGCCTAACAAGTTTCTGAAGGATCGTCTTGATTTCTCTGTTTGACAATTCGACCATGCCATTGGTATGAGGATGATAAGGGGATGCAACACGATGGTCGATGCCGTACTCCCTCGTTAATTTCCTGACCTCCTTGTTAATGAAATGGCTACCCCCATCTGATATAAGAATCTTCGGAATCTCGAACCGCGTAATGATGTTATCTCTCAAGAATCGACACATTGTCCGGCTGTCAGCGGCTCGAGCGGGAATAGCTTCAACCCAACGAATCACATAATCTACTGCAAGAAGGATGTGCTCAAAACCCTGACTGTTAGGGAAAGGTCCCATGAAATCAATGCCCCATGCATCAAAAACATCGGCTATCTGGATGATCTTTAGAGGCATAGAATCTTTTGCAGTGAGTGTACCCTCCAATCGCTGACAGTCAATGCATTGTTTGACAAATACTGCCGCATCCTTGAATAGTGTGGACCACCAGAATCCACACTGAAGTACTTTAGCTACCGTACGGTCTCCAGAGTGATGTCCACCAGATTCGAGCGAGTGACAGTGCTCGAGGACACTATAATGCTCCTCCTGAGGTATGCACTTGCGCCAAATGCAATCCGCTCCTTCTCTGAATAAGAGAGGATCTTCCATCGGTAAAAACAGATGGTCGACATGAATTTATTCTTCTGATTTTTCATCCAATCCGATGGTATTACCCCGAGGCGAGGTAATTGACTATATCAACATACCAAGGGAGGGATCCACTGCTAAAATTGACTCATCTGGAAAGGTTTATGTGATAGGTGCACTGTTCAGTGGAGGCTCTTGCTGCTCAATTCTGGAGAGATGGTCTGCTACCACATTCTGGACTCCAGGCTTGTCCTTGATTTCCACATCAAATTCCTGGAGGAGAAGAATCCATCTAATCAATCTAGGCTTGGCATCCTTCTTCTGCTGTAAGTACCTGATAGCAGAGTGGCCTTTAAAAAGGATAACTTTTGATCCAAGCAAATAGGATATGAACTTTTCCAGGGCGAAAACCACATCCAGCAACTCTTTCTCTGTCACATGTCATTTCTTTGCGCCTCATCTAATGTTTTGCTTGCATAGTGAATGGCATAGGGCGTTTTTTCTTTTCTCTATCCTAGAACAACCCCGACTGCAAAATCTGACGCATCAGTCATGATCTCAAAAGGAAGAGACCAATCTGGCGGTTGTAGGACTAGAGCTTGAGTGATAAGCTCCTTCAGTTGATTGAAAGCAAGGAGAACCTGCTGATCGACATTGAACTCAGTTTCCTTGCATAGAAGCTCTGTCAAAGGTCGGGCGATGCGGCTAAAATCCTTGATGAATCGTCTGTAAAATCCCACATGCCCCAGAAATGATCTTACATTTTTCACTGACTGAGGTGGCTCTACATTGGCAATAACATCCACCTTTGCTGGGTTGACTTCCATGCCACGTTTGGAAACGACATGCCCCAACACAATTCCTTCGGTGACCATGAACTGGCTCTTTTCCCATGAAAGCACGAAATTGACTTCACGATATTTCTGAAGCACTCTGTCTAGGTGTCCAAGATAAGAATCAAAATTGTCACCATATACTAAGAAGTCGTCCATGAACACCTCGAGAAAACTGCCTACCATCTCAGCGAAAACTGCTAGCATGCATCTCTGGAATGTTGCGGGTGCGTTACATAATCCAAAGGGCATTCTCTTGAAGGCGTAGGTGACGAACGTGCAAGTGAAGGTAGTCTTCTCTTGATCTTCAGGAGCGATTGCCACTTGGTTGTACCCGGAGTGCGCATCCAAGTGCAGAAGAACTCCTTGAGTCTTTCCAAAACTTGATCAATGAATGGCAAGGGAAAGTGGTCCTTCTTAGTTGCTGCATTAAGACGACGGTAGTCAACACACACCCGCCAGGATGTTGGTACCCGAGTGGATATTTGCTCTCCTTTGTCATCGGTGACCACGATAAGCCATGATTTCTTTGGAACTACATGCAGTGGGCTTACCCATTTTGAATCGGAGATGGGATAGATGAAGCCTGCATCACACCATTTCGTGATATCTTTCATGACGACGCCCCGGAGGTTTGGATTCAGCCTTCTTTGGAATTCACGGGATGGCTTGGCATCTTCTTCCGGATAAATGTGGTGTGAACACAAAGCTGGATTCATCCCACAGAGATATGATACACACCAACCAAGTACCTTGCAGTTCTTTTCTAGAACCTTGAGAAGGTGAGATTCCTGATCCGGGTTCAGCCTGCTGCTGATGATGACCGGATACATGTGTTCTTCACCCGCAAGGAAAGCATACTTCAGGCCTGCAGGAAGTGGCTTGAGTTTTGGTTTTAATCTGTCTAACTTGTTTGTCACTTCAGACATTATACTGGTGGTGGGATGTACTTCACTGATAGAGCTACCATCCTCAGTATCCTGTTGAGACCCTGATGATGTGCCGAACAGTTCTGTACTAGGCTCATTGTGTTCGATCTGGAGTGAATTCTTGAAATCACCTAATTGCTCCAGCATCAGAGAGTTTATCTCCCAAAAATCATCGGAGCCTAGGTCAACTGTGCTTTCCAAGTCCTCCTCGAGAGTGAGGATTTCTCGGGTCCATAAATCATTCAATGAAAGCGATGAGTCCCTGATCTTTGCAATAAAGTCACAATCTACTTCTGATACTGTATGGCTCTCATCAATCGTGGCGTTTGGCTCTCTGATCATGTCTATAGTGATCTGCTTGACGTCCGAGCGAAAAGTGATCTTGCCGGACCCATAGTCAACCACGACACTTGAGGTACGTAAGAATGATCGGCCCGGGATGATAGGGGTCTGGAGTAAGGGTGCGGGTGAGTCCATATAAAGGACCACAAAATCAACAGGGAATTACATCTCCCCTACCTTCACCACAACATCTTCCATCAGACCTTTAGGTCGCTTGGTGGATCAGTCAGCGAACTAAAGTATCATCTGTGTTGGCTTGAGCGGACCCAGTCCAAATTCTTGTATTAGGGATGAGGGCAAAAGGTTGATAGAAGATCCGCTGTCAAGGAGAGTATGCTCGAAGACATGATCAAATATCTCACAACTGATAAGAGGTGCTCCTTTGTCCTGTTTCTTCTGGGGGAGATTGCTGATAGCTGCGACAGTGGCCATGGAAAGCACGTGCCTCTCGAACTGATTGCGTTTGTTCTTGCGTGTTGGACGACGCCTACTGGTACATGCTTCTTTCAAACCTTTCTTCACAGTTGGCATATATTCCATGGCCTTCAGAAAAGGAATCTCAACAGTTAAGTTATCTATTATTTCCACAAATCCGGGATCAGACAATGCACTTTTTATTTTTGCAATTATTCTGGATTTTTCGATTGCATTGGGAAAAGGAATATTTACATCACTGGAAGGCAAAAGAGAGTTCTTATTTACATCAAAATTATCGCCCACATATTGTTGTACATCCAGACTATAAAAAGGAGTACAAGTTGGACTCTGAGGTACTGGTGCTGATGGGAGAGCAAAAAGTAGACCGTCTGCTCCGTCGGCTGGCGAGGGATCGGCTGCAAATGGCTGCTCCTCCGAGGCTGGCGCGGCTTTGCTCTGGCTGCAAAATTCTTTTTGTTCTTTTTTGTTTTGCTGATTTTTTTGTATTTTTGGATGAGGGTGCTGGTGCTGCATGACTGCTGGAGTGGAGCGGCCGCATACTAATGGAAAGGCTGTGGCTGGCGGTACTGCGACTGTTGATGATATTGATTCTGCCTCCATTGATTCGCGTATGAGGGAGGCTGCTGATACTGCGGCGGCGGTTGTGAGGACTGCCCAAATCGACCACCCTGAGGTTGGTGGTATTGCCGGTTGGCGGATAGCTAACCCTGCGGTTGTCCCATAGGACGGGTCGGCTGTGCTTCATTGCTCCAAACCCCGTTGACTTCTTGAATCAGGGGTGGTGGTGGGAATATTGGATCGGATCCTGGTAAAAACTCTAGTTGGTACATGACCATCTACTGCTGCGGTTGGCCCTGGTCGAGCGCCTGTACGTAGTACACGTGCTGGACTGCCAGTGGCTGCTGGCTCGGCTGAGGCTGATGTAGCGGTGGTTGCTCGTCCTTCCTCTCAGCTGGAGCTTCTGATGGTGCTGCTGACTGAACAGAGTTGATGGTGCCCACTAGCAGTTCTAGATGCTTGGTGATCTGATCTAGTTTGTTGAAAATTCGTAAATCAGACCCTCTAAATAGTGTGTAATTAGCACTGAATATGTCATCGCAGTTGGGCCGAATTGGGTCATCAAAGACCATCTAATTGATATGTCAAGAGAATCAGACGGTCGTATTTTAATTTTTTTTACTTGGCAAGAAACCAATATCAAACTCAGGGACACGAGCCTCTCTCGTGATTATCCAGATTTTTATCTATCTATTTAAGTGTTGAGTTAAGTATCATTAGGTCAAAGTATGCATGAAGTCAAGACAATACATTGAAGAAAAGAATAAAACATGCATTTTTTATTTTATTTTATCCATGCAAATAAATGCTAAGAAATGAGATGAGACTATGCCTTAGATCAGGAATACTTGAGCCACAAGAAATGAATCGATTTTTGGTTTAATTTCAAATGACAAACTTGATGGTTATTTTAAACAAGGCATAAGTTAAAACTCTAAGAGACACATGGCTAACAAAATAATACATCAAAATTACAATGCCCAAAATTAGAAATGATTAAGCCATTAAAAAGAACATCAAGCGAGCTTCAAAATGAAACTGAAATCAACTTAATCGGAGTTACGGTACTTAAGATATGCATAAAAGAAGTCAAGGGTATTATTAAAAGAAAACATGAAATAAAATTACAAACAGGTCCCTAGGAGGGACTAAAATGTAAATATGAAAAAGATCGAGACCTTCCCTGTAAATGACCCACACACATAGGGGTATTTTTGCAATTAAGAAAACCCGCGAGGGTATCAATGCAAAATACCCGTTGCGCACATGTGCTGCACGTGATATGGACCTGTCAGCAAATTGGAGAAGATGGCAGGGCCTCCCTGCAAATTTCTCAGATCGCACGTGCTATGCACGTGTTTTCCAGGCTCGGGTGTCTCTGAGGCTCGGGGGAGGGTTGGCGTTGGTTCGGCTCGTCTCGGACGACCCGAAGCTCCAGAAGGCTCGGCATAGGCTCGGGAGCTCCGAACCTATGGGTCGGATGCTGAGGCTCGGAGGAGCTTGGGTACTGACACGTGGACCATCGGTAACCGTCAGATCTCGCTGATCCGATGGTGCCTGTAGGTTATGAGAAATGGCAACGTGGTGTCTTCTGAGCCGTTAGATGAGCTCTAAGAGAACGCATCCGACGGCTCCTGCTCCTCCTTCCTCCTCTGCGGCGGGCGACGAAGTTCGAGCTCCGGCGAAGGGACTCGAGCTCTGCCTCTCAATCTTGGTCACGGTAGTCTTCCTTATAGCTCCCTCGACGTATATCGATGTAGCTGAAAGCTCGGGGAAGATGTGGGACAACTGGTGCTGACCATCGGGGCGGAGCGTAGGCTTGTACACGAGCTCCAAGGAGGAGCTCTGGGTCATCGCTCGACTCCCCCAGCTGTGGGGAGCAGCTTGGCAGGCTCAGAGCTCCGCAGGGCTAAGCCTACCATGGCTTAGGGTCTCACCGGAGACTCCACCGTCGTTGCACCTTCAATCCGACCTCCCCCTGTCACGGGGAGGCGGGAGATGGGCTGGGTGGAGCCCCACGTACAAGTGGACGAAGTCGGCAGGCGGGGGAGTGGGGTTATTTGAAGGACGAGGGTCGGCGGTTCAAGTGGTAGCCGTCGTGGTTTGAGTGGGGGTCTTGGAGCAGATGAGAAGGGATCGTGGTTAGTGGAGACACCGGCGAGGACCGTGGGTGAGTGGACTCGGTCATGGGGGTGATTAGAGAGAGAGGGAGTCGTCGGGAATGGTGGGGGAAATAGGAAGGGCGAGGTGTGTTTGCGAGGTGGAGAACGTGTGAGAGATGGGGAGCCAGAGGTTGACGACGATACCCTAGCCGTTGGATCCTGAGATCCAACGGCTGTCAGTCGAGCGCTAACGGGTGGTAGGGATGCGGTCCAATGTGTTGTGATCGAAAGGTCGAGGATGGCGCCACGTGTCGCTCTCGCAGACAGGCGGAGGCTGCCGGCCGAGATTGCTTCTGGAGGATGATCGAAGGGCTAGAAAATGGCTGTGGGAATAGCGGCTGAGATGGCTGGACGAAGGCTCGATCGCATGGCGCAAAAGGCGCCACGTGGCGGGTTTTGGACGAGGCGCTCACGGGCGGTGCAGATCAGAGATGGGGGAAGATCAGACGGCTAGGAAAAAGGCGTGCGTGGAGAGAGTGGGGCCGTTGGATCAGAAGGAGATCCAATGGCTGGGAGGACGGGCGGATAGTGCAAAGGGAGACGGGCCACGTGGCTCATCCAGAACGGGCCACGTGGCCCAATCAGATTATTCCGAGAAAGAAGTTGATTTTTAGAGGGTCAAATGGTCGAATTTGAGAAAACTCAAAACATGAAAGTTGTAGATCGCGATGAGATCTACAAATTTCATGTTGACCAAAAATGGAGATGAGGTCAACTAAAGGCACAAAATATTTTTAGGGGTATTTTTAAGGCTAAAAATACCACGGATTTTGATTTTGACATTTTTTTGTGCTTTTTAATTTATTCGAGACTCTGATAATTACAAGACAATATCTGATTTTTATTGACACATAATTAAGCAAGGGAGTTAAAAATGGAGAATTATGATGATGAAATCTGATTTCATCACACCCCTATACTTAAACTATGCTCGTCCTCGAGCATCAAAGAGAATGAATAAGCTGGATTAACCCCCTTGTGCATGTGAGTACAGGATCCAATTTGTTCAAGTCTACTCAACTTTAGAGGTCCAAAATTCTAGAGTTCAACCGAACCTTAATCAAGAGGCACCCAATTCCTCTAATGATCTAGACTCTCTCTGATGTACATATACACTAAGGATATGACATTTAGTGTTGACTGCGATCACGAGAGTAGAGTCAAAACGTCACCCAAAGTCTTGGTCCAAGAAATTCTCCTAAGGACCCAATCCTCAACACTAGGGATTAAATCAAATCTTGCGCCCAGTCCACCGTCTCTTTAGTTGTCAGACTTAAAAAATGTAGATGGAAGGCCAGTAATGGAGGGTATCGGATTGTGTCATTTCTTCTCTCCCTCTCATTGGAATAAGGATTCTCTCTAGTTCCTTTTATGCAACATTTTTTTTCGGTGTTGATCAGTGTGTCCGTCAAGAGAAGTTGGAGCCGTCTGCACTTGTTTTCCTGGGAATACACCGTGGTGTGTCTTTTTTGAGTACCTATCGTACCTTCGACACCCAGACTTGTAGCATTTACGATGCAGAGCCCTTTTTTGGTGCAAGCCCGACTCTTGGTCCTAATAGCGGTGGTCCAGTTGGACACTTTGAAAAGTTTGGGAGCACTCGCCTTTGGTGGAAGCTCTTTGATATTTGACTTTGTGGAATGAGAGCTTTTCTTTGACATTTTACTGATTTGTATAATTTTGGCTAGCTCCACTGCTTTTACCAAGAGTTGGTGCACACTGATCAACATTTTTTAATTTTATCACACCCTGGCACTTAGGTCAATGTCAAGAGATTAGTATAAGAACCAAGTTCTCATACTGGCTAAGATTATTGACACTCAGGTTTCATGAAGCCTCCAAAGATTTTATCCCATCCTCGAGCATCATTAGATCAAATCCAAACTCGAATTCCTCATCCCAATTTCCTAAGTGAAGAGTCAACTCATCTCATCGAAACCGCAGTCGTGCATGTGATGTGCTGATCATATTCTTATTGGTCTGAGGCTAAGCATGGAATATAGCATGCAAATCTAGAAATCTAGGAAATGTGGACGATTAAGTCTACGACCCCGATGGCTAAGGCTGGTTAACCTAAAATCTCAAGGCCTCACAAATCAAGCTTCCTTGAACATTTCAGATCCTGGGTGGAAGTGTAAAAGTAGAGGATTAATCCAACTCCTTCATTCAAAAACACACATTTTTTCAAGCCTCAGGAGATATTAGGACTGCCTAAACTCAATTAAGTAGATGCATCTGCATTCAGCCAGTATGGATGTAAGTACAGGCCGGAGCCCGTTGCTTGAGGACGGGGCCTTACGCGATGTCCTCTAAACCATCCAATCTGCTAAGGGCGAACCCTCACTGAACGCGGCTACTTAATTGGGTTTAGTAGTCACTAATGACTCCTAAAGTAATTTTTGGATTTTCTTATTTTTATGGATTTTAATAGAAGGTTAAAACACTGGTTAGACTCAACATTTTCATGAAAAGAGAAAGAAAATTTTCAAAACCATGTCACACAAAAAAATTTCAAAATATTTTTAAAAGATTTTTCAAAACAAGAAAAACTCATTTTTCAAATCATTTTCGGAAATATTTTTATAAAAATAGTGTAACATAATAGAGAAAAAGCCGTGAAAACACTTGAGTCCACTTAATTCAAAGGATTTTACTTTAGCCAAAAAGTTTTAAATTTTTCAAAATTTTCAGATTATAGCTAGAGTACGTATACTGTATATATGGTATACCCCCATATACTTAAACTTTGCTATATCCTCATAGCACTAGATGATGCAAGTTCATAGGTCTATTTAAATATAGAGAAATATATGGTAACCAATGAGGGCTCCGCCTATACTTAGGTTAGAAATAACCTAAGTATAAAGGCAAGAAAATATGAGTAGAGAAAATCACAGGGACTCGGGTCCCCCCTATACTTAGGCTGAGATTGGCTTAAGTATAATGAGATTTGACGTTGGGAGAGACCGAGGTGAACAAAGAAGATGGATGGATATACAAGTGAGCGGATGAATCTACGGAGATTAATGGAGTGACTAAGGCTCTAGGGAGTGTATCGAAGCAAACATGGCTCAATCAAGCATGCAAGACCCTCAATTTCACCAACTCACACATGAAACCAACCGAAGTTAGTTTATTATCTTGTCGATTTTATTGGTGATTAAAACATTATATCTTTACGCAGGAAAAATGTCAAGTAAGAATCAATGCGTAAACGAGGGTGTTGCTCTCCCAAAACCAAAATTTTACTCCATTTTAAGTCGACTGGCAATTAACAGTCCCAGTTATTATTTAAAGTTGTCATTGAATTAAGGTGAGCACAAAATCAAGCAATCATCGTCTACCGTTCATTCCCATTTTCCATTAACCTAGGTGATCAAGCTAGGAGGGAAAACCGAGAAAAACCACATAATTGATAAACCATGATCTAGGCTAAGCGATAAAACATGCAGTGACTTAGCGAAGATACCAAAAAAATTGGACTATTTTTAAAGCCAAAAACATGTATGCAAGTCGATAGAGAAGCCGCACCTAACATGCTTCTATTAGCGTGAAGAATTTCTTTCGAATTTGACTAAGTGAAGCGATGCTACGTGCGTCTTGAATTAAAGTGTGTCCTACCTACGAACAAGCATGTAAAAAATGAAAAAGATAATAAGCTCAAAGAGCCGCGCATCTAGTCCTAAGTCGACACTCAAGTGGGGACGATCCCCACACAACCACATATAGTCGTTCTTTTACAACCGCGAGCCTTCGATCGAAGACCGTTGTAAAGGACGATTATTACAAAATAACATGACATGCAAAATAACATTTTTTTCTTTTCTTCTCGACTTGCTCCAAGCGTGCTTCTGCGACACCTCACAACGGGTAGCTCCTGCTCCTTGCCTCCTTGAACATCAAGGGCCCTGCCACAAAATCAACGGTTAGAGATCAACCAAAAAGAAAATTTTATAATGCAAGACAAATTGATAATCTGACCTATAAAGAAGAAACACTTAATTAGATAAATAAAAATCCAAATAATACAAAAAATGAGCCGTGTCCCCGTCAACGGTGCCATTTGATAATCCGCAAATCCGGCCCTCTAAATACTGTGTAATTAGCACTGAATATGTGATCGCAGTCGGGCTGAATTGGGTCAACAAAGACCATCTAATTGATATGTCAAGAGAATCAGATGGTCGTATTTTTAATTTTTTTACTTGACAAGAAACCAAGGTCGAACTCAGGGACACGAGCCTCTCTCGTGATTATCCAAATTTTTGTCTATCTATTTAAATGTTGAGTTAAGTATCATTAGGTCAAAGTATGCATGAAGTCAAGATAATACATTGAAGAAAAGAATAAAATATGCAATTTTTTATTTTATTTTAATCATGCAAATAAATGCCAAGAAATGAGATGAGACTATGCCCTAGATTAGGAATACTTGAGCCACAAGAAATGAATCAATTTCTAGTTTAATTTCAAATGACGAACTTGATGGTTATCTTAAACAAGGCATAAGTTAAAGCTCTAAGAGACACATGGCTAAAAAAATAATACATCAAAATTACAGTGCCCAAAATGAGAAATGATTATGCCATTAAAAAGAACATCAAGCGAGCTTCGAAATGAAACTGAAATCAACTTAATCGGAGTTACGGTACTCAAGATATGCATAAAAGAAGTCAAGGGCATTATTGAACAAAAACATGAAATAAAATTATAAACAAGTCCCTAGGAGGGACTAAAATGTAAATATGAAAAAGATCGGGACCTTCCCTGTAAATGACCCACACGCATAGGGGTATTTTTGCAATTATGAAAACCCGCGAGGGTATCAATGCAAAATACCCACTACGCACGTGTGCTACACGTGATATGGACCTGTTTGCAAATTGGAGAAGACGGCAGGGCCTCCCTGTAAATTTCCCAGATCGCACGTGCTGTGCACGTGTTTTCCATGCTCGGGTCTCTCTGAGGATCGGGGGAGGTTTGGCGTTGGTTCGGCTAGGCTCGGACGGCTCGAAGCTCCAGAAGGCTCGGCGTAGGCTCGGGAGCTCTGAACCTATGGATCGGATGCTGAGGCTCGGAGGAGCTTGGGTACTGACACGTGGACCATCGGTAACCGTCAGATCTCGCTGATCCGACGGTGCCTGTAGGTTGTGAGAGATGGCAATGTGGCATCTTCTGAGCCGTTAGATGAGCTCCGAGAGAACGCATCCGATGGCTCCTGCTTCTCCTTCCTCCTCTGCGGCGAGCGGCAAAGTTCGAGCTCCGGCAAAGGGACTCGAGCTCCGCCTCTCGATCTTGGTCACGGTAGTCTTCCTCAGAGCTCCCTCAACGTATATCGATATAGATGAAAGCTCGGGGAAGACGTAGGACCATCTGGTGCTGACCATCGGGGCTGAGGTCGGGCAGAACGGAGGCTTGTGCGCGAGGTCCAAAGAGGAGCTCTGGGTCATCGCTAGACTCCCCCAACCGTGGGGAGCAGCTTGGCGGGCTCGGAGCTCCGCAGGGCTAAGCCTGTCATGGCTTAGGGTCTCACCAGAGACTCCACCGTCGTCAATCCGACCTCCCCCTGTCACGGGGAGGCGGAGATGGGCTGGGTGGAGCCCCACGTACAAGTGTACGAAGTCGTCAGGAGGGGGAGTGGGGTTATTTAAAGGACGAGGGTCAGCGGTTCAAGTGGTGGCCATCATGGTTTGAGTGGGGGTCTTGGAGCATATGAGAGGGGATCGTGGTTAGTGGAGACACCGGCGAGGACCGTGGGTGAGTGGGATCGGTCGTGGGGTGATTAGAGAGAGAGGGAGTCGTCGGGAACGGTGGGGGAAATAGGAAGGGCGAGGTGTGTTTGCGAGGTGGAGAACGTGTGAGAGATGGGGAGCCAGAGGTTGACGACGATACCCTAGCCGTTGGATCCTGAGATCCAACAGCTGCCAGTCGAGCGCTAACGGGTGGTAGGGATGCGGTCCAAGGCGTTGCGATCGAAAGGTCGAGGATGGCGCCACGTGTCGCTCTCGCAGACAGGCGGAGGCAGTCTGCCGAGATTGCTTCTGGAGGATGATCGAAGGGCTAGAAAATGGCTGTGGGAATAGCGACTGAGATGGTTGGACGAAGGCTCGATCGCATGGTGCAAAAGGCGCCACGTGGCGGGTTCTGGACGAGGCGCTCACGGGCGGTGCAGATCAGAGATGGGGGAAGATCAGACGCCTAGGAAAAAGGCGTGCGTGGAGAGAGTGGGGCCGCTGGATCAGAAGGAGATCCAACGGCTGGGAGGACGGGCGGATAGTGCAAAGGGAGACGGGCCACGTGGCTCACCCAGAACGGGCCATGTGGCCCAATCAAATTATTCCGAGAAAGAAGTTGATTTTTAAAGGGTCAAATGGCCGAATTTGAGAAAACTCAAAAATGAAAGTTGTAGATCTCGATTAGATCTACAAGTTTCATGTTGACCAAAAATGGAGATGACGTCAACTGAAGACAAAAAATATTTTTAGGGGTATTTTTAAGGCTAAAAATGCCATGGATTTTATTTTTGACAATTTTTTTGTGCTTTTTAATTTATTCGAGACTCTGATAATTACAAGACAGTATCTGGTTTTTATTGGCGCATAATTAAGCAAGGGGGTTAAAAATGGAGAATTGTGATGATGAAATTGTTGTACATGTGAGACCACGGCGAGCCACTATGCAATAAATGTTATTGCGTATATCATTCCCTGATCTGAAATGAAGAATAAATAATTTGCATAATAGGTCCCTCTGTACAATTAGGGTTATGTACCATGGCTATCTTAATGATCATACAACTGTTGATTCAATTAGTGAATCATAGAGGCTGGTGCTTGGATGAATATCTAAAGAGTTAGATTGGGGACTCATCAAGCACCGTCAAATGATTGTTAAGAGATGATCTCCAGCCTGAGTAGGAGATGGCAATCCTTTCTCACATTGGCTGATATCTGACCGACCTCTTGATGCAGGTCCTCTGCATAGGAATAGAGATTCGAAGGTGTCAGATTAGTTAGGTCAAAGAGCTGACTTAACGAGATCGAGATAGCCTAAGTCCTATGTTGAATGCTGTCACAGCATAGGCACGCATCCTCTGACCGGAGACAGATGTGTTACTATATGTTTGAGTATGTACATTTGGCAGACCGATAGGTTGATGGCCTAACCAAGGTCTATACACCGGCGCGCTGGTGTGCATATAAGGACATATGAGTAATATGATCTCTCAAAGAGATCATACAGGTTCACTACTGAACCGGAAGACATGAGCTCACTCATGAGATATTGGGAAGAATCAAATTCTGTGCACAGTCGTCTTGCTTTGGAAGCTTGACTGAATTTGTAGGTTTGATATATATTTTTGGAAAGTATATGATCAAGACCTAGGTATGATATATGCTTTTGGAAAGTATATTATCGATACCAAATCCCAATGACCAAATGAGAAACTTAGTGATCGAACCCTGAAGAAGATAGTGTGAAATTGATCTTGATCTTCGGGTTGACCATGGGTCTTCCAATATGCAGGATGTACAGGTATTGAGAATACCTGAGGGTGATGTGATCATAAACGATTGTATATCCATGACGCTTCCATTCCGAGGGAGTGATGAAACAGGTCTGGATTTTAGTGACTCCTCTCAGTAGAGAAGCAATCTGATCTTAGTCCAAGTGTTGGATATTGGTCTGAATGAGATTCAGATGCAATGAGAAGATTAGATTTGCGGTCTTGATTTAATCAAGCATCTGTGGGAGGTCTGTAAGATCTGGATTTGAGATAAGATCTCAATATCCAAGTCACTATACGTGGAAAAATACAATCACCCTATCCTTATCTCCAAGTATCTGCGGAGAAAGCACATTATTCTTGAAGGAGTTCAAGAATAATTCATTTGATGAATTCTGTATCCAAGCATCGGGAAAATAGATAATTAAATATGATTTAGTTATCATGAATAATATGAATTTGATTCATATTATAAGAAGAGATATCTAAGATAATTAAATGTGATTTAATTACCAAAGATATGAATAACGTGAATGTGATTCATGTTATTTGGGCACATGAGAGAAGAGATCCAAGATGATTAAATGTGATTTAATTATCATGGATATGAATAATGTGGATAGCACTATCCATATTAATCATATATATATATTATAAATATGATTTATAATATATTAGAGAGAGAGAAACTATGTAAATATCATTTGTTAATTATTAATGTGAATTGGATTCACATTAAGTAATTAATTAAAAATGCAACTTACAAATTAGTTTGGGATGTGAATATGATTCACATAATTTTCAATGGCATGATTGAAATATTCACAAATTATTTTGGAATTAATTTGGTGGATATTTTTGTGATAATTATCATTACAAATTATTAAGAGAAAATGTGATATAATAAAAAGGAGATAAAAGCCACCAATTTAGAGGTGGCGTCACCCATGAAAAAGTCATGGGCGACGCCCCTTTTTTAGGAGGCAATATTATCTCCATTTCATTATATTGATTAATCTCTTAACTAATTTATTTATGTTAAATTGAAAATGTGTTGATAATGTTGCAACATATATTTCATTTAATTATAAATAAATGTTGTTGGTTTTAACCAACAACAAGTATAGCCATTGATTGTAACATAGACCAAGCATGGCCATTGGATCTATGTGTCCCATGGATTGAGATCCATTGGATCCCAAACTACTCTCTCTCTCTCTCATTCTCGTCTAGCCTATCTCCCTCTCAATCTCAAGTGGCCGTCCACTTTGTATATTGAGGAGGAGGGCGTCATGCCTTCGCCTTCGACGGCTCGAGGATCTCCTTCTTCTTTGGAGTTGCTTACTCTAAAGGAAGACGACGGATTTCGTATGACGAAATCAGGGGATCCATCGCTTGGATCTTCATCGAGGATTGCGGGAGGAACGTGGCTCATCATCACGCTCGCAAGTGCATTTTTCGTGGATCATACTTAAGACAGGAGGATCTCTTATTTGGGGTCTCACGATCGCAACCACGCTTCAAGAGGTATTCCTTATACTTTGTGGTTTGATGAAACGATCCGAGAAGTGTTCTCGTGATCATGTGGTTTCATCTTCAGTTTTAAAATTTTTAATTCCCGCCGCATCTAGCGACTAGTGCGACTAGTTGCTCCGATTGCATACGATGCGATCGACACGCTTCCGTGATGCTCTTAAGGATTCACAATATCTTTAAGTGGTATCAGAGCCATAGGTCGAATAAGGTTTTGGATATGATCCATAGACCTTAGACGATTTGGTTTTGAAAGGGTTGCGAAATTTTTACTGCATTTCAATTTTCACACCTCTGTCTAATTGAAATTTCCAGTACTGTTTAAAATGTTTAAACACAAAATTTGCAATTGGATTTTGTTCCCCATTAATTAAGGAAATCATAGGATCTGAGTTTTTGAAATTTGGACTTCATTTGCTCAAGATATGACCTTTTGAATATGCATGTATTCACAGTTGCGGGAACTGCAGAACAGAACGTGATTAATTTGTTAATTACAGTTTTGTTGCAACTTGAAATGCGTGAAATATCACTTAGGTTCTGTTGTAAATCAAGTTGGCAATCTTAAGGCACTAATTTTTACGAATTTTGGATTTAAATTGATCAAGATAAGTTAATTTTAGTGATTGGGGGTCACTACTGGAAATTGACATCTTTTGATCATGAACCTTGTGATAAGTCATTCAATTATATTGATGAAAATTAATTGTTAATTTTCTGAAATTGGTTATTGATAAATATATGTGAAATGTTTAAAGATGATAATTAATTCCTTGAATGACATCCCATTAATTATAATGATAAGATAGTTGATCTTGATCATTGGTTAATTTGAAATCATCAACAAATATTGTTTGCATACAAAACCCTAGGTCATCCTACAATTGTTGTAGGACAACTTTTACATGCAAAACCCTCTTGCTTGAATAGGATTGGGGATTTGTTTAGCAAATCTTCTTATAATATAATCAAAATTGTTTTGATGTATATTATATGGTATAATTTCGGTTGAAAGACCGATGAGCATCTCAAAGTACATGATGATCTATCTGACATTATCCTTTCCTGAGGTGGATATGGTGTCTAGTCGGAGATCGCTGGGGTAGCAGGTTGCAACGTATGTGGTCAGTCCCACTCTCACCGATACTGGCCATGACAACGGGTAGGGACTGGATAATACCGGAGAAATCAAAGTGTATTTTTCGAATTATTAAATTTCGAAATAATACGTACTTTGAGATTATACCTACTATTCAAGTAAAATTCAAAGTTTGCTGATTGATAATAGGATTGATAGTTAATTTAATGTGATTAAATGAATTATATCCTATTAAAACACTCTATTATGAATAGATGTGTATTTCCCTTGGAAGAATTAATTATGTGAATATGATTCACGATAATCAATTACAATTTGAATATGAGGTGGAGGATCACATAAGTGACATCCATGGTCTCCCGTCAAGGCAAAGAATTCCGTCGCCGGTTGTTGTATATAGGAGACGCCTGTTCGAAGTGACAGATCCTATATATGATTTAATTGGATCGGGTTCTTTGCTTCTCGAAAGAGTAAGGCCGTATACGTAGTGACCCCAATATCGGGTCCTCATATTATTGGGGTGATATTGGATTGCGTATAGCGAGTATTAAGCCTGTTGACGGTTGGTTCAATTAGCAGCGGGTCAACATCACCTTAGGAGTGGTGGGCCCGTGTGTTAAAGACCGAACTGGGAAATGCAAGTTGGACTTGCAAGGCGGAATGTGTTCCTGCTTCTTTTTATCGGAGTCGCAGGTTCTCATATTATTGGGATGTGACGAAGATAGGAAAGGAGATCCCATATCTTACTAGAGATATAATGGTAAGGATATATCTTACATTGAAAGTGATTACGGGAATGAACTTTCATTGTTGACAAGGCAAGACAACTTTGATATAAAAATTCCTAAATCAAAGTAAAATATGTATATATAATATATATACATTTATGCAAATTTCTTATTTCAGATAATCCTTCATTAAACCCACTCAATGTTATACTCAATAATAACCAGTAAAATATCATGGATTGGACTCATGATCCAGATATTGTACTTGCAATTGGACACATAATGTATGTGGTTGCAATGTGCAAGTTTCCTCAACATACTGAGGAGTGACAATTAAATAAGACAATGAGACATCACCTTAGGGTTTGTATGTCTCTATAGTCTTGATCTTTCATCGAGTGTACTTTGGAAGTGACATGTCGATGGTGATCGTAACTGTCGAATAATCCTTATAAAATAGGAAAAGATAATTTGGCATACATATGTGCTCTAGACATTTTATTATGAATGACATGGTTCTCTGCATTATGCAGAATGGTGGCTCGAAAGGGATGATGTATTCAAAATGTTTGAATACCTACCTGAACCTAAGTCTCTAAGAGTTGAGATGTATATAGATATGATGAGTGTCATCATTCTACTATCTATACTCAAGTCAGTCATGAAGCTTCATGATATTCATATTGTATGAATTTGATGAAGCATGTATAAATGTTGAAATGCTCTTACATTGAATTCTTTTGACTTTAACATAAGAGATCCTTAGTCTTAAGTAATGGTTGTTTGTATATGAATAGAGCACAGTGGAAGCATGGGTTGGACCCATGTGAGAAGGAAAGTCAAAGAGTTGATTGTATTTCTGTGACTTCCATATGACATCCTAAGAGTTGGATGAATACCAATACTGCAATAAGTTGGTGTATTGATAGTATGACTATCAAGTCTCTCTTGAATCCTTAGAGAAGGACTCGGATAGAGCACCCAAATAATCTACATTAATCATTGACATTGACTTGCTTATTTGATAAGATAAAGTCTGATAATTGTATCTCATTCTTCTAATGACACCTGTAATTGTTGCATATGTTATAGAAGATTAATAAATTTGATCTTCATGTTTAATGGTCAACTACATGGTTTTTGATGCAATTGTTGCAACAATCTCTATTGGATAGATGGACTTCATATTTTCAGTGGGAGAGCCCTTTGTCTTAGAGAATGTCTCTATGACCTAGATATAAGAATACACTCATAGTTTATTTTTAAATGTTGGAAATAAACATGAATTCTGGAATAAACCTATCATAAAGAGTTATGATGGATATATTTCAGATAGTAATCTGACATCTAGTGGATTCTACTAAAATAGAAATTTAATGAATGGTTCATTAAGATTTCTAATACTGAAAATTAAACCTTTAAAGATCAATAGGAGGATAAAGATCATTTAACAATGATCTGGCATCATGTCTTGGACATATGTCTGTTGATGGGATCAATGGACAAGCAAGAGATGAAACTTTAGAATATCTAAAATTTTCAAAACTTGCATAGTCATGAATATTGTATTCAAAGAAAAATGTGCAATACACCCTTCTTTGGGAAAGGTGTTAGATGTTAAGGTATTCAGGATCTCATACATATTGATGTATGAGAATCATATATATCATAGTGAACATTATGGATATATGATATCTATTGATGATCATGTATGATATGAGATTTCTTCTCTTCACCTGAGAAACCTTTGAAATGTTCAAAGATTTCATAATTTTAGTTTAAAACCAAAGTTTGAAGAAAGATGAAATGAATTTGATCTAACCTAGGTAACTTGCACCTGTTAGATAAAATTCAAAGAACACCTTATGGAGATATGAATATCACTTCTATCTCACTCCTCCTAATAAACCTACACTCAATGGAGTTGTAGAGAGATACAATTGGATCATGTGTGACATGATTTTATCAGTGATGAATTTTAGCATAGTTATCCTTTAGTTTCTAGGCATATATGTGTAGTAGAGACTACACTATATATATCCTTAATAAGATTCCATGCAAGTAAGCTTGAATTAAGCACTAGAGAGTGCTACTTCATTAGGAAAATAAAGGATGGTATTGGTTACCTACTTTATGACCTTGAGATTCTTAAAAGATCTCATCTCTGAGAATGTGATTCTTGGAGGATTGAGACTCTTGAGAATCAAGAAGAAAATGAAGTAAAGGAACTCATTTAATCTTGAGAAGATAATGAGGCTCCTGAAATCGGAAACTAAAAGGATAATTAAAGATGAAACATTAATACCTCTTCAAATGAATTTGAGGATGTATTCCATGTGTCAGTCAAGTCTGACAATGATCGGACTTCATGTGATGAAGCTCCTGAGGATCGTGACATGGAAAGATGGATATTAGCAATAAAGTCTAAAGTAGACTACATATATAAATGTTGTATATGGACCCTCGAGGATCCACCTATAAGGGTTAGACCCATTAAGGTGCAAATGGATCTTCAAGAGAAAGGGGAAACCTGATGAGAAGGTAGAGACCTTCAAAGCACGATTGGTAACCATGAGCTACAAACCGGAAGAGAAGACATTGCTTGCAATGAGACTTGCTCTTAGGTAACCATGCTTAAAATCATCAGAATATTGCTAACATTAGCTACACAACTTGACTATTGCATCTTCAAGATGTAAGTCAAGATTGCATTCCTCTAAGAATACCTCTCTGAGGATATTCACATGAAGTAGCTCCAGGACTTCATGATTGAGGAAAGCAAGGTGTGCAAGCTAAAGAAACTCCATCTATGGACTCAAATAAGCTTCTTGTAGATGGAACATCAGATTTGATGAAATCATAAGTGTTATGATTTCAGATAGAATCTTGATGTACCATGTGAAGCTTAGTGGGAGTTGAAGGATATTAAGAATCCTTAAGCGCATCACGGAAGCGTGACGATCGCATCAAATACGATCGGGACGACTAGTCGTACCAGTCGCAAGGTGCAGCGGAGTTTAAAAATTTTAAATCAAACGATGAAACCACATGATCACGAGAACACTTCTCGGATCGTTTCATCAAACCACAAAGTATAAGGAATACCTTTGAAGCGTGGTTGTGATCGCGAGATCCCAAACAAGAGATCCTCCTGTCTCAAGTCCGATCCACGAAGAACGCACTTGCGGGCACGATGATGAGTCGCGTTCCTCCCGCAATCCTCGATGAATATCCAAGCAATAGATCCCCTGATTTTGTCAAGCGAAATCCGTCGTCTTCCTCTATAGCGAGTAGCCACGAGGAAGAAGGAGATCCTCGAGTCGTCGAAGCCGAAGGCGAGAACTTCTCTCCTTTCTCAACAATGGTGGTCGGCCACCCTATGGAGAGAGAGAGAGAGAGAGCACGAGAATGAGAGGGAGAGAGAAGTAGAGTAGGCATCTACTTGGTGTGTTTCAAGGGTTAAGGCTACCCTCTTTATATATTAGTTTGGGATCCAATGGATCTCAATCCATGGCTCTCATGGATCCAACGGTCATTGTAATCCAAGAGCCATCCAACGGCTATGATTGTTGTTGGTTAAAAACCAACAACATTAATTTATATTAAATTAAATATACGTTGAATTATTATCAACACTATTTAATTAACATAAATTAATTTATCAAGAGATAATAAGACAACAAATAAGAGGAGACAATAACCCCTCCTAAAATCAAGGAGGCGTCACCTATGACTAAGTCATAGGTGACGCCACCTATGATTATTGGTGGTTTTGTCTCCTTTTATTTATATTATTATTTCTTAATTATTTGCTATAATTATTATTGCAATAATATCCACCAAATTAATTCTAAATTAATTTGTGAATATTTCAATCATGCCATTGAAAAATATGTGAATCATATTCACATCCTAAACTAATTTGTAAATTACATTTCTAATTAATTTAACTAATGTGGATCCAATCCACATTAATAATTAACAAATGTTATTTACAATATTTCTCTCTCTCTCTGATATATTATAAATCTCATTTATAATATACACATATATTCTGGATATCACTATCCACGATCTGCTTATCCTTGATAATTAAATCCCATTTAATTATCTTGGACAATCACTCTCTCAATATGAATCTTATTCATATTGTACTTGATAATTAAATCTCATTTAATCATCAATACCTTCTTGCTTGGATACTAAATTCATCAAAGGAATTATTCTTGAACTCCTTCAAGAATAATGTGCCTTCTCCGCAGATACTTGGAGATAAGGACAGGGCAATTGTATTGTTCCACGTATAGTGACTTGGATGTTGAGATCTCATCTCAAATCCAGATCTAACGGACCTCTCATAGATGCTTGATTAAATCAAGTCTGTATACTTAATCTTCTCATTGCATCTGAATCACATTGAGATCAATGTCCAACATTTGGGCTAAGATCAAGTTACTTCTCTATTGAGAGGAGTCACTAAAATCCAGATCCGTTTCATCACTCCCTCGGACTGGAAGTGTCATGGTTATACAATCGTTTATGATCACATCACCCTCAGGTATTCCCAATACCTGCACATCCTGCATACTGAAAGACCAATGATCAACCTGAAGATGAAGATCTATTTTATATTGTCTTCTTCAGGGTTTGATCACCAAGTTTCTCAATCTTGGTCATTGGGATTTGGTATCGATCATATGCTTTCCCAAAGCATATATCATACCTTCAAATTCTTGTCATGCTTCCAAAGCACGATGACCATGCATGGAATTTGATCGGTCCCAATACCTCATCAGTGAGCTCATGTCTTCCGGTTCATAAGTGAACCTGTATGATCTCTTTGAGAGATCGTATTACTCATATGCCCTTATATGCACACCAGCTCGCCGGTGTATAGACCTTGGTTAGGTCATCAACCTACTGGTCTGTCAAATGTACACACTCAGACATATAGTAAACACATCTGTCTCCGGTCAGAGGATGTGTGCCTATGTTGTGACAGCATTCAACATAGGACTTAGGTTATCTCGATCTTGCTAAGTCAACCCATTGACTTAACTAATCTGACACCTCCGAATCACTATTCCCATGCAGAGGATCTGCATCAAGAGGTCGGTCAGATATCAGCCTATGTGAGAAAGGATTGCCATCTCCTACTCAGGCTGGAGATCATATCTTAATAATCATTTGACGGTGCTTGATGAGTCCTCTATCTAACCCATTAGATATTCATCCAAGCACCAATCTCTATGATTCAATTATTAAATCAACAGCTATATGATCATCAAGATGGCCATGGTACATAACCCTAATTGCACAGAAGGACCTATTATGCAAATTATTTATTCTTCATTTCAGATCAGGGAATGATATGTGCAATAACATTTATTGCATAATGGCTTGCCATGGGCTCGCATGTCCAACAATCTCTTACTAGCCCAAAGAGCCATTAATGGGCTAATCATTTAAACCCACACTCATGTGACAATGATAGGCTATTTAGAAAATAGCTAGGTAAGCTGATCAGTCATTCTGTTCCCGCGAGACTACGCCAAGTCCTTTTACGACACTTGTATATCCCCAGTAACAGTGCTCACATCTAATGCACATGTTGCATCTAATGCAACCAATACTCAATCTTGTCAATCATAGTATCCTTGATACTACAACTCAAAGAAATATTATTATAACCAGCATGTAATTTCTATTATCCTTATCAGAATGCCCTTATCCCTGGAGATCTCTATCTCCTAAGGTATTCGCAGTTAAGACCTTTTAGATCTCCATCTAAAAGTCTTAATTTCTTGAAGATAAGACTTAGAGATCACCATCTCTAAAGCATTGTCATTTTTGAAGATATTGTTATTACTGCAATTAAGTATTCTATCTCCATAGTAGGATTAGTAACAGTTTACTACTCCCACTGCATGGCAGATATCTGGCTTTTGTACACATTTAGCATACTTTCAGCTTCTCGTAACTGATGCACAAAAGGGCAACCATTTTTTAGCATTCACTTCCTCAACTCTTTGAGGTGTTATGCCTTTAGATAGGTTAGTACCAAATCTTAAGGTAAGAAAGCCTTTCTTGGAATTTCCAGAAAATGGGACATGTCCAAGGTGTACTACAAATGTGACAGTCCCAATACCCTCTTTTCTTTGCTTCTGAACACCTTCAGAACTAAGATCCAAGAGGCATCTTTTGAGATCATATCTCAAGGTATGGAATAGCCAGGTCATAAAACACTTATTATCATCCTTATATTATTCCAAATGATTAGGATATTATCTACATTCAACACGATGAACACAATGGCACTCCCACTAAGCTTCACATGGTTCATCAAGATTCTATTTAAAATTATAACAATCATAATTTCATCAAATCTTATGTTCCAACGACAATAAGCTTATTTGAGTCCAAAGATGGAGTTCTTTAGCCAGCACATCTTGCATTCCTCAACCATGAAGCCCTGGGGCTACTTCATGTGAATATCCTCAAAGAGGTATTCATAGAGGAATACAATCTTGACTTACATCTTGAAGATGCCATAGTCAAATTGTATAGCTAGGGTTAGCAATATTCTGATGGGTTTAAGCATGATCACTGAAAAGCAAGCCTCATCGCAATCGATGTCTTCTCTTCGGTGTGTAGCTCATGGCTACGAACCGTACTTTGAAGGTTTCTACCTTCTCATAAGGTTCCCTCTTTCTATTGAAGATCCATTTACACCTTAATGGGTCTAATCCTTATAGGTGGATCCTTGAGGGTCCATATACAACACTTGTATATGAAGTCTACCTTAGACCTTTATTGCTAATATCCATCTTTCCATGTTATGATCCTCAGGAGCTTCATCACATGAAGTCCGATCATTGTCAGAATGAACTGACACAAGGAATACATCCTCAAACTCATTTGAAGAGGTATTAGTGTTTCATCTTTAGTTGTCCCTTTTAGTTTTCGATTTCTGGAGCCTCATTATCTTCTCAAGATTAAATGAGTTCCTATACTTCATTTTCATCTTGATTCTCAAGAGAGTTATCCTATAAGAATCATATTCTCAAAGATGAGATATTTTAAGAATCTCAAGGTCGTAAAGTAGGTATCCAATACCATCCTTTATTTTCCTAATGAAGTAGCACTCTCAAGTGCTAGATTCTAGCTTACATGCATGGAACCTTATTAAGGATATATATATTGTAGTCTCTACTACACATATATACCTAGAAACCAAAGGATAATTATGCTGAAATTCATCATTGATCAAATCATGTCACACATGATCTAATTGTATCTTCCTACAACTCCATTGAGTTTAGGTGTGTCAGGAGGATTGAGATAGAAATGATATTCATATCTCCATAAGATATTCTTTGAATTCATCTAATAGGTACTTGCTACATTGGTTAGATCAAATTCATTTAATCTTCCTTCAAACTTTGGTTCTAAACCAAAATTACGAAATCTTTGAACATTTCAAAGGTTTCCCAGGTGAAGAGAAGAAATCTCATATCATACATGATCATCAATAGATATCACATATCCACTATGATATAGATGATTCACATACATCAATATGTATGAGATCTCGAATACCTTGACATCTTACACCTTTCCCAAAAAAGGGTGTATTGGACATTTTACTTTGAATACAATATTCACAAGTATGTAAGATTTGAAATTTTAGACATTCTAAAGCTTCATATCTTACTAGTCTATTGATCACATCAGCAGACATATGTCCAAAATTTGATGCTAAATCATTGTCAAATGATCTTTATCCTCCTATTGATCTTATAAGGTTTAACTTTCAGTATTAGAAATCTTAGTGAACCATTCATTAAATTTCTAATTTAGTAGAGTACGCCAAATTCTAGATTATTATCTGAAATATATCCATCATAACTCTTTATGATAGGTTTATTCTAGAATTCATGTTTATTTCCTACATTTAGAAACAAACAATGAGTGTATTCTAATATCTAGGTCATAGAGACATTCTCTAAGACTAAGGCTCTCCCACTGAAATTAAGAAGTATATCAATCCAACAGAGATTGTTGCAACAATTGCATCAATGTCTATGTGGATAACTATAAACCTTAAGATCAAATTTTTCCAGTCTTCTAAAACATGTGCAACACATTACAAGTGTTGTTAGAAGATTGAGATACAATTATCAGACTTTATCTTATCAAATAAGCAAGTCAATTTCAATGATCAAATGTAGATATAGATTATTATGATGCACTATCTGAGTCCTTCTCTAAGGATTCTAGACAGACTTGACAGTCATACTATCAACACATCAAGTTATTGCAGTATAGGCATTCATCCAACTCTTTGGATGTCATATGGAAGTCGCAAAAGTACAATCAACTCTTTGGCTTTCCTTCTCACATGGGTCCGACCCACGCTTCCACTGTGCTCTTTTCATCTATAAACAACCATTGTTTAATACTAAGGATCTCTCATGTTAAATTCAAAAGAATTCAATGTAAGAGCATTTCAACATTTATACATGCTTCATTAAATTCATACAATATGAATATTATGAAGCTTCATGAATGACTAGAGTATAGACAGTAGAATGATGCCACTCATCATGTCCACATCCATCTAGACTCCTAAAACATTGGTTCAGGTAGGTATTCAAATATTTTGAATACATCATCTCTTTCGAGCCACCATTCTGCATAATGCAGAGAACCATGTCATTCATGATTAAATGTTTAGAGAACATATGTATGCCAGAACATCTTCTTAGATTTTATAAGGATTATTCGACAATTACGATCACCATCGACATGTCACTTCCAAAGTACACTCGATGAAAGATCAAGACTATAGAGACATACAAACCCTAAGGTGATGTCTCATTGCCTTATTTAATCGTCATTCCTCATTATGTTGAGGAAACTTGCACATTGCAACCACATACATTATGTGTCCAATTGCAAGTACAATATCTGGATCATGAGTCCAATCCATGATATTTTACTGGTTATTATTGAGTATAACATTGAGTGGGTTTAATGAAGGATTATCTGAAATAAGAAATTTGCATAAGGGTATACATATTATATATACATATTTTACTTTGATTTAGGAATTTTAAATCAAAAAGTCTTGCTATGTCTACTATGAAAGATTATTCCCTAATCGTCTTTCAAAGTAAGAGATATACTTACCGCTATATCTCAAGCAAGATCTGGGATCTCCTCTCTATCTTTATCACATCCCAATAATATGAGAACCTGTGACTCGAATAAAGAGAAGCGGGAACACATTCCGCCTTGCAAGTCCAACTTGCATTTCCCAATTCGGTCTTTAACACCCGGGCCCACCACCCCTAAGATGATGTTGACCCATTGCTAATTGAACCAACCGTCAACAGGCTTAAAACTCACTATACGCAATCCAATATTGCCCCAATAATATGAAGACCCGATATTGGGGTCACTAAGTATACGGCCTTACTCTTTCGAGAAGCAAAGAACCGATTCAAATAATTGTATATAGGATCTGTCACTTCGGACAGGCGTCTCCTATATACAACTTTTGGCGACGAAATTCTTTGCCTTGACGGGAGACCATGGATGTCACTTATGTGATACTCCATCTCATATTCAAATTGTAATTAATTATCATGAATCATATTCACATAATTAATTCTTCCAAGGGAAGTACACATCTATTCATAATAGAGTGTTTCATAGGATATAATTAATTTAATCGCATTAAATCAATCATCAATCCGATTATCAATCAACAAACTTTGAATTCTTTACTTGAATAGTAGGTATAATCTCAAAGTACGTATTATTTCGAATTTTAATAATTAGAAATACATTTTGATTTCTCCTGCATTATCCAATCCCTACCCGCTGTCATGGCCAGTACCGGCGAGAGTGGGACGGACCACATACGTTGCAACCCGCTACCCCAGCGATCTCCGACTAGACACCATATCCACCTCAAGAAAGGATAATGCCGGATAGATCATCATGTACTTTGAGATGCTCATCGGTCTTTCAACCGAAATTATACCATATAATATACATCAAAACATTTTTGATTATATTATAAGGAGATTTGCTAAACAAATCCCCAATCCTATTCAAGAAAGTGGTTTTTTTCATGTAAAAGTTGTCCTACAACTATTGTTGGATGTCCTAGGGTTTTGCATGAAACCAATGTTTGTTGATGATTTCAAATTAACCAATGATCAAGATCAACTATCTTATCAATATGGTTTAGAGGGATGTCATTCAAGGAATTGATTATCATATTTAAATATTTCACAAATATTTATCAATAACCAATTTCAGAAAATTAACAATTAATTTTCATCAACATTTAATTGAATGACTATCACAAGGTTCATGATAAAAAAATGTCAATTTCCAGCAGTGACCCCTTATCACTAAAATTAACTTATCTTGATCAATTTAAATCCAAAATTCACAAAATTAGTGCCCTAAGATTGCCAACTTGATTTATAACAGAACCTAAGTGATAATTCACGTATTTTGAGGCGCAATAAAACTGTAATTAACAAATTAATCACGTTCTGTTCTGCAGTTCCTGCAACTGTGAATACATGCATATTCAAACGGCCATATCTTGAGCAAATTAAATCCAAATTAGTAAACTCAAGTCGTATGGTTTCTTTGTTTAATGGGGAATAAAATCCAATTGAATATTTTGTGTTTAAACAATTTAAACAGTGCCGAAAAAATCAATTAGACAGAGTTGCGAAAATTCAAATGCACCAAAACTTTCACGACCATTTCAAACTCATGTCGTCCATGGTTCATGGATCATATCCAAAACCTTTTTCAACCTGGCTCTGATACCACTTGAAGGATATTGAGAATCCTTAAGTGCATCACGGAAGCGTGACAATCGCATCGAATACGATCGGGACGACTAGTCGTACCAGTCGCAAGGTGCAGTGGAATTTAAAAATTTAAATCAAACGATGAATCCACATGATCACGAGAACACTTCTCGGATCGTTTCATCAAACCACAAAGTATAAGGAATACCTTTGAAGCGTGGTTGTGATCGTGAGATCCCAAACAAGAGATCCTCCTGTCTCAAGTCCGATCCACGAAGAACGCACTTGCGGGCACGATGATGAGTCGCGTTCCTCTCGCAATCCTCGATGAAGATCCAAGCAATAGATCCTCTGATTTCGTCAAGCGAAATTCGTCGTCTTCCTCTATAGCGAGTAGCCACGAAGAAGAAGGAGATCCTCGAGTCGTCGAAGATGAAGGCGAGAACTTCTCTCCTTTCTCAACAATGGTGGTCGGACACCCTATGGAGAGAGAGAGAGCACGAGAATGAGAGGGAGAGAGAGAAGTAGAGTAGGCGTCTACTTGGTGTGTTTCAAGGGCTAAGGCTACCCTCTTTATATATTTGTTTGGGATCCAATGGATCTCAATCCATGGCTCTCATGGATCCAACGGTCATTGTAATCCAAGAGCCATCCAACGGCTATGATTGTTGTTGGTTAAAAACCAACAACATTAATTTATATTAAATTAAATATATGTTGAATTATTATCAACACTATTTAATTAACATAAATTAATTTATCAAGAGATAATAAGACAACAAATAAGAGGAGACAACAACCCCTCCTAAAATCAAGGAGGCGTCACCTATGACTAAGTCATAGGTGACGCCACCTATGATTATTGGTGGTTTTGTCTCCTTTTATTTATATTATTACTTCTTAATTTTTTTCAATATTTATTATTACAATAATATCCACCAAATTAATTCCAAATTAATTTGTGAATATTTCAATCATGCCATTGAAAAATATGTGAATCATATTCACATCCCAAACTAATTTGTAAATTACATTTCTAATTAATTTAACTAATGTGGATCCAATCCACATTAATAATTAACAGATTTTATTTACAATATTTCTCTCTCTCTCTGATATATTATAAATCTCATTTATAATATACACATATATTCTGGATATCACTATCCACGATCTGCTTATCCTTGATAATTAAATCCCATTTAATTATCTTGGACAATCACTCTCTCAATATTAATCTTATTCATATTGTACTTGATAATTAAATATCATTTAATCATCAATACCTTCTTGCTTGGATACTAAATTCATCAAAGGGATTATTCTTGAACTCCTTCAAGAATAATGTGCCTTCTCCGCAGATACTTGGAGATAAGGACATGGAGATTGTATTGTTCCACGTATAGTGACTTGGATGTTGAGATCTCATCTCAAATCCAGATCTAACGGACCTCTCATAGATGCTTGATTAAATCAAGTCCATATACTTAATCTTCTCATTGCATCCGAATCACATTCAGATCAATGTCCAACATTTGGACTAAGATCAAGTTACTTCTCTATTGAGAGGAGTCACTAAAATCCAGACCTGTTTCATCACTCCCTCGGACTGGAAGTGTCATGGTTATACAATCGTTTATGATCACATCACCCTCATGTATTCCCAATACCTGCACATCCTGCATACTGGAAGACCAATGATCAACCTGAAGATGAAGATCTATTTTATACTGTCTTCTTCAGGGTTTGATCACCAAGTTTCTCAATCTTGGTCATTGGGATTTTGTATCGATCATATGCTTTCCCAAAGCATATATCATACCTTCAAATTCTTGTCATGCTTCCAAAGCACGACGACCATGCATGGAATTTGATCGGTCCCAATACCTCATGAGTGAGCTCATGTCTTCCGGTTCATAAGTGAACCTGTATGATCCCTTTGAGAGATCGTATTACTCATATGCCCTTATATGCACACCAGCTCGCCGGTGTATAGACCTTGGTGAGGTCATCAACCTACTGGTCTGCCAAATGTACACACTCAGACATATAGTAAACACATCTGTCTCCGGTCAGAGGATGTGTGCCTATGTTGTGATAGCATTCAACATAGGACTAAAGTTATCTCGATCTCGCTAAGTCAACCCATTGACTTAACTAATCTGACACCTCCGAATCACTATTCCCATGCAGAGGACCTGCATCAAGAGTTCGGTCAGATATCAGCCTATGTGAGAAAGGATTGCCATCTCCTACTCAGGCTGGAGATCATCTCTTAATAATCATTTGACGGTGCTTGATGAGTCCTCTATCTAACCCATTAGATATTCATCCAAGCACCAGCCTCTATGATTCAATTATTGAATCAACAGATATATGATCATCAAGATGGCCATGGTACATAACCCTAATTGCACAGAGGGACCTATTATGCAAATTATTTATTCTTCATTTCAGATCAGGGAATGATATGTGCAATAACATTTATTGCATAATGGCTCGCCGTGGGCTCGCATGTCCAACAGGAGTGCCATTGTGTTCATCGTGCTAAATGTAGATAATATCCTAATCATTTGGAATGATATAAGGATGATAATAAGTATTTTATAGACTGACTATTCCATATCTTCAAATATGATTTCAAGGATACCTCTTGGATCTTAGTTCTGAAAGTGTTCAGAAGCAAAGAAAAGAGAGTATTGGGACAGTCACATTTGTAGTACACCTTGGACATGTTCCATTTTTCTGGAAATTCCAAGAAAGGCTTTCTTACCTTAAGATTAGGTACTGACCTATCTAAAGGGATAGCACCTCAAAGAGTTGAGGAAGTAAATGCTAGAACTGCTTGCACTTGTGCATCAGTTATGAGTGTGTGCTAGATGTGTGCAAAAGCCAGATATCTGCCATGCAGTGGGAGTAAAATGTTACTAATCCTACTATGGAGAAAGAACACTTGATTACAGTAATAACAATATCTTCGAAGATGACAAGGCTTTAGAGATAGTGATCTCTAAGTCTTATCTTCAAGAGCTTAAGACTTTATAGATAGAGATCTAAAGGGTCTTAAATGTAGATACCTTATGAAATAGTGATCTCCAGGAATAAGGGTATTCTGATAGGGATTATAAAAATACTGGTTATAATGATTATTGAGCAATAGTGTCAAGGACACTATAACTGCTTTGACAAGATTGAGTATTGGTTGCATTAGATGCAACATTCGCATTGGATGCGAGCACTGTTACTGGGGATATGCAAGTGCCGTAAAAGGACTTGGCATAGTCTTTTGGGAACAGAGTGACTGATCAGCTTACCTAGCTATTTCTAAATAGCCTACGATTGTCACATGAGTGTGGGTTTAAATGATTAGCCCATTAATGGCTCTTTGGGCTAGTGGGAGATTGTTGGACATGTGAGCCCACGACGAGCCATTATGCAATAAATGTTATTGCGTATATCATTCCCTGATCTGAAATGAAGAATAAATAATTTGCATAATAGGTCCCTCTGTACAATTAGGGTTATGTACCATGGCTATCTTAATGATCATACAGCTGTTGATTCAATTATTGAATCATAGAGGCTGGTGCTTGGATGAATATCTAAAGAGTTAGATTGGGGAGTCATCAAGCACCGTCAAATGATTGTTAAGAGATGATCTCCAGCCTGAGTAGGAGATGGCAATCCTTTCTCACATAGACTGATATCTGACCGACCTCTTGATGCAGGTCCTCTGCATAGGAATAGAGATTCGGAGGTGTCAGATTAGCTAGGTCAAAGAGTTGACTTAACGAGATCGAGATAACCTAAGTCCTATGTTGAATGCTGTCACAACATAGGCACACATCCTCTGACCGGAGAAAGATGTGTTACTATATATCTGAGTATGTACATTTGGTAGACCGATAGGTTGATGGCCTAACCAAGGTCTATACACCGACGCGCTGGTGTGCATATAAGGGCATATGAGTAATACGATATCTCAAAGGGATCATACAGGTTCACTATTGAACCAGAAGACATGAGCTCACTCATGAGATATTGGGAAGAATCAAATTCCGTGCACGGTCGTCTCGCTTTGGAAGCTTGACTGAATTTGTAGGTTTGATATATACTTTTGGAAAGTATATGATCAAGACCTAGGTATGATATATGCTTTTGGAAAGTATATGATCGATACCAAATCCCAATGATCAAATGAGAAACTTAGTGATCGAACCCTGAAGAAGACATTATGAAATTGATCTTGATCTTCGGGTTGACCATGGGTCTTCCAGTATGCAGGATGTACAGGTATTGGGAATACCTGAGGGTGATGTGATCATAAATGATTGTATATCCATGACGCTTCCATTCCGAGTGAGTGATGAAACAGGTCTGGATTTTAGTGACTCCTCTCAGTAGAGAAGCAATCTGATCTTAGTCCAAGTGTGGACATTGGTCTGAATGAGATTCAGATGTAATGAGAAGATTAAATTTGCGGTCTTGATTTAATCAAGCATCTGTGGGAGGTCCGTAAGATCTGGATTTGAGATAAGTCTCAATATCCAAGTCACTATACATGGAACAATACAATCGCCATGTCCTTATCTCCAAGTATCTGCGGAGAAAGCACATTATTCTTGAAGGAGTTCAATAATAATTCATTTGATGAATTCTGTATCCAAGCATCGGGAAAATGGATAATTAAATATGATTTAGTTATCATGAATAATATGAATTTGATTCATATTATAATAAGAGATATCTAAGATAATTAAATGTGATTTAATTATCAAAGATATGAATAACGTGAATGTGATTCATGTTATTTGGGCACATGAGAGAAGAAATCCAAGATGATTAAATGTGATTTACTTATCATGGATATGAATAATGTGGAAAGCACTATCCATATTAATCATATATATTATAAATATGATTTATAATATATTAGAGAAAGAGAAACTATGTAAATATCATTTGTTAATTATTAATGTGAATTGGATTCACATTAAGTAATTAATTAAAAATGCAATTTACAAATTAGTTTGGGATGTGAATATGATTCACATAATTTTCAGTAGCGTGATTGAAATATTCATAAATTAATTTGGAATTAATTTGGTGGATATTTTTGTGATAAATATTATTACAAATTATTAAGAGAAAATGTGATATAATAAAAAGGAGATAAAAGCCACCAATTTAGAGGTGGCGTCACCCATGAAAAAGTCATGGGTGACGCCCCTTTTTTAGGAGGCAATATTATCTCCATTTCATTATATTGATTAATCTCTTAACTAATTTATTTATGTTAAATTAAAAATGTGTTGATAATGTTGCAACATATATTTAATTTAATTATAAATAAATGTTGTTGGTTTTAACCAACAACAAGTATAGCCATTGATTGTAACATAGACCAAGCATGGCCGTTGGATCTATGTGTCCCATGGATTGAGATCCATTGGATCCCAAACTAGTATAAAAGGAGGGCTAGCCTAGCCTTCCAAGGCAAATCATCAAGAGTTGTAGAAGACTACTACTACTCTCTCTCTCATTCTCGTCTAGCCTTTCTCCCTCTCAATCTCAAGTGGCCGTCCACTTTGTATATTGAGGAGGAGAGCGTCATGCCTTCGCCTTCGACGACTCGAGGATCTCCTTCTTCTTTGGAGTTGCTTACTCTAAAGGAAGACGACGGATTTCGTATGACGAAATCAGGGGATCCATCGCTTGGATCTTCATCGAGGATTGCGGGAGGAACTTGACTCTTCATCGTGCCCGCAAGTGCGTTTTTCGTGGATCGGACTTAAGACTGGAGGATCTCTTATTTGGGATCTTACGATCGCAACCACGCTTCAAGAGGTATTCCTTATACTTTGTGGTTTGATGAAACGATCCGAGAAGTGTTCTCGTGATCATGTGGTTTCATCTTTAGTTTTAAAATTTTTAATTTCCGCCGCATCTAGCGACTAGTATGACTAGTTGTTCCGATTGCATACGATGCGATCGACACGCTTCCGTGACGCGCTTAAGGATTCATAATATCTTCAAGTGGTATCAGAACCATAGATCGAATAGGGTTTTAGATATGATCCATAAACCTTAGACGATTTGGTTTTGAAAGGGTTGCGAAATTTTTACTGCATTTCAATTTTCGCACCTCTGTCTAATTGAAATTTCCAGTACTGTTTAAAATGTTTAAACACGAAATTTACAATTGGATTTTGTTCCCAATTAATTAAGGAAACCATAGGATCTGAGTTTTTGAAATTTGAACTTCATTTGCTCAAGATATGGCCTTTTTGAATATGTATGTATTCACAGTTGCGGGAACTGCAGAACAGAATGTGATTATTTGTTAATTACGGTTTTGTTGCACCTCTAAATGCGTGAAATATCACTTAGGTTCTGTTGTAAATCAAGTCGGCAATCTTAGGGCACTAATTTTGCGAATTTTGGATTTAAATTGATCAAGATAAGTTAATTTTTGTGATTGGGGGTCACTGCTGGAAATTGACATCTTTTGATCATGAACCTTATGATAAGTCATTCAATTATATTGATGAAAATTAATTGTTAATTTTCTGAAATTGGTTATTGATAAATACTTGTGAAATATTTAAAGATGATAATCAATTCCTTGAATGACATCCCATTAACTATAATGATAAGATAGTTGATCTTGATCATTAATTAATTTGAAATCATCAACAAATATTATTTGCATACAAAACCCTAGGTCATCCTACAATAGTTGTAGAACAACTTTTACATGCAAAACCCTCTTGCTTGAATATGATTGGGGATTTGTTTAGCAAATCTCCTTATAATATAATCAAAATTGTTTTGATGTATATTATATGGAATAATTTCGGTTGAAAGACCGATGAGCATCTGAAAGTAAATGATGATCTATCTGGCATTATCCTTTCCTGAGGTGGATATGGTGTCTAGTCGGAGATCGCTGGAGTAGCGGGTTGCAACGTATGTGTTCCGTCCCACTCTCGCCGGTACTGACCATGACAGCAGGTAGGGACTGGATAATGCCGGAGAAATCAAAGTGTATTTTTCTAATTATTAAAATTCGAAATAATACGTACTTTGAGATTATACCTACTATTCAAGTAAAATTCAAAGTTTGTTGATTGATAATATGATTGATAGTTAATTTAATGTGATTAAATTAATTATATCCTATTGAAACACTCTATTATGAATCGATGTGTATTTCCCTTGGAAGAATTAATCATGTGAATATGATTCACGATAATTAATTACAATTTGAATATGAGTTGGAGGATCACATAAGTGACATCCATGGTCTCCCGTCAAGGCAAAGAATTCCGTCGTCAGTTGTTGTATATAGGAGACGCCTGTTCGAAGTGACAGATCCTATATATGATTTAATTGGATCGGGTTCTTTGCTTCTCGAAAGATTAAAGCTGTATACGTAGTGACCCCAATATCGGGTCCTCATATTATTGGGGCGATATTGGATTGCGTATAGCGAGTATTAAGCCTGTTGACGGTTGATTCAATTAGCAGTGGGCAAGGTTTTAAAAACCGAACCGGACATCAAACTGGACAAGTATCGGTTTTTGATTTTATGGTCGGACCAGTGGGACCGATCGGTCGAACCGGTGATGACGTCAGTAGTTCATAAAAACTGGAAAAGACTGAACCGTTGTACTGTTGGTTTGGTTCATATGGTTTAACCAGGTCGAACCGAGTTAGACCGGTAGTACATGCAAATAAATATAAAAAATGCTACATCATATCTTCATAGGATCTATATACTCGTATCCTTCCAAGTTTTTCCAATAGCGCTTATACTCCCTTTTTTACAATTGTACACCCCTATATTTTTACAAAACAGATAGTAGTGACATTTTATTAGTACACATGTGCTCCTATATTATACCAACACAAGGATAATATTGTTGATTTTTTTAATAATATAGGAGCACAAAAGACATTGCTAAATGTTATAGGTATAAATGTTATTAGAAAACTCAAAAGGGCATAATAAACATATTTTGTAAAAATTCATGTGTCTGTGATGTATAAAATTAAAAATTTTAAAACTATTTAAATTTTAATTAATAACAAGTGTTTTTAATTTGTTACTTCTAGTAATATAACTATGACAATGTATTCTTCCTTTGTTGTTGTTGGAAGTAGCTAAACACATGTAATATATGAGAAGAGAGGCAATGCTTGTATGGCGGGACAAGAGAGGTGATAATGGGTCATTGACACACGTGGAAGGTGAAAAGATAACAGAGTGCTATATTATGGGTTAGAATGAGAGTAGATTATGAATATTTTTTAAAAGTCTATATTTATTAAATTATCAAAAAATATTTTTTTTTTGTAAAAGATGGATGGTTGAACCGGTGGTTTGGTTCAACTGGTTCAACCGGGTTTAAGCGGTCCAACCGAATTTTGACCGGTTTTGACTGGTTTTTATTTTCTGAATAAAAACCGAGTGGTTGGACCGTTCTTCCGGTTCTTAGTTTAACCGGTTGAACCGACTGGTTCGGTTCGGTTTTTAAAACCTTGGCAGCGGGTCAACATCACCTTAGGGGTGGTGGGCCCGGGTGTTAAAGACTGAATTGGGAAATGCAAGTTGGACTTGCAAGGCGGAATGTGTTCCCGCTTCTTTTTATCGGAGTCGCAGGTTCTCATATTATTGGGATGTGACGAAGATAGAAAAGGAGATCCCAGATCTTACTAGAGATATAATGGTAATGATATCTCTTACATTGAAAGTGATTAAGGGAATGAACTTTCATTGTTGACAAGGCAAGACAACTTTGATATAAAAATTCCTAAATCAAAGTAAAATATGTATATATATAATATATACACTTATGCAAATTTCTTATTTCAGATAATCCTTCATTAAACCCACTCAATGTTATACTCAATAATAACCAGTAAAATATCATGGATTGGACTCATGATCCAGATATTGTACTTGCAATTGGACACATAATGTATGTGGTTGCAATGTGCAAGTTTCCTCAACATACTGAGGAGTGACAATTAAATAAGACAATGAGACATCACCTTAGGGTTTGTATGTCTCTATAGTCTTGATCTTTCATCGAGTGTACTTTGGAAGTGACATGTCGATGGTGATCGTAATTGTCGAATAATCCTTATAAAATAGGAAAAGATAATTTGGCATACATATGTGCTCTAGACATTTTATTATGAATGACATGGTTCTCTGCATTATGCAGAATGGTGGCTCGAAAGAGATGATGTATTCAAAATGTTTGAATACCTACCTGAACCTAAGTCTCTAAGAGTTGAGATGTATATAGATATGATGAGTGTCATCATTCTATAATCTATACTCAAGTCAGTCATGAAGCTTCATGATATTCATACTGTATGAATTTGATGAAGCATGTATAAATGTTGAAATGCTCTTACAATGAATTCTTTTGAATTTAACATAAGAGATCCTTAGTCTTAAGCAATGGTTGTTTATAGATGAATAGAGCACAGTGGAAGCATGGGTTGGACCCATGTGAGAAGGAAAGTCAAAGAGTTGATTGTACTTTTGTGACTTCCATATGACATCCTAAGAGTTGGATGAATGCCAATACTGCAATAAGTTGGTGTATTGATAGTATGACTATTAAGTCTCTCTTGAATCCTTAGAGAAGAACTCGGATAGAGCACCCAAATAATCTACATTAATCATTGACATTGACTTGCTTATTTGATAAGATAAAGTCTAATAATTGTATCTCATTCTTCTAATGACACCTGCAATTGTTGCATATGTTATAGAAGATTAATAAATTTGATCTTCAGGTTTAATGGTCAACTACATGGTTTTTGATGCAATTGTTGCAACAATCTCTATTGGATAGATGGACTTCATATTTTCAGTGGGAGAGCCCTTTGTCTTAGAGAATGTCTCTATGACCTAGTGACGAGTCGCTAGATACGATATTTAATTCGTGTCCGTTGTAATACGTGTACTTAGCGATTCGGTCAGAACCGAGAGAAGATCTCCGTGAAGAGTGTCTCGGCTTAATTTATATCCCGGGCAAGTCCGGGGTCGAACTCAGGGAGGCAAAGGAACAACTTGAAATTAATTTGCAAATTTAGGTCTAGATATCCAATGCGGTATTTTTTTAGATTTTTTTATGCAAGTAGAATGCCAAAAAAACAAAATGCAGGTGAATTACAACACTAAGAAAACATACAACAAGGCCAAATTAATTTTAATGGAAAAGAAGTCCAAATTAGCCAATTCATATTTTTCCTAGAGTCCTAATCCAGAGATGAACACAAAACACATTTTTTTTTAAATTTTAGGGGTTAAAATGCAATAAATAAAAATGCACACTTTTTATGGGTTTTTTCGCAATTTCTCACACAAACAGTAAGTAACAATTATGAAAAAATTACTGGAATGAAAACATGATGAAAGAAGACTACAGTAAGTTTTTTGGAATTTTTTGACAAGTTATGAATTTTTTTTATATTTTTTAGTGGAAACAGAGTGACAGTGAGTAATTAATTCTTAGTTAATCCACGTTATCAAATTAATCAGAATGCGAATTATCTCAGAAAGATATTTAGATCTAGAATCCAGGAGAGTTGAAATTTCGCAAAAAGAATATATGGGGATTTAACTAAAAATCAAAAACTAAAATCACTCTACAATTTATTTAAGGCACAAGACAACTCCATTTTGGATGAAATTTGGATAGTAATTACATCACATATCAAGGCATCACATATAATTTTTGTGGAATTTTTAGAGCAACCGTTTGTGAGATATTAATTTAAGAGCACAGAATGAGAAAAATATAGCGATTTTCAGTTAAATAATTTTAATTAATTACCCATTATTCACAAAAATACAAATAAATATTCAAAATGCAGATAATTAGTTGCTCAACATGAAGGTATTTTTCATTGAATAAAAAGATGCAAGATAGATATCCAAATTAACAGAAGAACACAGGGGTGTTTGTGCAAATACAAAAGCTGAAATAAACTAACAAATATACAGAGGGACTTGATTGTAATTACTGAAACTAGAGAAATAAAAATAGCAATTTTTACAATAAAAAAAAGAAAGAAAACAATCTTCTTCTACCTCTGGACGAACCCAACAAGGGAACAGGGTGGTGGCGGGCTCGCGGCCGTCTGCAGCCGCGTGGAGGGCGGCGGAGCGCGGGGCCGGCGAGGAGGCCTACGGTGGTCGGCTGGCGCTTGCGTGGCAGTCGAGGGTTGGAGGAGCGGAGGGCCACCGCGGGGCGGTTGGCGGAGCTGGTGGGACCGCTGGGCGAGGTCGGCTGGGGGCGGAGAGACGAGCGGCGGAGGGGCAGCAGGCGGCTGGGAGGCCGCCGGCTGGCGGCAGTTGGGCGGAGGAGGCGGCGGCGGTTGGGGGCGGAGAGACGAGCGGCGGAGGGGCAGCAGGCGGCTGGGAGGCCGCCGGCTGGCGGCAGTTGGGCGGAGGAGGCGGCGACGGTGGGTGCTTCCCCCACCGCTGCTGCGTTACTTCTTTTTTTTTGATTTTTTTGATTTTTTTTGATTTCTTTTTTTTCTGCTGTAATAAAAACCTTTTTTTTGTTTACTTTTTTTTTTATATTTTTTTATTTTTTTTAAACAGGGAATAAGATGATTGTGGAGAAAGAAAGAAGGAAAAATAAAAAATGATGACGGTGGTGTATGATGAAGATGATGGGGATGAAATAAAATGAGAATAAAAAAAATGCTATGATGAAGGTGCTTCAATAAAAGGATTTTTTTTGTTTTAATTTTTTTATATTTTTTTTTACTTTTGTTTAAAAAAGGGAATGAACATGATGAGGAAAAAAAATGTGATGATAGTGGTGAATGATCAATATAAACAAATGGAGGATGGTTGGTGAATGTGATGTGCTAAAAAAATGCAAAACTAACAAGATGACAAAATGAGAAGAAAATTACCTACGGTGGAGACGGTCGCCTATGATGTGCTCGTGAGAGCACGATCTTCGCTTGAATCGCCGGCGCGCGATGAGCTCGAGCAGCGCGCGGTTGCGGCTGCGATGTTGGCCAAAAAGCCAACGGATCACACCGGAGAGAGGGCCGTCGTCGCTCGACCGCGGTTGCGTCGCTGTCACCGATTCAACTCAGGGAACTAGGCTCTCCTCACATAAAGATGGATCAAAGGAAAAAATGAGGAGAATGACATGTATATAAAGAGAATGGGATGAGAGGTTATTAAAGTGGTGGAGTTGAATGGGAAGTTGATTTATTAATGGAGTTGAATGGGAAGTTGAAAAAAATGGTGGAATAATGGAGTTGAATTGGTGGTTATTGTAGAGAATGGAAATTAAATAATAAATAAATAAATAAAGTTGTCTACTTTAAATACAATAAAATAAAAAGAGAAGAGAAATAGTGGAGAATTTACAAAAGAAGACAAAACACCATGTACATTTTTTTTACTTTTCTAATATGTAATTTTTTTGTCTTTTTAATAAGAGATATTTACAACGAAAAAATACAATAAAATAGTATAATTAAAATACAACACAAGTATGATTTTTTTGTATTTTTAATAATTAAGAAAGATATAATAAAAAATGAAGAAAGTATGAATATATACACAATGTACAATGTACATCTAGGTCCCAAAACCCAACTTTTGCAAATGAGCTCCGATTTTAATGAAACCACTTCCGTTGGATAGATAATTTTCTAACTTGAACTTTAAAAGTGAGTTTGGTGAATTTGGAGTTCATACGGAGCGGGAATTTAGCTTGGAAGTTGGTCTTTACGGCTTTTTCCCATTGGGATCTAGGAGCATTTATTTAAGGTAAAATTTGTTTTGTATTTTTGTATTTTTATATACATTATTATGAACAAGTTAGAGAAAGAATTAGCCAAAAAGGAGTTGAAATGAAATTATTAAAAATCCAAGAAGTTTTGGGCTATTTACAAGTATAAAACTCCTTTGATTTTGCGGCTTTTTTTATTGTTAATTTATTTTGTGCAATCTTATATACAGTAATTAGTGAGTTTTATTTACAAGAGGTATTTTGTTAATTTAATGATTTTATGGACATTTATTTGGGATTTTACTCGGGGATTTTGCTAAGATCAAGATATTGAGATGATGAATCGTGGATTCATCACCCCCCTATACTTAAACTTTGCTAGTCCTCGAGCAAATAAAGAATGAATAAGTTGGGTTAACCCCTGACTGTGCATGTGAATACAAGACTTGATCCGTTCAAGAACTCTCGGTTTTAGAGATCCTAAAATTCTAAGCTGAACCAAGCTCTAGACAAAAGGTATCCAATTCCCCTAGTTATCAGACTCTCTTTGTATACGTATATATAAGGGATATGACTTTAAGTGCTGACCGCAGTTACAAGAGTAGAGTCACAACGTCACCCAAGATTCTAGTCCAAGAGACTCTCCTATGGACCCGATCCTCCACACTAGGGAATAAATCATTTCTTGCATCCAATCCACCGTCTCTTTAGTTGTCAGACTTGAAAGTGTAGATGGCAGGCCAGTTGATGGAGGGTATAGGATTGTGTCATTTCTTCTCTCCCTCTCATTGGAACAAGGATCCTCTCAAGTGCCTTATTACGCAACGCATTTTTTGGTGTTGATCAGTGCATCCGTCAAGAGAAGTTGGAGCCGTCTGCACTTGTTTTCCTGGGAGTACACCGGGGTGTGCCTTTTTTGAGTACCTATCGTACCTTCTACACCCAGACTTGTAGCATTTACGATGCAGAGCCCTTTTTTAGTGCAAGCCCGACTCCTGGTCCTAATAGCGGTGGTCCAAGTGGACACTTTGAAATGGTTGGGAGCGCTCGCCTTTGGTGGAAGCTCTTTTGATAATTGACTTTGTGGAATGAGAGCTTTTCTTTGACATTTCATTGATTGGTAGTATTTTTGGCTAGCTCCACTGCTTTTACCAAGAGTTGGCGCACACTGATCAACACATTTTTTTTATTTTATCACACCCTGGCACATAGGTAAATATCAAGAGATAGTACAAGAACCAAGTTCTCATACTGGCTAAATATGCTGACACTCAGGTTTCATGAAGCCTTCATTGATTTTATCCCATCCTCGAGCATCATCAAATTAAGTCCAAACTCAAATCCCTCATCCCAGTTCCTCAAGTGAAATTACAACTCATCTCATCATAACTGTAGTCGTGTATGTGAGGTGCTGATCATATTCTTAAGGTAGAGACTAAGCATGCAATATAGCACACACATCTTTCAAACTAGGGAAATGTGAATAATTAAGTCAAGGACCCTAATGACTAAGACTGGTTAACTCAAAATCTCAAGACCTCATAAACCAAGTGTTCTTGAACATCACTAGTCTTGTGTGAAAGTGGATTGTGTCAGGGATTAAACCAACTTATTAGTTAGTTTTTTTATGAATGTTTTTTTTGTTTTTTTAAGTTTTAGAAAAAGTTTTTTTTTCAAGAGTTTTTTTTGAAAAAGATAGGTAAATAAGAAAAAGATTTTTTTTAGAAAAAGTTTTGTTTTGTTTTTGTTTTGTTTTTTTTAACCCACCCCATAATTATTGTATAATATATATAAAAAATACGTGAAAGTACGAGGTATGGGTAAAGTATATATGTAATATATACACGCCCCCTATACTTAGCTTGTGCTATGTCCTCATGGCACTAGGTGACAAAAAGACATAGCTCGTACTAAGCGTAGGAAAGCTAAAATAATAGAAAGTATAGAAGTCGATCCGCCCCCCCATACTTAGGCTCTGGACAGCCTAAGTGTAGAAGAAGAGCAAAAATGGGGCGGACGAGGTCAAGAGGAGAAATAATGAGTAAATACACATGGCGGGCATCGGTCCCCCCTATACTTAGGCTTTGGTCAGCCTAAGTATAGGACAAGAGTAAGTGTGAGAACCGACGTGATCTCGAGAATATACAAAGAAGAGAGAATATGCACAAGAGTGATTGAATCTTCTAAGATGTTGAATCTTGATGCTGCATCTTCATGAAGAGTAATAAGATGTATCTGCTCTGTGCTCACTCTGTATGAAGTTGATGACCTCGACTTGGACTAACTGCTCTTTGGAATCAACAAAATGCTTCAACAGTTGTCCATTCACCACATGAGATTGTGCACCATCTGTGAGATCAGCTAGATACAATATTTAATTCGTGTCCGTTGTAATACGTGTACTTAGCGATTCGGTCAGAACCGAGAGAAGATCTCCGTGAAGAGTGTCTCGGCTTAATTTATATCCCGGGCAAGTCTGGGGTCGAACTCAGGGAGGCAAAGGAACAACTTGAAATTAATTTGCAAATTTAGGTCTAGATATCCAATGCGGTATTTTTTTAGATTTTTTTATGCAAGTAGAATGCCAAAAAAAACAAAATGCAGGTGAATTACAACACTAAGAAAACATACAACAAGGCCAAATTAATTTTAATGGAAAAGAAGTCCAAATTAGCCAATTCGTATTTTTCCTAGAGTCCTAATCCAGAGATGAACACAAAACACATTTTTTTAAATTTTAGGGGTTAAAATACAATAAATAAAAATGCACACTTTTTATGGGTTTTTTCGCAATTTCTCACACAAACAGTAAGTAAAAATTATGAAAAAATTATTGGAATGAAAACATGATGAAAGAAGACTACAGTAAGTTTTTCGGAATTTTTTGACAAGTTATGAATTTTTTATATATTTTTTAGTGGAAACAGAGTGACAATGAGTAATTAATTCTTAGTTAATCCACGTTATCAAATTAATCAGAATGCGAATTATCTCAGAAAGATATTTAGATCTAGAATCCAGGAGAGTTGAAATTTCACAAAAAGAATATACGGGGATTTAATTAAAAATCAAAAACTAAAATCACTCTACAATTTATTTAAGGCACAAGACAACTCCATTTTGGATGAAATTTGGATAGTAATTACATCACATATCAAGGCATCACATATAATTTTTGTGGAATTTTTAGAGTAACCGTTTGTGAGATATTAATTTAAGAGTACGGAATGAGAAAAATATAGCGATTTTCAGTTAAATAATTTTAATTAATTACCCATTACTCACAAAAATACAAATAAATATTCAAAATGCAGATAATTAGTTGCTCAACATGAAGGTATTTTTCATTGAATAAAAAGATGCAAGATAGATATCCAAATTAACAGAAGAACACAGGGGTGTTTGTGCAAATACAAAAGCTGAAATAAACTAACAAATATACAGAGGGACTTGATTGTAATTACTGAAACTAGAGAAATAAAAATAGCAATTTTTACAATAAAAAAAGAAAGAAAACAATCTTCTTCTACCTCTGGACGAACCCAACAAGGGAAGAGGGTGGTGGCGGGCTCGCGACCGTCTGCAGCCGCGTGGAGGGCGGCGGAGCGCGGGGCCGGCGAGGAGGCCTACGGTGGTCGGCTGGCGCTTGCGTGGCAGTCGAGGGTTGGAGGAGCGGAGGGCCACCGCGGGGCGGTTGGCGGAGCTGGTGGGACCACTGGGCGAGGTCGGCTGGGGGCGGAGAGACGAGCGGCGGAGGGGCAGCAGGCGGCTGGGAGGCCGCCGGCTGGCGGCAGTTGGGCGGAGGAGGCGGCGGCGGTGGGTGCTTCCCCCACCGCTGCTGCGTTACTTCTTTTTTTTTTATTTTTTTTTGATTTCTTTTTTTTCTGCTGTAATAAAAACCTTTTTTTTTGTTTACTTTTTTTTTATATTTTTTTTATTTTTTTTAAACAGGGAATAAGATGATTGTGGAGAAAGAAAGAAGGAAAAATAAAAAATGATGACGGTGGTGTATGATGAAGATGATGGGGATGAAATAAAATGAGAATAAAAAAATGCTATGATGAAGGTGCTTCAATAACAAGATTTTTTTTTGTTTTAATTTTTTTATATTTTTTTTACTTTTGTTTAAAACAGGGAATGAACATGATGAGGAAAAAAATGTGATGATAGTGGTGAATGATCAATATAAACAAATGGAGGATGGTTGGTGAATGTGATGTGCTAAAAAAAATGCAAAACTAACAAGATGACAAAATGAGAAGAAAATTACCTACGGTGGAGACGGTCGCCTATGATGTGCTCGTGAGAGCACGGTCTTCGCTCGAATCGCCGGCGCGCGATGAGCTCGAGCAGCGCGCGGTTGCGGCTGCGATGTTGGCCAAAAAGCCAACAGATCACACCGGAGAGAGGGCCGTCGTCGCTCGACCGCGGTTGCGTCGCTGTCACCGATTCAACTCAGGGAACTAGGCTCTCCTCACATAAAGATGGATCAAAGGCAAAAATGAGGAGAATGACATGTATATAAAGAGAATGGGATGAGAGGTTATTAAAGTGGTGGAGTTGAATGGGAAGTTGATTTATTAATGGAGTTGAATGGGAAGTTGAAAAAAAATGGTGGAATAATGGAGTTGAATTGGTGGTTATTGTAGAGAATGGAAATTAAATAATAAATAAATAAATAAAGTTGTCTACTTTAAATACAATAAAATAAAAAGAGAAGAGAAATAATGGAGAATTTACAAAAGAAGACAAAACACCATGTACATTTTTTTACTTTTCTAATATGTAATTTTTTTGTCTTTTTAATAAGAGATATTTACAACAAAAAAATACAATAAAATAGTATAATTAAAATACGACACAAGTATGATTTTTTTTGTATTTTTAATAATTAAAAAAGATATAATAAAAAAATGAAGAAAGTATGAATATATACATAATGTACAATGTACATCTAGGTTCCAAAACCCAACTTTTGCAAATGAGCTCCGATTTTAATGAAACCACTTCCGTTGGATAGATAATTTTCTAACTTGAACTTTAAAAGTGAGTTTGGTGAATTTGGAGTTCATACGGAGCGGGAATTTAGCTTGGAAGTTGGTCTTTACGGCTTTTTCCCATTGGGATGTAGGAGCATTTATTTAAGGTAAAATTTGTTTTGTATTTTTGTATTTTTATATACATTATTATGAACAAGTTAGAGAAAGAATTAGCCAAAAAGGAGTTGAAATGAAATTATTAAAAATCCAAGAAGTTTTGGGCTATTTACAAGTATAAAACTCCTTTGATTTTGCGGCTTTTTTTATTGTTAATTTATTTTGTACAATCTTATATACAGTAATTAGTGAGTTTTATTTACAAGAGGTATTTTGTTAATTTATTGATTTTATGGACATTTATTTGGGATTTTACTCGGGGATTTTGCTAAGATCAAGATATTGAGATGATGAATCGTAGATTCATCACCTAGATATAAGAATACATTCATAGTTTATTTCTAAATGTTGGAAATAAACATGAATTCTGGAATAAACCTATCATAAAGAGTTATGATGGATATATTTCAGATAGTAATCTGACATCTAGTGGATTCTACTAAATTAGAAATTTAATGAATGGTTCACTAAGATTTCTAATACTGAAAATTAAACCTTTGAAGATCAATAGGAGGATAAAGATCATTTAACAATGATCTGGCATCATGTATTGGACATATGTCTGTTGATGAGATCAATGGACAAGCAAGAGATGAATTTTTAGAATGTCTAAAATTTTCAAAACTTGCATAGTTATGAATATTGTATTCAAAGAAAATTGTCCAACACACCCTTCTTTAGGAAAGGTGTTAGATGTTAAGGTATTCAGGATCTCAAACATATTGATGTATGAGAATCATCTATATCATAGTGAACATTATGGATATATGATATCTATTGATGATTATGTATGACGTGAGTTTTCTTCTCTTCACCTGAGAAACCTTTGAAATGTTCAAAGATTTCACAATTTTGGTTTAGAACCAAAGTTTGAAGAAAGATGAAATGAATTTGATCTAACCTAGGTAACTTGCATCTATTAGATAAAATTCAAAGAATACCTTATGGAGATATGAATATCATTTCTATCTCACTCCTCCTGATAAACCTAAACTCAATGGAGTTGTAGGGAGATACAATTGGATCATGTGTGACATGATTTGATCAATGATGAATTTTAGCATATTTATCCCATAGTTTCCAGGTATATATGTGTAGTAGAGACTACACTATATATATCCTTAATAAGATTCCATGCAAGTAAGTTGGAATTAAGCACTAGAGAGTGCTACTTCATTAGGAAAATAAAGGATGGTATTGGTTACCTACTTTATGACCTTGAGATTCTTAAAAGTTCTCATCTCTGAGAATGTGATTCTTGGAGGATTGAGACTCTTGAGAATAAAGAAGAAAATGAAGTAAAGGAACTCATTTAATCTTGAGAAGATAATGAGGCTCCTGAAATCGGAAACTAAAAGGATAATTAAAGATGAAACATTAATACCTCTTCAAATGAATTTGAGGATGTATTCCATGTGTCAGTCAAGCCTGACAATGACCGGACTTCATGTGATGAAGCTCCTGAGGATCGTGACATGGAAAGATGGATATTAGCAATAAAGTCTAAAGTAGACTTCATATATAAATGTTGTATATGGACCCTCGAGGATCCACCTATAAGGGTTAGACCCATTAAGGTACAAATGTATCTTCAAGAGAAAGAGGGAGCCTGATGAGAAGGTAGAGACCTTCAAAGCACGGTTCGTAACCTTGAGCTACAAACCAGAAGAGAAGACATTGCTTGCAATGAGACTTGCTCTTAGGTAACCATGCTTAAAATCATCAGAATATTGCTAACCTTAGCTACACAATTTGACTATTGCATCTTCAAGATGTAAGTCAAGATTGCATTCCTCTAAGAATACCTCTCTGAGGATATTCACATGAAGTAGCTCCAGGGCTTCATGATTGAGGAAAGCAAGGTGTGCAAGCTAAAGAAACTCCATCTATGGACTCAAATAAGCTTCTTGTAGTTGGAACATCAGATTTGATGAAATCATAAGTGTTATGATTTCAGATAGAATCTTGATGTACCATGTGAAGCTTAGTGGGAGTGCCATTGTGTTCATCGTGCTAAATGTAGATAATATCCTAATCATTTGGAATGACATAAGGATGATAATAAGTGTTTTATAGACTGACTATTCCATATCTTGAAATATGATTTCAAGAATACCTCTTGGATCTTTGTTCTGAAAGTGTTCAGATGCAAAGAAAAGAGAGTATTGGGATAGTCACATTTGTAGTACACCTTGGACATGTTCTATTTTTCTGGAAATTCCAAGAAAGGCTTTCTTACCTTAAGATTTGGTACTGACCTATCTAAAGGGATAGCACCTCAAAGAGTTGAGGAAGTAAATGCTAGAGATGCTTGCACTTGTGCATCAGTTATGAGTGTGTGCTAGATGTGTACAAAAGCCAGATATCTGCCATGCAGTGGGAGTAGTAAAATGTTACTAATCCTACTATGGAGAAAGAACACTTGATTGCAGTAATAACAATATCTTTAAAGATGACAAGGCTTTAGAGATAATGATCTCTAAGTCTTATCTTCAAGAGCTTAAGACTTTATAGATAGAGATCTAAAAGGTCTTAACTGTAGATACCTTATGAGATAGTGATCTCCAGGAATACGGGTATTCTGATAAGGATTATGAAAATACTGGTTATAATGATTATTGAGCAACAGTGTCAAGAAAACTATAACTGCTTTGACAAGATTGAGTATTGGTTGCATTAGATGCAACAATCGCAGTGGATGCGAGCACTGTTACTGGGGATATGCAAGTGCCGTAAAAGGACTTGGCATAGTCTTTTGGGAACAGGGTGACTGATCAGCTTACCTAGCTATTTCTAAATAGCCTACGATTATCACATGAGTGTGGGTTTAAATGATTAGCCCATTAATGGCTCTTTGGGCTAGTGGGAGATTGTTGGACATGTGAGCCCACGACAAGCCATTATGCAATAAATGTTATTGCGTATATCATTCCCTGATCTGAAATGAAGAATAAATAATTTGCATAATAGGTCCCTCTGTACAATTAGGGTTATGTACCATGGCTGTCTTAATGATCATACAGCTGTTGATTCAATTATTGAATCATAGAGGCTGGTGCTTGGATGAATATCTAAAGAGTTAGATTGGGGACTCATCAAGCACCGTCAAATGATTGTTAAGAGATGATCTCCAGCCTGAGTAGGAGATGGCAATCCTTTCTCACATAGGCTGATATCTGACCGACCTCTTGATGCAGGTCCTCTGCATAGGAATAGAGATTCGGAGGTGTCAGATTAGTTAGGTCAAAGAGTTGGCTTAACGAGATCGAGATAACCTAAGTCCTATGTTGAATGCCGTCACAGCATAGGCACGCATCCTCTGACCGGAGACAGATGTGTTACTATATGTCTGAGTATGTACATTTGGCAGATCGATAGGTTGATGGCCTAACCAAGGTCTATACACCGACGCGCTGGTGTGCATATAAGGGCATATGAGTAATACGATCTCTCAAAGGGATCATACATGTTCACTACTGAACCGGAAGACATGAGCTCACTCATGAGATATTGGGAAGAATGAAATTCCGTGCACGGTCGTCTCGCTTTGGAAGCTTGACTGAATTGTAGGTTTGATATATACTTTTGGAAAGTATATGATCAAGACCTAGGTATGATATATGCTTTTGGAAAGTATATGTTCGATACCAAATCCCAATGATCAAATGAGAAACTTAGTAATCGAACCCTGCAGAAGACAGTATGAAATTGATCTTCGGGTTGACCATGGGTCTTCAAGTATGCAGGATGTATGGGTATTGGGAATACCTGAGGGTGATGTGATCATAAACGATTGTATATCCATGACGCTTCCATTCCGAGGGAGTGATGAAACGGGTCCGGATTTTAGCGACTCCTCTCAGTAGAGAAGCAATCTGATCTTAGTCCAAGTGTTGGACATTGGTCTGAATGAGATTCAGATGCAATGAGAAGATTAGATTTGCGGTCTTGATTTAATCAAGTATCTATTGGAGGTCCGTAAGATCCGGATTTGAGATAAGATCTCAATATCCAAGTCACTATACGTGGAACAATACAATCACCATGTCCTTATCTCCAAGTATCTGCGGAGAAAGCACATTATTCTTGAAGGAGTTCAAGAATAATTCATTTGATGAACTCTGTATCCAAGCATCAGGAAAATGGATAATTAAATATGATTTAGTTATCATGAATAATATGAATTTGATTCATATTATAAGAAGAGATATCTAAGATAATTAAATGTGATTTAATTATCAAAGATATGAATAACGTGAGTGCGATTCATGTTATTTGGGCACATGAGAGAAGAGATCCAAGATGATTAAATGTGATTTAATTATCATGGATATGAATAATGTGGATTGCACTATGTATATTAATCATATATATTATAAATATGATTTATAATATATTAGAGAGAGAGAGAAACTATGTAAATATCATTTGTTACTTATTAATGTGAATTGGATTCACATTAAGTAATTAATTAAAATGCAATTTACAAATTAGTTTGGGATGTGAATATGATTCACATAATTTTCAATGGCATGATTGAAATATTCACAAATTAATTTGGAATTAATTTGGTGGATATTTTTGTGATAAATATTATTACAAATTATTAAGAGAAAATGTGATATAATAAAAAGGAGATAAAATCCACCAATTTAGAGGTGGCGTCACCCATGAAAAAGTCATGGGTGACGCCCCTTTTTTAGGAGGCAATATTATCTCCATTTCATTATATTGATTAATCTCTTAACTAATTTATTTATGTTAAATTAAAAATGTGTTAATAATGTTGCAACATATATTTAATTTAATTATAAATAAATGTTGTTGGTTTTAACGAACAACAAGTATAGCCATTGAATGTAACATAGACCAAGCATGACCGTTGGATCTATGTGTCCCATGGATTGAGATCCGTTGGATCCCAAACTAGTATAAAAGGAGGGCTAGCCTAGCCTTACGAGGCACATCATCAAGAGTTGTAGAAGACTACTACTCTCTCTCTCTCATTCTCGTCTAGCCTCTCTCCCTCTCAATCTCAAGTAGCCGTCCACTTTGTATATTGAGGAGGAGAGCGTCATGCCTTCGCCTTCGACGACTCGAGGATCTCCTTCTTCTTTGGAGTTGCTTACTCTAAAGGAAGACGACGGATTTCGTATGACGAAATCAGGGGATCCATCGCTTGGATCTTCATCGAGGATTGCAGGAGGAACGTGACTCATCATCGCGCCTGCAAGTGCTTTTTTCGTGGATCGGACTTAAGACAGGAGGATTTCTTGTTTGGGATCTCACGATCGCAACCACGCTTCAAGAGGTATTCCTTATACTTTGTAATTTTATGAAACGATCTAAGAAGTGTTCTCGTGATCATGTGGTTTCATCTTCAGTTTTAAATTTTTTAATTTCCGCTGCATCTAGCGACTAGTGCGACTAGTTGCTCCGATTGCATACGATGCGATCGACACGCTTCCGTGATACGCTTAAGGATTCACAATATCTTCAGAAATCTGGTTTCATCACCCCCTATACTTAAACTATGCTCGTCCTCGAGCATCAAAGAGAATGAATAAGCTGGATTAACCCCCATGTGCATGTGAGTACATGATCCAATTTGTTCAAGTCTACTCAACTTTAGAGGTCCAAAATTCTAGAGTTCAACCCAACCTTAATCAATAGGCACCCAATTCCTCTAATTATCTAGACTCTCTCTGATGTACATATACACTAAGGATATGACATTTAGTGTTGACTGCGATCACGAGAGTAGAGTCAAAACGTCACCCAAAGTCTTGGTCCAAGAAATTCTCCTAAGGACCCAATCCTCAACACTAGGGAATAAATCAAATCTTGCGTCCAATCCACCGTCTTTTTAGTTGTCGGACTTAGAAAATGTAGATGGAAGGCCAGTAATGGAGGGTATGGGATTGTGTCATTTCTTCTCTCCCTCTCATTGGAACAAGGATCCTCTCTAGTTCCTTTTATGCAACACTTTTTTTCGGTGTTGATCAGTGTGTCCGTCAAGAGAAGTTGGAGCCGTCTGCACTTGTTTTCTTGGGAATACACCGTGGTGTGTCTTTTTTGAGTACCTATCATACCTTCGACACCCAAACTTGTAGCATTTACGATGCAGGGCCCTTTTTTGGTGCAAGCCCGACTCTTGGTCCTAATAGCGGTGGTCCAAGCATGCACTTTGAAAAGTTTGGGAGCACTCGCCTTTGGTGGAAGCTCTTTGATATTTGACTTTGTGGAATGAGAGCTTTTCTTTGACATTTTACTGATTTGTATAATTTTGGCTAGCTCCACTGCTTTTACCAAGAGTTGGTGCACTCTGATCAACATTTTTTAATTTTATCACACCCTGGCACTTAGGTCAATGTCAAGAGATTAGTATAAGAACCAAGTTCTCATACTGGCTAAGATTGCTGACACTCAGGTTTCATGAAGCCTCCAAAGATTTTATCCCATCCTCGAGCATCATTAGATCAAATCCAAACTCGAATTCCTCATCCCAATCCCCTAAGTGAAGAGTCAACTCATCTCATCGAAACCGTAGTCATGCATGTGATGTGCTGATCATATTCTTATTGTCTGAGACTAAGCATGGAATATAGCATGAAAATCTAGAAATCTAGAGAAATGTGGACGATTAAGTCTACGACTCCGATGGCTAAGACTGGTTAACCTAAAATCTCAAGACCTCACAAATCAAGCTTCCTTGAACATTTCAGATCCTGGGTGGAAGTGTAAAAGTAGAGGATTAATCCAACTCCTTCATTCAAAAACACACATTTTTTAAGCCTCAGGAGATATTAGGACCGCCTAAACTCAATTAAGTAGATGCACCTGCATTCAGCCAGTATGGATGTAAGTACAGGCTGGAGCCCGTTGCTTGAGGACGGGGCCTTACGCGATGCCCTCTAAACCATCCAATCTGCTAAGGGCGAACCCTCACTGAACGCGGCTACTTAATTGGGTTTAGTAGTCACTAATGACTCCTAAAGGAATTTTTGGATTTTCTTATTTTTATGGATTTTAATAGAAGGTCAGAACATTGGTTAGACTCAACTTTCCATGAAAAGAGAAAGAAAATTTTCAAAACCATGTTACACAAAAAAAATTCAAAACATTTTCAAAGATTTCTCAAAACAAGAAAAACTCATTTTTCAAATCATTTTCGAAAATATTTTTATAAAAATAGTGTAACATAATATAGAAAAAGCCGTGAAAACACTTGAGTCCACTTAGTTCAAAGGATTTTACTTTAGCCAAAAAGTTTTAAATTTTTCAATTTTTTCCAGATTATAGCTAAAGTACGTATACTGTATATACGGTATACCCCCTATACTTAAACTTTGCTATGTCCTCATAGCACTAGATGATACAAGTCCATAGGCCCATTTTAAATATAGAGAAATATACATGAACCAAGGAGGGCTCCCCCTATACTTAGATTAGAAATAACCTAAGTATAACGGCAAGAAAATATGAGTCAAGAAAATCACAGGGACTTGGGTCCCTCCTATACTTTGGTTGAGATTAGCCTAAGTATAAAGATGAGATTTGATACTGGGAGAGACCGAGGTGAACGAAGAAGATGGATGGATATACAAGTGAGTGGATGAATCTACGGAGATTAATGGAGTGACTAAGGCTCTAGGGAGTGTATCGAAGCAAACATGGCTCAATCAAGCATGCAAGACCATCAATTTCACCAACCCACACATGAAACCAACCGAAGTTAGTTTATTATCTTGTCAGTTTTATTGGTGATTAAAACATTATACCTTTATGCAGGAAAAATGTCAAGTAAGAATCAATGAGTAAACGAGGGTGTTGCTCTCCCAAAACCAAAATTTTACTCCATTTTAAGTTGACTTGCAAACCCAGTTATTATTTAAAGTTGTCACTGAATTAAGGTGAGCACAAAATCAAGCAATCATCGTCTACCGTTCATTCCCATTTTCCATTAACCTAGGTGATCAAGCTAGGAGGGGAATCCGAGAAAAACCATGTAACAGATAAACCATGATCTAGGCTAAGCGATAAAACATGCAGCGACTTGGCAACGATACCAAAAAAATTGGACTATTTTTAAAGCCAAAAACATGTATGCAAGTCGATCGAGAAGCCACACCTAACATGCTTTTATTAGCGTGAAGAATTTCTTTCGAATTTGACTAAGTGAAGCGATGCTACGTGCGTCTTGAATTAAAGTGTGTCCTACCTACGAACAAGCACGTAAAAAATGGAAAAGATAATAAGCTCAAAGAGCCGCGTGCCTAGTCCTAAGTCGACATTCAAGTGGGGACAATCACCACACAACCACATATAGTCGTTCTTTTACAACCGCGAGCCTTCGATCGAAGACCGCTGTAAAGGACGATTATTACAAAATAACATGACATGCAAAATAACAATTTTTTTTCTTTTCTTCTCGACTTGCTCCAAACTTGCTTCTGCGGCACCTCACAGCAGGTAGCTCCTGCTCCTCACCTCCTTGAACACCAAGGGCCCTGCCACAGAATCAACGGTTAGAGATCAACCGAAAAGAAACTTTTATAATGCAAGACAAATTGACAATTTGACCTATAAAGAAGAAACACTTAATTAGATAAATAAAAATCCAAATAATACAAAAAATGTGCCGTGTCCCCGGCAACGACGCCATTTGATAATCCGTAAATCCGGCCCTCTAAATAGTGTGTAATTAACACTGAATATGTCATCGCAGTCGGGCCGAATTGGGTCATCAAATACCATCTAATTGATATGTTAAGAGAATAAGAAGGTCGTATTTTTAATTTTTTTACTTGGAAAGAAACCAAGTCCGAACTCAGGGATACGAGCCTCTCTCGTGATTATCCAGATTGTTTTCTATCTATTTAAGTGTTGAGTTAAGTATCATTAGGTCAAAGTATGCATGAAGTCAAGACAATACATTGAAGAAAAGAATAAAACATGCATTTATTTTATTTTATTTTAACTATGCAAATAAATGCCAAGAAACGAGATGAGACTATGCCCTAGACCAGGAATACTTGAGCCACAAGAAATGAATCAATTTCTGGTTTAATTTCAAATGACAAACTTGATGGTTATTTTAAACAAGGCATAAGTTAAAGCTCTAAGAGACACATGGCTAACAAAGTAATACATCAAAATTACAATGCCCAAAATGAGAAATAATTATGCCATTAAAAAGAACATCAAGCGAGCTACGAAATGAAACTGAATTCAACTTAATCGGAGCTACGGTACTCAAGATATGCATAAAAGAAGTCAAGGGCATTATTGAAAGAAAACATGAAATAAAATTACAAATACGTCCCTGGGAGGGAATAAAATGTAAATATGAAAAAGATCGAGACCTTCCTTGTAAATGACCCACATGCACATGGGTATTTTGCAATTATGAAAACTCGCGAGGGTATCAATGCAAAATACCCACTACGCACGTATGTTGCACGTGATATGGACCTTTCTGCAAATTGGAGAAGACGGCAGGGCCTCCCTACAAATTTCCCAGATCGTACGTGCTGTGCACGTGTTTTCCAGGCTCGGGTGTCTCTGAAGCTCAGGGGAGGGTTGGCGTTGGTTCGGCTAGGCTCGGACGGCTCGAAGCTCCAGAAGGCTCGGCGTAGGCTCGGGAGCTCCGAACCTATGGATCGGATGTTGAGGCTCAGAGGAGCTTGGGTACTGACACGTGGACCATCGGTAACCGTCAGATCTCGTTGATCCGACAATGCCTGTAGGTTGCGAGAGATGGCAACGTGGCGTCTTCTGAGCCGTTAGATAAGCTCCGAGAGAACGCATCCGACGGCTCCTGCTCCTCCTTCCTCCTCTGCGGCGGGCGGCGAAGTTCGAGCTTCGACGAAGGGACTCGAGCTCCGCCTCTCGATCTTGGTCACGGTAGTCTTCCTCAGAGCTCCCTCGATGTATATCGATGTAGCTGAAAGCTCGGGGAAACGTAGGACCATCTGGTGCTGATCATCGGGGCTGAGGTCGGGCGAAGCGGAGGCTTGTGCGCGAGCTCCAAGGAGAAGTCTGGGTCATTGCTGGACTCCCCCAGCCGTGGGGAGCAGCTTGGCGGGCTCGGAGCTCCGCAGGGCTAAGCCTACCATGGCTTAGGGTCTCACCAGAGACTCCACCATCGTCGTGCCTTCAATCCGACCTCCCCCTGTCACGGGGAGGCGGAGATGGGCTGGGTGGAGCCCCACGTACAAGTGGACAAAGTCGGCAGGCGGGGGAGTGGGGTTATTTGAAGGATGAGGGTCGACGGTTCAAGTGGTGGCCGTCGTGGTTTGAGTGGGGGTCTTGGAGCAGATGAGAGGGGATCATGGTTAGTGGAGACACCGATGAGGATCGTGGGTGAGTGGGCTCGGTCGTGGGGTGATTAGAGAGAGAGGGAGTCGTCGGGAACGGTGGGGTAAATAGGAAGGGCGAGGTGTGTTTGCGAGGTGGAGAACGTGTGAGAGATGGGGAGCCAGAGGTTGACGACGATACCCTAGCCGTTGGATCGTGAGATCCAACGACTGCCAGTTGAGCGCTAACGAGTGGTAGGGATGCGGTCCAAAGCGTTGCGATCGAAAGGTCGAGGATGGCGCCATGTGTCGCTCTCGCAGTCAGGCGGAGGCGGTCAGCCGAGATTACTTCTGGAGGATAATCGAAGGGCTAGAAAATGGCGGTGGGAATAGCGACTGAGATGGCTGGACGAAGGCTCGATCGCATGGCGCAAAAGGCGCCACGTGGCGGGCTCTGGACGAGGCGCTCACGGGCATGCAGATCAGAGATGGGGGAAGATCAGACGGCTAGGAAAAAGGCGTGCGTGGAGAGAGTGGGGCCGTTGGATCAGAAGGAGATCCAACGACTGGGAGGACGGGCGGATAGTGCAAAGGGAGACGGGCCACGTGGCTCACCCAGAACGGGCCACGTGGCCCAATCAGATTATTTCGAGAAAGAAGTTGATTTTTAAAGGGCCAAATGGCCGAATTTGAGAAAACTCAAAAATTAAAGTTGTAGATCGATGAGATCTACAAGTTTCATGTTGACAAAAATGGAGATGAGGTCAACTCAAGACACAAAATATTTTTAGGGGTATTTTTAAGGCTAAAAATACCACGGATTTTAATTTTGATAATTTTTTGTGCTTTTTAATTTATTTGAGACTCTGATAATACAAGACAGTATCTGGTTTTTATTGACACATAATTAAGCAAGGGGGTTAAAAATAGAGAATTATGATGATGAAATCTGGTTTCATCACTTGTCTAGATTCCGAGTCCTCTTCTCGATCACAACAAGTTTCTCTAGGTACTGTGATTGCTTCTCAATAATATCAACCTTCGAGAGATGGCCCCCGATAATGCTGAGGTTGGAACTCTCATCTCTCTCCGCCTCGCGGGACACTGCCATGTGTACTTGTTTCTGGAGGATCTGGGGCTGCTTTTGGTATGCCTTAGATGAAGAGAGGGCGGCCTCTCCTACGACCATTTCTTTAAATATCTATCAGACTACGTCTTCATCCTTGTTGAAGTGCGAACCCCCACATGCTGCGTCAACGAGCCTTTGGCTCTCGATGTTCAGGCCCCCAAAGAAATGTAGGACCAAGCTGGTCTTCGGGATCTCATGATGGGGGCATTTCTCCCGCAGATCTGTGAATCTCTCCCAGGCTTCATGTATGGATTCGTAGGATCCTTGGGAGAAGTTGCTGATTCGGGCTCGCATCTGGTTGAGCCGACCGAGAGGGTAGAACTTATGCAGGAAAGCTGACTTCAGTTCCTCCCAGGTTGTCACAACCTTCCCCAGATGGTTGACCCAATAAAGGGCCTTGTCTTGCAGGCTGAAGGGGAATGCCATCATTTTGACAATGTTCAAAGGGACATTGGGGTAGTGAGTAGTACGACAGATGCATGAGAACTGCTGTAGGTGGATGTACGGCTCTTCACTGTGTTTCCATAGAAAGCTGGAAGAAGAGCGAGGAACTGAGGCTTCAACTCAAAGTGAGCATGCATCGGTGGAATGAGGATCCACTCGGTCATCTGGCTGTCTCCAGGATTATAGGTCTCCTTCAGTGTAGGTTTGGGTCTCCCATTTTCTAGCTCTTCCTCGTCGTCTGGAGGATTACCACCTCCTCTTCTCTCAGCCCTGTTCATTACATCATTCAGCATATCTTGGAAAGCGGTCTGTGCTAGGGCCTGCTCTGTCAGCTGTTGTTGGATAGTCTGGATAGATGCCAAGAGTTGTGCATTAACCTGATTCTGATCAGGCATCTGTCCTTCTGGTTGAGGTGGCTGCTGACCCTTGCCCTTCCCTTGAGGAGCCATGTCAGGGTCTGAGTCTGAAGAAATGAATTCCGAAATAGAATCCAGGGCTTGGTCTGTCTTCTATCTGCAGAATGAGAGAATCCTAATCGGACCACTTGTAATGTTATTCAACAGTCATGAGGAATCAGGAATTAAGGTCAATCCCAGCATGTTATGAATGGAAAAGATATGGACTGTGATCGACTTCCATTCACAACGATGAAAGTGGGACAAAATGATCCCGGTTTATTGGGTGGTCAAGAGAAAGGTAGAAGATGAGGAGTCTGGAGATCGATCCGCAAATTCCGGGTCGAGTTCTCGAGAATCGCTTCGAATTTATTTGGCGAAGTCGAGTCTATGGAATCGATGTGGGTGTCAGCGGGATCCCGATGGAAACTATCCATAGATCGACTTCGTGAAGCACAAGTAGGATTGGATGTTGGAGGAAGGATACGATGGTCAATAAGGAATGAAAAGGAGTGTAAAACAGTAGAAAGGCTCGACTGAGCGGGGGTCAAAGGAGAACGATACAACAAAATTTACGCAAAGGCGCGGGACTTGATCTTTGAACCTTAATCTAGATCCATACAAACACAATACAAGATTGGGTTCACCAATTCATGCCATGTGAAGCCGTGAAGGTTCAACTATTTATTATCTTTTCAATTTTTAGAGTTGTTATTTCAGGCATTTCTTTTAATAAGTCCTTAGCACGCTAACCCTATAGGAGAGAGAGAGAGAGTACTGCCAGAAAAGAATCTCGTACTTGTCCTCCTCCTTTGTAACATGTAGTCTATACTTTTTGAGGTCCTTGTAACCCTTCCTGGATTCCTACTCAGCCAAAGAAATAGAGAGAGGAAGCCGATAGGCGAAACCAATACTTAGGTTCTCGCCCGCAACAGAATCACCCGTGAGCGTGCAAGAACCTACTCAGACGCAAACCGATGAGACAGACACCCCCGTGAAGGCGTGGCCTATGCTCAGTACTTCATACCATGTCGATGTTCCACACAAGGCGGGAACACCATCGCTGATAAGGCCCTACTCGGTCACGTACGATAGAAGCGTCATTACTTCGGAAATCCAGGCGATACACAAGGCAGTTGCAGACTGGGTTTTTGGCTCTATTCCTTATGGGACGTGCCTCGCTCATGGGAGTAGGGTTTTGGTCCCCCTCCGAAGGTACCTGAAGACAATGAGGGTTTTATGAACCCAGTACAATGATAGTTCATTACGTTTTTTTAATCAAGGTCAAAGTTTATTTGGCAGTCCCCTTATTTTATTTTTTTGGGTTTTCACTTTTTTTGAGTCTGTTTTCATACCAGCGCCGAACGTTTTGGTAGATTTTCATTTAGGTCCTAGGTGCTCAAACAATCAGAGGGAGATAGCGGAAAAGCCGTGCAAGTTAGTTCCATGATGGAAGTCTCACCATTGAACCGAGTGATGCATGCTGAGTTAGAGGACTTACAGTGCATCCCAGCTCTCTCCATGTGGTATGCAAAACAGAATTTTTAAACCAAACTACATGGCGGTATGCAAGCGACAAAATCGCCCTAAACATTAGCTGCTATTAATCGTGAAGAACCAATTGAGTTTTGACTAAATCCACACGTAAGAGACTATAGGAACATGCATTCTTATTAAGGTGTGGACCTAGCTATCGAGTCAATCAACCTAAGTCTAGGGGCTCCATGCACACAAAACAAAATAAAGAAAAGGCGGAAAACTCAAAACATTGGGAAACAAAGAAAAGAAAGCGGGAAAAACTCGAAAAAGCCGCGACGAGGTCCCCAGGTGAACAGACACCCGGGCACTGGACCTCATTGTGAAGAGCAGAGTCCAAGTTATATTCATGCCAAAATTGTCTCTCTCTCACAATAAATTACATTTTTTTTAAAAACTAGCTAAGACTTATTCTTGCTTCCTTGGTGCTTGCTCCAGTTGGTCAAATAGGCGTGACACTCCTTCATGCAGGGCTGCACCGGCCTCCTAGAACGCCGTCCTCGCATGGCGGACCCTCGCATCAAAGTTGCAAGAAAAGGGAATTAGCACAACTAATCACAGAATATAAACATAAGCAATAAATATTTACAAGCAATTTATGGATATAAGCAAAAATTATGCAAGTATCTACAACATGACAAACTAAAGTAAGCTACACTCATTACTCCCCGACAACGGTGCCATCTGATAACACGGATTTGGCGAGGGTCAAGATACATCTCGCACAAGGCAAAGACGACAGTGTCGCTGAGGTGACCGCTCATGAAACCTCTATTAATCAGAGATTAACCCACAATTAAAATAAAGCAATTAAGTCCCAAAATGTGAATTAAATTTATTAACTCTATCATAAAATATGCATAGTGCGTAAGTATGTAGAGGTCGAACCACAGAGAGCAAAAATATGTAGCCTACCATTATTTATAAACAAGCTAGTCATGTATGCACGCACATGTCTTTTTGTGGGTTTTTAATTGTTCCTCTTTTTTTTGTTTTATTTTTGATTTTATATTTTTATATTTGATCTTTAGTTTTCTGATTTTGTATTTTTTTCTTTTTATAATTTATATACTTTTTTATTTTCTTTTTCTATAAATAGGATACATACACAATATAGAAACGAGAGGGAAAAGGTATTTATAAAAGTAAGTAGAAATAAGCTAAATCAGGAAATACCATATTTTTGGACTTTTTATATTTTTTACTATTTTTGTGATTTTTCTAGATTTTTCTGAATTTTTTTGGTATTTTTAAAGTAAAAAATACGAGAAAACAATTAACTAGGTTGCTGGTCGAAATTATGAGGATGAAAAATATCAATAAGCCTCCAAAATTCCTTAAATTAATTTTAAAACAAAGCTAATAAAATATAGAAAATTCAGAAACTGAGATTGCCTTTTTAGGATTTTTCTTGGATTTTTAATATTTTTATGAAAGGTTTGGAGTTTTTTAATTTTTAGGAGTTTTGTTTTATGTTTTTTAGTGATTTTTGGATAGAAAATCAAGCACACTGAAAGGAATAATATATATATATATAAATTTTTTCAAAATGGTTTTATATTTTTTTGGGATTTTATGATGCAAACAGTAGCAAAAATGCATGTTTTTGAATTTTTATAAATATGAAAATGCAATAAAAATGAAAAATAAAAATATAACGTAATAATACAATGCAACAGGGACCTATGTTATTTTTTTGGCGATTTTTGGAATTTTAGAGATGCATGCAATAAATAGGGAAAGAACAAAGAAAATCCAACACTAGCAGGGGTATATTTGCAAATAAAATAAATCTCAGAGGGTTCTGTGCAATTTTGCCGAAAATTTAGAACGTTAACATGAAGTTTCAGGACCAATTACATATTTCAAAACCCGCTAGGGCGTCCAGGTCCTTGCAATTTTCCCAATCACGTGGGACTGCACGTGACACACTCGCACAGAGACCAAAATGTAATTTCAGAAAATACAGGGGTCTGCGTGAAAAGTTCACAAAAATATCACACTGTATATTTTATTTAATGCACCTTTACGAAATACAAAGACATACAGGGGCATCCATGAAATATTTCCAAGCGCACATGGGACCTCACGTGGTCTGACGTGGAATGGACCTCGATGTAAATACCAGAAACCGAGGGGGCTTTTTACAAAATACCCACTTTATTTTAAACGTTATACAATATTTAATGGACTAAATAATAAATACAAAAGGCAGGGGTTTAAAATGTAATTTACCCCTTATTAGGCATTGGTGAACGACGATGATGTCTTCACTTATCCACGTGGCCTTCATCGGACGGTTGATGACGCTTCGTGGTTGGATGGTTGAGATTAGATCTCCAGCTGAGAACGGACGGTCACGAGGCATGGCATCCAACGGCAGCTGCTACACCTGGGGCCTTCATCTTGATCGGACGGCTCTGGAGTGACGTGGAAGAACAGGGACGAAGCTCGCGCGCGGCGAGCTTCGATCGTGAATAGCTGGCACCTCCGGCCTTCTCCGTCGCCTCCGGTGGTCTCTATACGTGCTAGGAAGCTCCCCACGTTGGCTGATGGTCTCCTCTTGGCCACTGGAGGTCCCAGTCGTTCAGGCGAGCTCGAGGAAGGGAGGGACCTCCAGGAACCTCTTCCTGGAATTGATCAAGCCCAAAAGGGCTCCTTGTACGTCAAGACCTGCACAGGAAGAATTAGCGGCTCGAGGCGAAGCTCCTCGACCTGGGGTTTGAAGGTTTTAGCGCAAAAATGAAGATGGGCGGTGAGGTTCCGGCGAGCGGCGGAGGCGAACCTCGATTCGCGGACCCACGAAGGATCTGGTTGATCAGGGGCGTACGGATGATGAAGAAGGCGATAAGGAACGATATGGTTGCGAAATGAGGGTCGGAGGATAACTGGAGGGCTCGGGAGTCGTCGCTAGAGTGGAGCTCCGACGAACTACGACTCAACCAAACTGAGGCGATCTACTGAGCTAAATGCTAAACTAAATGCGGGAAAAGAACGCTGGAATTAAAATCTACCTAATAAGACAAGAAAGAAATGCTCTGATACCTGGTGGGAACCAGGGAGCGTGGCGTCGCCGGAGTTCCGCCGTTGGTGCAGCTCCCACCTCCTCCGACCGATTCAAGGCGCCAAAGGCCTCCTCCTATCACGAGGGAACCTCCAGGACCGAATACGAGGAAGGGAGAAGACTTAAAACTGACCAAATTTGCGAAGGAGGTCGGAGCTTCTTGTTTATAAACATCACAGGGCACCCTTATTGACCGGCTAAAATCAAAGGATCCGATGTGTTTACGAGCAATCTAAGATGCTGGCGTGATTGTACAATGATCCAGCGACAATTCTTGTAAAGGAAGCGAGTTTGATCGATGGACGAGACACCCAGGAAAAACGCAAGAAAATCGGGGAACCGCCAGGTCTGGCGGTTCAGAGACGCGGATGGGACAGTTGACCAGAGGTCAACGAAGGCCGCGCTCCTATTGGTCCACGTCGGCCGCTAGAAGACAAAAGAGGGTTTTATTCAAAAATAATTAATTTAAAATAGTAAATGATTTTATTATTTTTTGAGTATAAAATAAAAAATGTTTATTATTTTATATAGTATTTTAATATGATTTTTATTTATTTTTTTGGCTTTATTTATTAGTAGTTAATTTTTATGAGTGTATTTATAGGTATATTTACCTATGTTTTGGTTATTTTTTATTTTTATTTTATATATTTTATTTTATTATTTCATTTTCTTATTTTATATATTTATAGCTTATTTTTGTGAGTATTAACATATTTTTCTTTGATTTTTATGAGCTTATTTATATTTTTTAAATAAATAGGTGTATATAATATGTATGTATACTTATAGGTAATTTACCTGTATTTTGTACACATTTTATTTTTTTAATGAATTTTATTGGGTTTTATTTTGTATTTACATTTTTAATGGAATATAGATGATATTTACAACTTAATAAAAACATGAAAGAATAAAAGAATGAAATCCCCTTTTATTTATATACAAGTAATACATAGGTATTTTGTCTATGTAATTGCATAAACTTATTTTATTTGATATTTTCTTTTTGGTTTTATTTTAATTTTAATATGTATCTGTATTATGTATATTATTTACAAGATTTTAAAAATATAAATTTATAAAATAGTAAATAGTGAATATAATGAATATTTTAATCGGTATTATGTATAATAGGGGCCCAAAACCTATATTTTGCACAGTAACTCCAAAAAATATAAAACCACCACCATTAAATAACTTATAAAAAGTTATATACAATTAGAGGTGATTTTGATATATTTTGAGTTTTTATTTGGAAGATATGGGTCTATGAAGTTTAGTTTCTGGCTTTTTATTTTGGGTATAAAATGTATACTGTATATTATTTTTGTACAAACTCAATTTTGTATTTTTATTTACATTATTATCTACAACTTTCATGTTCAAAGTTTCTTTATTTGAAGAATAAAATAGATGTCAAAAATGCATAATTAATGCATGAATAAATGCGGTATTTATTGTATTTTTTGGCCCTTATCTCCCCCTACTTTATTCCTTGTCGACCAATTCTATTATGGCCTTGATCTCGAGGTTTGGATCATAAAATATTTTCAATATTTTATTCATTTTTTTCTTTTCTTCTCTTTATTCTATAATTTTGGCATTAAAAACCTTATCTTATGTACAATAAATGCAATGAATAATGAATGCTATTATGGACAGATTAATGTTAATTTCATGCATTAGCTAGGGTTTTCAAGACCAAAATGATAGAATAAAGGTGATGAAATGGGGATTCATCACATGTCCAGCATTTCCTTATCACTAATCAATTAAGATCTGGATGGATCCCTAATCAATAAGAATTCAAGGCATATCATCATTAGGAATACTGTTGCCATTAATCTGGAAATCTTCAGGCTGGTTGAAAAAATACGAGAGATGTTTGTCTTTCAATGACCTTTTATACTGTTGAGTTTAAAAACTATTACATTATTGTCATTTCCCCCCTATGTGTCTGGCTTTTTAGAAAAAGTTATGTTTTTGGAGCGAGTAATGTTCTCGTGTTGCAATTATAGGCTCCTCCAAGGCTGTCAGCATTGGGTTATGATAGTGTTGGATAATGAACTTGACGCAGACACAACCAAACACACTAATCTATTACTACTACTAAAGCTGGGTTCTACCTCAGCTTTTAGCCACGTGTCATTGTGGTTTCTTCCCATCCCTCTCCCCCACTCCACTCGCACTCCGCCCCCCTCTCTATCCACTGGCTCTCTCTCCACCCGATCTCCCTCTCAACGGCCTTCTCTCCCCTCCCATAATTGGTCACGTGGCTTTCTTTTCTATCTCCCTCTCTTCTCATATTGTCAAATTTAGAAAAAGTTACTCCTCTCTCTCTCTCTCTAAATATTACCTATTTCCTCACCCCTTGCTTTTCTTTTGAATTTTTTTAACACCACACTAATTTCATTTTGTTTAAATAGATGTCCACCACCCTATTTTTCTTAACAAACAACTTCTTAATCTTATAAAAACTTAATTTCTGTGTATTTTTTAAGCCTTCTTTCTTTAGCTTAGAATTATATTATAACAATATGTTTAGCTTTTATATATCACTATCATAACCTTGAATATGTGTGTGTGCATGTGTTCATGCGGGCATATGTGCATGCATGTATCTTAATGATTTCTCTATTACTACTACTAAAGCTGGGTTCTACCTCAGCTTTTAGCCACGTGTCATTCTGGTTTCTTCCCATCCCTCTCCCCCACTCCACTCGCACTCCGCCCCCTCTCTCTATCCGCTCGCTCTCTCTCCACCCGATCTCCCTCTCAACGACCTTCTCTCCCCTCCCATAATTGGTCACGTGGCTTTCTTTTCTATCTCCCTCTCTTTTCATATTGCCAAATTTAGAAAAGATACTCTCTCTCTCTCTCTCTCTCTCTCTCTCTTTCTCTCTCCAAATATTACCTATTTCCCCACCCCTTGCTTTTCTTTTGAATTTTTTTGACACACACCAGTTTCATTTTGTTTAAATAGATGTCCACCACCCTATTTTTCCTAACAAACAACTTCTTAATCTTATGAAAACTTAACTTCTATGTATTTTTAAGCCTTCTTTCTTTAGCTTAGAATTATATTATAACAATATGTTTAGCTTTTATGTATCACTATCATAACCTCGAATATGTGTGTGTGCATGTGTTCATGCAGGCATATGTGCATACATGTATCTTAATGATTTCTAATTTGTAAGTTTAATTATGCACATTTCTTCCTATATTGTGATGCATGTACAATTATATTATTTTCAAAATAAAGAGTCTTATTTCAAGTTCAAACAAATGCTATGAATATAGTAGTAGTTTATATGTTACTATAACTCACCTACAATATTTTGAAATACATGCCCTTCTATTCATGACCCATTTAATCTAGAAAATCAAACATAATTAGTAATTGAGCTACTATAAAATATATGTTTGTGAATTTGGCAATTGCAATTTCTATTTTAATGCAAATACTTGCTACCTTTTGGTCATGTGGCTTTCCTTTCCCTCTCCCTCACTTTTCATATTGCCAAATTTAGAAAATTACCCTCCTCTCTCTCTCTTTCTCTCTCCAAATATTACCTATTTCCCCACTCCTTGGTTTTCTTTTGATTTTTTTTAACACCACACTAATTTATTTTATTAAATAGATACCCACCCCCTATTTTTCTTAACAAACTACTTCTTAATCGTATGAAAACTTAACTTCTGTGTATTTTTTAAGCCTTCTTTCTTTTAGCTTAAATTATAATATAACAATATGTTTATCTTTTATATATCACTATCATAACCTTGAATATGTGTGTGCATCTGTTCATGCTGGCATATGTGCATGCATGTGTCTTATTGATTTCTAAATTGCAAGCTTAGTTATGCGCATTTCTTCCTATATTATGATGCATGTACAAGTTATATTATTTTCAAATGCAGAAAAATAATGGTAGACATGTGAGTCACCACTTCTCTAGTGGTGCTGAGAATGTTGGACCCTTTCCTCCCTAGGTGCAAATAGACCTGGCCAAAATGCGGAGCAGGTTGAATGGGACGAGGTTCAAAAATCTCTGTCCAAAGCCCATCATGGACCGGTTCATGGTACATTTCGTTCTTTTTTCATTGAATTTTTTATGGTATTTAATATATATATAAATGGTTTTATGATATCATTTATACTTTATATAATTAATATAAGTAGCTTACATGTTATTTGATATGTAAACTATTAAATTTTATTTAAAACTAGTGTCACACATGAAAAACTTGAAGTGTATCATATTAACACATGTATTATTCAGCTTTTATTTATATGTTTTTTATTTTTTGCGGACCGGACCGGACTGGTCTATGTCCAAATCTCCTAGCTCAAACCCGGCCCATGAGCGGGCCGGGCCCCAGCCCGTTGGCCAGGTCTAGGTACAAATAATATATCTTGGAGATACCGATACTCTTTAATTGATGATAACATTTGGGGTGGGGTGGGGGGGTGTCCTCGACGCCTAGATGATTTCATGTTGAATTGATCTAATCTTAGCTATGAATTTTCCCTTTCTTATTGTACTATATCTCGATATTGATGTCTTCCCCACCTCAAAAAGAAATTTCTACCCAGGGGCAGAACCATGATTTTTGCCAAGCATGGGCTAAATATACATATAATATGTATAATCAAAATTGAAAATCAATATAATTATTGCTTTTTCAAACGATATTTGTTAGATAGAATTATTATTTCTCATAATGATGATTTTGAGAATATATCAAACTTATAATTTAGATATGAACATATGGGGATGCAGATGGATATTGATATAGCGGTATTGTATCTGTAACCTTATCCATTTTATATAGTTTTGAATTCGTATATCATTCATTTTAAAATGACACAGATACTGATATTTTTTAATATATAAATATAGTATAGTTTTGTAGAATTTTTTAAACTATACATAACATAATTTTTATAGGGATTTTTTTTTTAAATAATTATTAAAAAAATCGTAATTAATTAAATAAGCATCATGTTAAAAAAATTAAAAAAATAGGCATCAATCGGCACCTGAGGTGCCGATTTGGGGCGCCCCCTCCAAATCGGCACCTCAGGTGCCGATTTGGGAGATGCCCGTTGGCGCCATCTCCAAATCGGCACCTCAGGTGCCGATTTGGGAGGCGCCCCAACGGGCATCTCCCAAATCGGCACCTGAGGTGCCGATTTGGGAGAGGGCCGTTGGAAATTTACCAACGGTCCCCTCCTCCCCATTTTCTATATAAACCGCCCCCCCTCATTCCTCCTCCTCACACTTTCACCCTCTCCTTCTCATTCTTCATTTTCTCCCCCTTCATTCTCTCTGGTTCTCTCATTCTGAATTCTGAAGTGCGATAACGGCTCTCGATCGACTAATCTTATTCAAGTAAGAATAAGATATTTTTGTTTGTAGACTTTGTTCCGTGTTTTTTGCAGGGTTCTATCAGTGAGGACGCAGTGAGGACGCTATATTATTATATTTTGGATAACATTTCTTGTAGAAGAGAAGACACGCATCTTTCAGGTAATTTTATTCAAGATTTTTTTATTAAATTTAATAAGTAATTAGTTGTGCAAAATTGATGATTAGTTAACATATATTTCAAAATAATTTTTTTTAATGATAAATCATTTGTCTATCAAGTAATCTAATGATGTGGTTTTTGTCTATGAATTAAATAGGGGACATAACACAATACAATTAGCATTTCATTTATTTAGATTTAAAAGTGCACATATTCATGTTAAAATTAATATCATTTAGATTTGGAATCGAGCGCCGATAGGGTCTCTATACAGCGCTGGCAGGACTCACTGTGGTGAGCACCGATGAGGCCCCAAGACCGGACTTTTGGATTCCATTTCTGAGTGATTAGTATATCAATTGAATTCTTGATTATTAAATATAACAGCCGACTGAAATGTTAATTAAAGTAATTGTTACATCCGATTATTAAGTAATTATTTTGTGTAATTAAACTAATTAAATCATTATTTTATTCGTATAGATGGCCCCCAACACCGCTCATGTATTAGTATATTGGGGAGGATCGATTGATGTCTCTGATGACCACGTAGAATATATTGGGGGCAAGAAACGGATGGTTATGGTTCGTTAGTTCTAGCCCTTGGTGATGAGGATAGGGGGAACTCATATTCTGCTAATAACGATGATGCTGAGGAAGAACCGATGGAGGAGTTGCCGAACGTTTTTGATCATGAGATCGCAGAAGCAGAAGATGTAGTATTTGTAGAGCGTCAATCAGAATCCACCGATGATTCCGGATTAAGTTATTGGTTAGGTAGGAGTTATAAGTCGAAAAGAGATCTGCAATACGATTTACAAAAGTGGAGCATGGAAAATCATGTGCAATACAAACCAAAGGCGTCAAACAAGAATATTTACACGGTTGTTTGTATCTATGATGATTGTGGGTGGCGTTTACATGCATCAGAAAGAAAATCGCGAGGAGATTGGTATGTTTCAGGATATAGAGGTAAGCACACATGCAGAAATCCTGTCCTTTTATTAAAACATCGTCAATGCACCTCTATTTTTGTAGCGCAGTACATTTTATCTTCCTTTAAAGCTAAAGTTAGTATGACCCCTGGAGCGATAATGTACAAGATAAAGGAGGAGTTGAAAACTGAAATCAACTACATGACAGCCTGGAATGCTAGACGTCGTGCAATGGATATAGTTTATGGAAATGAGGTTGAATCATATCGTGATCTCCGGAGATTCATTCGTGCTTTAGAAAGACATAACCCTGGCACATATACATGGTTCAAGACAGTAGAAGGTCAAACTGCCGGCACTATACATTTTCAGAGAGTGTTTGTGGCATTTGCCGCGTGTCGTAGAGCGTTCAGATTTTGTCGACCGGTTTTGTCTATTGACGGAACACATTTATACGGGAGATACGCCGGTCACATGTACGTAGCCACAGCTATTGACGCCAATAATGGCCTTTTTCCATTGGCATTTGCCATTGCTGAAAAGAACGAGAATATTTCGGCATGGGGATGGTTTTTGAATTTATTAAAACAAATTATCGATCGTCGGGACATTTGTTTTATAAGTGATCGATTTCCTGGTTTAAAGAATACTATACGTGGTTTATTTCCTCCGGAAGAGGGATTCACGCATCGTCATTGTCTCAGACACATGCGTGCAAACATGCAGAGAGCCGGTCATAGAAATCGTACAGTTCTAACCCGATTCTACGCTGCTGGTCAAGAACCATGTCAGAACAAGTTCAACAGTATGATGGGTGAAATTTTCATTCTAGACAGAAGTGCTTTCGAGTGGATCAGATCTCAGGACAATGGCGATCAGAGATATTGGGCATTAAGTTTAGATGATGGACATCGTTATGGACATATGACAACCAATTTATCCGAAAGTTTTAACGGTGCCTTTAGAGGAGCACGTGGTTTGCCAATTATTTCTCTCATCCTAACAGTATTCATTAGAATAAATGGTTATTTCAATGATCGTCGTGAGGAGTCAGAACGAATGACTACATATTTGACTAAGAAATATGAAGAGTTGTTAGATAAACAAACCAGGGAGGCAAGAGCATGTCATGTTGAAAGATATTCGTTAACTCAGTTTCAAGTGCGCGATCGTGATGGATTTGCACATGAAGTTAATCTAAATGGCCGAGAAAGTGAGTGCATGTGCGGGTTCATGCAGATGAAACACTTCGTATGTCCACATGTTATTGCCGCAGCTGCAAATACTCGTACTCACGTAGATAACTACGATCTATGTTCACAGTACTTCTCCAGCGATTATTACCGTCAGGCATACAACTCCTACTTTCATCCCATACCTGATAGACGTTATTGGGGAGAAGAAGATGCTATTGTTATGTTACCTCCAAGAATGGGAAAGAGAAATGCCGGAAGACCTGTGCAGGGAAGAATTAGAAATGAAATGGATGAAACGTGCGTCCGACCTAAATTATGTAGAATCTGCAAGCAAGCAGGACATAATAGATTAAGTTGTCCACGCAGAACATAGGCACACTTGCATTTGTAAGGGTAATTTAATTTCATTGTTAATCTATCAATTTCCTTACAAATTTATTGTTATTTTTAAATGACATTTGTGATTATTAATGTAGATGGCACAGATGGATAGGCTACCTGGACCAGTAGATACCTCAGTCTTGTATATGCAGAATGACCATCGATCATCACAACCCACTAGTTCGGTAAGTACTTTTTATAATTTTTAAAATTTACTAGTTCGGTAATACTGTTTCTCATTTTTTATTTAATATATTTTACAGATTCGATTTGTAGAGCATAATGAGTTACTGAACTCCATTTCTGACCAGAAGAGTACCGTAGTTGAACGATTAATAGAAGCCTCTGGTTTTTCATGTGTGGTGAACATGAGAAGAGTTCAAATGGATCCATCATTATTGACCAGCTTACTAGAGAGATGGAGACCTGAGACACACACATTTCACCTACGCTTAGGAGAGGCTACTATTACACTTCAGGATATGGGATTAATTAGTGGTTTAAAGGTTGATGGGCTACCTGTAACTGGTCCGGATTCTCCGCCTGGTGGATGGGATGCAGAGTGCATGAGTTTGTTAGGAGTAGTACCCACTCGGATAAAGAGTGGAAAGGTGAAGTTGTCTTGGATACGTGACGTCTTCTTTAGGACAGAACATCCGTTGCAAGGTATTGATGACGAACAACAAGCGACTCGTGTGGTTAGAGCACTCATCTTTTATCATATAGGATGTAGTGTACTTGCAGACAGCAGCGGAGATATGGTACCTCTAAGGTATGCGTTAATGATTGACTGTATTACATTACTAATTGTTGTTGTATTCTTAGATTTAATTAATTTTTTAGGTACCTATTACACTTACGTGAACTGCAAGAATGTGCTCAACTGGCTTGGGGTGCTGCTGCTTTAGCGCATATGTATTCAGAACTCGACAGGGGTGCAAAGATCGGCACGTCTAGGATATATGGTTTTTTCTCAATTTTACAGGTACGTAAAGTACTCCTACATGTCTCAATTTGTTTTATTTGTATTTTCTAATATTTTTAAGTACAGGTTTGGGCATGGGAGCATGTACATATTGGACGGCCGATAGTACGTGCTGGTGCTAACATAACTGGAGGTTCTTTAGCATTGAAGTGGATAGGAGTGCGCAGTTTCAAAGAGAACGTGCATACAGCAACATTAGCATTCTATCGTAACGAGCTCGATACACAAGAACCTCATCAGGTATAAAAACCCTAATACTCATATTATGTTTATTGTAAACCATAATATCTAATTTTTTTACTAAATTACAGATGATTTGGACACCATATGCTGAAGTTGAGATATCACAATTGCATCCTATCTGCAGAAGTGGACAACATGTATGGATGAGTCGTGTTCCACTTATTTGTTACGATCTTGTAGTGATGCACCTACCTGATCGTGTGATGCGACAATTTGGGATGCGTCAGCACCTTCCTGTTTCTGTGGAGAGGATAAATGCTATATCTAGACGTAACAAAACCCGAAGTGGGGACATCCTAAACTGGGCTACTATACATCGACAGTACGTGGATCGTTGGGCTGATAGGGAAGCCACAGTTGTTCACGAGCACCCGGATTCCGATACCGATCTTTATATGCAATGGTATTGGAATATAACAAGAAGATGGATCCAAACACAGATTCCTCCTCCTGTAGTAGCTTACCGACCACACGGACCAATGGAAAGACGTCTGGTATGTTTAAAAACTCTACTTATTCTATTGAGATTCAATTAAATTATTCTTAACATATTTGTAAATGTACTAGGTGGATACGATTGTCCAAGGAAGAAATAGTATGGATCAACTTAGACGATCAACAGACTTACCTACCGATATGAGGACGACAGTCGAAAATACAATTAGCATGTTCGATGAAACACTGAACATGTTCTCCTTGATGTATCCCTTCCACCAATATGGGCATCAACAATTCATGCCATCACAGGAGCATCATACTTCGGGAGCATCAGGTTTTATAAATTTTTTCTTACAAATGTAAATTAATTTCTTATCTTAAAATCGTGAATTTATAAATTTATATGTTGTAAATTGTACAGGAAGGGAGTACACGGAATATGGTGGGGAGGGGACGCAACCACCACCGATGTCTGCTACTTCAGGTTTTAGTTATTTGTTTATGTATAGTCAATTCTTATCCATATATCGATTTTTAGACATCTAAATACAGCTCCTCATAAAATATAGCAGGACTCGGTGAGCAGGCATTTTCCCAGGGTCAGACAATGGAGGAGTCAATATTTGGCACTTCAGGAATGACGTCTGCAGGATATGGCGGGCAAGGGTACTCATCAGGTCTTCAAGGACTCGCATCTCAATATGACCAAACTGGATTTGGAACTTCGGGTAATAAAATGACTAAATTAATTAAGTAATTTTTATCTGTATTATTTTCTAAAAGTTGAATGTCTAATTCCTGCAGGCTATGGAGAAGCTTTTAGTCAATCTCAATTTGCAGGATCATCATTTGCCGGTCCTTCGAGTCAGGGATACATCGGACAGGAAGTTCCACCAATTCAACCAGGATTTGTATCTACAGGTAAAATTGTACTTTATTACATTGCATTCTCTTCTTACTTATTAGGTAATTTATGTGACATATAATGTAATTAACATCTTTCAGGTATGAGCTATATCGAGTATGGATTTAGAGGGTCTCAAATCGGTGAAGCCGGATTTAGAGGTTCAGGTATAAATATATTATAGAATATACAAACTCAATTCAATATGTTATGTTTAAATTTTGTTATACTTATAACGATGAAAATGTCTAAATCTTGTAGGACCATCGCTTGTTGGACCTTCGAGTCAATTTGACTCTGGACCCTCTCAGCTCATACCGTCTACTCAATACAGCTCAGAAGATTTGCAGTCGCAGATATTTGATAGTGTTCGGCAAATGGAGGTAACTGATTTTGATAGACAGTTGTTTGGTATATCCACGATACCACAACAACGTCCGGAGCCGCCTCGAAGACCTTCTCCCGGAGTAAGGATCGCGGAGCCTCCTCCATCAGAGCCGCCTCGCCATTCAACAAGTGTACGAACGTCAAGGAATCAGGAATCACAAACAATCGAACCGCCACGGAAGTCGTCAGCTAGACCGCATCCTCCAGGGCACGTTCCAACACATTCGGAACAAATGTCCAAGCAGAAGAAGAAGAAGACAACACATGAAGAGACTCACAAAAAACTAGGAGATGGAGGCAAAGGAAACGACAAGGGAGGTGGTGCAGGAGGTGGAGGAGGAGGTCTGAAGGGATTTATGAAGATATGGAAACTTTAAGTTATTGTAAATATTTGTCTTATTATTTGTAAACTCATATTTCTTCTCTTATGAATTTAATAAAATACTTGTAATTTTTTAAAATTAATTCATGTCAAGTTGTACCTTGTTGAGTTCACATATATCAATGATAAATGATGTTGTTCACACTCTCAATTTCTTTATATTTAATACAATATTGTTGACATGTCAATTATAAATATTCTAAGTATGTATCAATATTGAACATTATAATAAAAAAATAGAGATATACTTAACATTTTAAAATAACGTTATCGGGAAGAAGATGAGACCACGAAACTCTACTGATAGATCCAAAATAGTGTGATGAAGGAAAATATTGATATTTTATTTTTTTAATTTATTCAAGTAATCTCTCAAATGTACTCAAATGAACATAAATATAATTGTAGAATAATATTTTGTAAAATTATTTACATAATTCCTCAAAATATTTTTAAATTATTCACATCTAATGAACATAATAATAATTTCTAATCTTTGGCAGTACTGAAGTTAAAATACATTCTTAAAGGGATTTCGGTTGCAAATTTTCCATCCCAAATCGGCACCTGAGGTGCCGATTTGGCGCCTCTGCCCAAATCGGCACCTGAGGTGCCGATTTGGAGGGGGCGCCCCAAATCGGCACCTCAGGTGCCGATTGATGCCTATTTTTTTAATTTTTTTAACATGATGCTTATTTAATTAATTACGATTTTTTTAATAATTATTTAAAAAAAATCCCATTTTTATACCTTTTCACTATATTTGATATAATTTGTTATGAAATAATTACATTTAATATATTTATATTGTGTGTAAATTTTATTTGTATCTGTTTTCAAGGATATGTTTGTATATGTTGTATGGATATGACGATATAGACAATTTTCATATATGTCAATATCTGTATTATCATCTATATACATATAAAAATGAATAAGGGCAATACCTTTGTCTGGATCTATAGTTGACCATTTGCAGCCCTACGTACACATAGACATATAAAAACCTATTGTTAGGTTGGATTTTTTAATACATTTATTATTTCATATAATGATTTTTAGATACAAAATTAATTTAACATATTCAACTCCATCATTTTAGCTCAAATTTCATTTCCTATCCAATTATACAGAAATTATAATTTCATTAAATTAATGATTAATTTTAAATTAAAATCAATATAATTGATTCTAAATATAAACTTTTAGTATTCAAAGAGGATCATTTGAACAATTTAATTTCAAATAATATGTAAAATGAAATAATAGTTAGGAGGGGCCATGCCCCCCACCCTCCACAAAGTATGCCTGGTCCCCAATAAATTTTGTCAATTACACAGCAATCCCTTTATTCTTCAGCTCTACACATTCCCTGCAAACTTAATAATTATTACACAACGATCCTCCGTTTTTACCTTTTGCAGGGGTCGGGGGTGTAAGATTGAAGCAAGTCTGCAGGGTTGTGGGGGGTAAATAGGAAGAATATATGGACTGTTTTATAAATGGCAAAGTTTAAAGAGCTTGTGGTGTGAAATTCCCATCCAAAAATCGCTGTCGGTGACGGGGGAGCTTCGGACAATCGTGTTCTTTAGTGGGCCCCACCCATCTCATAGGCGCCATGTCCATTCTTCCATTTTTTTCCATTATAAAATAATTTATAAATTATATACCACTTGTGCTTTTCTGTCAATTGAATCGCATGAGGAAAAGATAGTCTCGATATCAAATTTCTCATGTGATCCGGAAAAATTATCAAAATTTGCATGAAGTCCCTCAACTTATTATAAATAAATTAATGCGCAACCCGTGCAAATAAAGCACGGGGAAGCAGTATTATACGTGAACAAGTTATCTTTTATACGAATTGTTTGTATTTAAAATTAGGGATTTTTACCCCATAACCTGTGTAATTTCGTAATTACAATCATAATCCTCTATAATCGTAAATTACGTCCAGGACCCTAGATAAGTGTGCCGTCTTACACTCATAACCTTTCGTTACTTTAATTCGTAAAGTCAACTAGATGCTTGAGTTAATCTAACCAATCGCGAATGAACGTCTAGAATTAACCAAGAGAAGGAAAAAAAAAATCCTCCCTCCCTCCTCTAGCAGCTTCCCCTCCAACTGTGGCTTCCAGGGGGGGGGGGGGGGGTTGGCTTCGAGCGGCTCGAACAGGGGAGGAGGAGGAGCTGGGCGTGGGGCTCGGGGGGGGGGGGGGGGGGGGGGTTGGCTAGAGAAGGCTGGCTTCGAGCGGCTCGAATAGGGGAGGAGGAGCTGGGCACGGGGCTCGAGGTGGGTGGGGGGCTTCGAGCAGGGGCCGAGGGGGCGGGGTTGGCTCGAACAGGAGAGGAGAAGGAGCTGGGCGCGGGGCTCGAGGGAGGGGGCTTCGAGCAGGGGAGGCCGGCGGGGGGCTTCGAGCAGGGGCTGGGGGGCGGCTGAGGAGAAGGAGCTGGGCGCGAAGGCTCAGGGGGGGGGGGGGGGGGAGGGGGGCTTTGCGTAGGGGAGGCGAAGGAGCTGATTGCTCGGGGGCGGGACAGAGGAGGGGGGGGGGGGGGGGGGGTCTTTAAGCAGGGGCCGGGATGCAGCTCGAATAGGGGAGAAGGAGCTGGCTGGGCTCGGGGAAGGGGGGGCTTCGAGCAGGGAGGCGGCTGCTGGGGGGGTGGGGATCCTTGTTCCGTCTCCGATGCATGAGCTGATATATGAAGAAGAAGAAGAAGTATCATAAACTTCTGTATCAATTACTCGTCTGGAACTCCATTTTTGAAGTCTAAAGATGGACAGTGCATCCGTGAGAGCAAACTTAGCTCAACTGGTTTAACCACACCCAACTCTTGCAGGAATGATCTGCATTTCTTGACGTTTGCTAAAGAGGTATTTGATAATTGAAAAAAAATGCAGAAAAATAATGGACATGCGGGTCACCACTTCTCTAGTGGTGCTGAGAATGTTAGACCCTTTCCTCGGTAGGTGCATATAGACCTGGCCGAAATGCTGGCCGGATCGAATGGACGGAGGTTCAAAAATCTCTGTTCGTTCCTTTTTCATTGAATTTTTTAATGATATTTAATATGTATAGATTTTATTAATATTATTTATATTTTATATAACAATATAAGTAGTTTAAATATTACTTGACATATATACTATTAAATGTTATTTAAAACTAATGTCACGTATGAAAAACTTGAAGTGTATCGTATTAATGCATGTATTGTTCAGCTTTTATTTATATATTTTTTTTATTTTTTACAGGTCGGACTGGGTCATGGCCGGTCCATGTCCAAATCTCCTAGCCCAATCCCAGTCCATGAGCAGGCTGGGCGAGCGGGGCCCGCAGGCCGTTGGCCATGTCTAGGTGCAAATGATACATCTTTGAGATTCCGATATTCTTTAATTGATGATAACATCTTGCGGGGTCCTCTGACGCCTTGATGATTTCATGTTGAATTGATCTAATCGTGGCTGTGATTTTTTTCCTTTCTTATTATACTATATCTCGATATTAATGTCTTCTCCAACTCAAAAAGAGATTTCTACGCAGGGACAGAATCATGATTTTTGCCAAGCATGGGCTAAATATATATATATATATTATATAATCAAAATTGAAAATCAATATAATTATTGTTTTTTTCAAATGATATTTTTTAGATAGAATTATGATTTCTCAAAATGATGATTTTGAGAATATGCTAAACTTATAATTTAGATATAAAACATATGGGGATGCAGATGGATATTGATATAGCGGTATTGTATCCGTAACCTTATCCATTTCATATATTTTTGAAATTCGTATATGTATCTATTTTAAAATGACACGAATAATGATATTTTCTTCAATATGTAAATATAGTATAGTTTTGTAGATTTTTTTAACTATACATAACATAATTTTTATACCTTTTTCACCATATCCGATACAATTTGTTATGAAATAATTACATTTAATATATTTATATTATGTGTAAATTTTATTTGTATCTGTTTTCAAGGATATGTTTGTATATGTTGTCAAGGATATGGCAGTATAGATAATTTTTATATATGCAATATCTGTATTAACATCTATATACATATAAAAATGAATAAGGACAACATTTTATCTGGATCTATAGTTGACCATTTGCAACCCTACATACACATCGATATATAAAAATCCGTTGTTAGGTTGGAATTTTTAATAAATTTATTATTTCATATAATGATTTTTAGATACACAATTAATTTAACATATTCAAGTCAATCCTTTTAGCTCAAATTTCATTTCCTATCCAATTATACAGAAATTATAATTTCATAAAATTAATGATTAATTTTAAATTAAAATCAATACAATTATCTTAAATATCAAATTTTAATTCATGGTGAGGTCATTTGAACAATTCAATTTCAAATAATATGTAAAATGAAATAATAATTAGGAGGGGCCATGGCCCCCTACCCTCCACAAAGTATGCCTGGTCCCCAATAAATTTTGTCAATTACACAACAATCCTTTTATTCTTCGGATCTACTCCACATCCCCTGCAAACTTATTAATTATTACACAACGATCCTCCGTTGTTACCTTTTGCAGGGGTCGGGGTGTAAGATTGAAACAAGTCTGTCGGGCTGTGGGGGTAAATAGGAAGAACATATGGACTGTTTCATAAATTGGCAAAGTTTAAAGAGCTTGTAGTGTGAAATTCCCATCCCAAAATCGCTGTCGGTGACGGGGGAGCTTCGGACAACCGTGTTCTTTAGTGGGCCCCACTCATCTCACGCCAATGTCCATTCTTTCCTTTTTCCATTATAAAATAATTTATAAATTATATACCACTTGTGCTTTTCTCCCAATTGAATCGCATGAGGAAAAGATCGTCTCGATATCAATGTGATCCGGAAAAATTATCAAAATTTGCATGAAGTCCCTCAACTTATTATAAATAAATTAGTGCGCACCCCGTGCAAATAAAGCACGGGGAAATAATATTACACGTGAACAAGTTATCTTTTATATGTAGTGCTTGTATTTTAAATTAGGGATTTTTACACCTATAATCTTGAGTAATTTTGCAATTACAATCATAACTCTGTATAATCGCAAATTACGTCCAGGACCATAAATAAGTGCACCGTCTTACACCCATAACTCTTCGTTACTTTAATTCGTTAAGTCAACCAGATGCTTGAGTTAATCTAACCAATTCACGATCGAACGACTAGAATTAACTAAGAGAAGGGAAAAAAATCCCCCTCCCTCCTCTAGCAGCTTCCCCTCTAACTGCACCCGGCCATCTCTCCTACCTCGATGGGGGCACTGGCCTGGAGGAGGTGGGCGCGGGGGGCACGGCTTCCACAACCGGAGGGAAGCGACGCTTCTCTGCCTGAGCTGGTGGAGGACTCGACCTGGGCTGGAGGAGGTGGGCGGCGCCCGACCTGGGCTGGAGGAGGTGCGGCTTCTAGGTGGGGGTGGCTTGGCTAGAGGAGGTTGGCTTCGAGCGGCTCGAATAGAGGAGGAGGAGGAGCTGGGTGCGGGGCTCGAGGGTGGGGGGCTTCAAGCAGGGGCGGGGGGCAGCTTGAACATGGGAGGAGAAGGAGCTAGGCACGAGGCTTGAGGGAGGGGGGGAGGGGGGGTTCTAGCAGGGGAGGCCAGCGGGTGTGCGCGCGCGTGTGTGTGTGGGGGGTATCTCGAACATGGGAGGAGAAGGAGCTAGGCGCGGGGATCGAGGGAGGGGGCGCTTCGAGCAGGGGAGGCTGGCGCGTGTGTGTGTGTGTGTGTGTGGGGGGGGGGGGGTGAGCAGGGGAGCATGGGAGGATAAGGAGCTGGGCGCGGAGGTTGGGGGGGGGGGGGAAGGGGGGAGGGTGGGGGGCTTCGATCAGGGGCGAGGGGCAGCTCGAACATGGGAGGAGAAGGAGCTAGGCGCGGGGATCGAGGGAGGGGGGCTTGGAGGCCAAGGAGCTAGCTGACCGTGGGGGGAGGGGGGGGGGGGCTCCGAGCATAGGAGGCAGCGGCAGGGGGGGTCCGAGCAGGGGATGCGGCAGGGCTTCGAGCAGGGGCCGGGGTGGGGGGCTGCTTCGAGGAGGAGCGCTGCTTCAGAGACGGCGCTGCGGGTGGGGTGGGGGGTTTCCAGGAGGAGCTCGGGCTTCGAGCAGGGACGGGCACAGAGGGCTTCCAGGGGGCTTGTTCCAATGGATGCCATGTTATTGTAAATAGGAATGAGCTTTAAGGGCAGTCTTGTCTTTTTCAACGGAAACTGTCAAATGTAACGGGTATCCCAAACGGAATACGACACGAGGTCATGTCATGTAAGAGATAACCATTACTTAGGATTTCTTATGTAATTCATAAGTATGCAGGATTATGATTGTAATTGCGAAATTACTCAGAGTTATGGGTGTAAAAATCCATTTAAATTATTAAATCATAAAAAGTATACATCATAACTTATACCCATGAATAGAGATGTAAATGGGTAAGGTGTAACGGAACAATTCACACAGACTGGCGGAAACAAGCAATAAAAGATCGTACAACCGAACTGTTTGTGAAACATGGATGGTAATCAATGAGCAGGAATAATATCAATATCAAATATAGTCCATTCAATCAAAGAGTTCCATTATTACAACTCTGTCTGTGATAATTTTTGTAAAAACTAAATTAAGAAATAAAATAACATCTCATTTGTTAAATTGGCACACATATATCATCTAAATCCCCATGAGTTGAATCATACCATGTCAGTAATATCGAGGAGTCCGTACAGCGATCCAGAGTACTCAGCCATCCTTGTTCTTCACCTGAAATTGACAAACATATTTTTTCATGATCTTAACGTCCAATATGCATCGTGATCCATGCATGAGAATTTTAATGATATTTTAATCCATTATATTTCAAGTACTTGGGTTTTTATAGATAAAAATCATTGCGTGCCTAATTATTCTCATACCTATCTAAGTTCGATCCCTAACATGTATGAGTTAGCTGTTGATATTTTATTATATTCAAATACTTATTTTTATTTCCTAATATTTTCACCATGAATTTAATTGGATTTAAGAGTTCCATGCATGATTGTTAATATGTATTAAATCCTATGAATTTAAAGTTATTGTGCACGTAGGAAACGGACCAATGATTAGAATGATCTATTTACACTTGATGATGTTTCGCATGCAATATTAAAGTACATTGATTGCACTATTTATTTATATCTGTTTTATTTCTATCTCTCACAATATTGTAATATAATATTACGAAAATACCATATACGTTAGCATCTCCATTATCTTTGTGCTTTATGTTAATACGTCAATATTTCAAATGTCATACACGCTTCATATGACAAGAAATCTTTCATTGACATTAACGTTACATATACTATTAATTTTATTAATACATTTAAATGATTTTATTAATATCATTTATACTTTATATAATTAATATAAATAATTTACATGTTACTTGACATGTAAACTATTAAATTTTATTTAAAATTTGTGTAACATATGAAAAACTTGTATCATATTAATAACGTATTATTCAGCTCATATTTATATATTTTTTACGAGCCAGGTTGGGCTAATCCATGCCCAAATCTCTTATCCCAAACCCCACCCATGAGCGGGCTGAGCGGGCGGGATCCGACCCATTGGCCGAGTCTATAAAAGAGATTTCTTTCTACGCAAGGGTAGAGCCATGATTTTTGCCAAGCATGGGCTAAATATAAATATTATATAACAAAAAATTGAAAATCAATATAATTGTCGCTTTTCAAATGATATTTTTTATATAGAATTATTATTTCTCAAAATGATGATTTTGAGAATACGTTAAACTTATAATTTAGATACAAACATATGGGGATGTAGATGAATATTAATATTCCGGTGTTGTATCCGTAACTTTATCCATTTTATATAGTTTTGAAATTTGTATATGTATCCATTTTAAAATGGACACTGATAATGATATTTGCTTTAATATATAAATATAGCATAGTCTTGTAGAGTTTTTTTAACTATACATAACATAATTTTATACTTTTTTTTACCATATTTGATACAATTTATTATAAAATAATTACATTTAATATATTTATATTTTGTGTAAATTTATTTGTAACTATTTTCAAGGATATGTTTATATATGCTGTCAAGGACACGACAATATAGATAATTTTCATATATGTCAATATCTGTATTAACATCTATATCCATATAAAAAATGAATAAGGGCAATACCTTTGTCTGGATCTTTAGTTGACCATTTGCAACCCTACGTACACATAAACATATAAAAATCCGTTGTTAGGTTGGATTTTTTAATAAAGTTATTATTTCATATAATGATTTTTAGATACACAATTAATTTAACATATTCAAGTCCATCCTTGTAGCTCAAATTTCATTCCTATCCGGAACTATAATTTCATTAAATTAATGATTAATTTTAAATTAAAATCAATATAATTGATTCTAAATATAAAATTTTACAAAGAGGATCATTTGAACAATTCAATTTCAAATAATATGTGAAATGAAATAATAATTAGGAGGGGCCATGCCCCCACCCTCCACAAAGTATGCCTTGTCCCCAATAAATTTTGTCAATTACACAACAATCCTTTTATTCTTCAGATCTACACATTCCCTGCAAACTTATTAATTATTACACAACGATCCTCCGTTGTTGCCTTTTGCAGGGGTCGGGGTGTAAGATTGAAGCAAGTCTGCAGGGCTGCGGGGGTAAATAGGAAGAATATATGGACTGTTTCATAATTTGGCAAAGTTTATAGAGCTTGTGGTGTGAAATTCCCATCCCAAAATCATTGTCGTTGACTTGGAGCTTCGGACAATCGCTTTCTTTAGTGGGCCCCACTCATCTCATAACCTCATAGGTGCCATCTTTCCTCCAATCTTTCCATTTTCCATTATAAAATAATTCATAAATTATACACCACTTGTGCTTTTCTCTCAATTGAATCGCTGAGGAAAAGATCGTCTCGATATCAATTTTTCTCGTATGATCCGGAAAAATTATCAAAATTTGCATGAAGTCCCTCGACTTATTATAAATAAATTAGTGCACACTCGTGCAAATAAAGCACGGGGAAATAGTATTATACATGAAAAAGTTATCTTTTATATCGTAATGTTTGTATTTTATTTTATTAAATTATAAAGAGTATACAACCTAACTTGTAACCTTGAATAGAGATGTAGATGGGTAAGGTGTAACAAAACAATTTGAGCTGACCAGTGGAAACATGCAATAAAAGATCGTACGACTGAATCGTTACCGAAACATGCATGGTAATCAATGAGCAGAAATAATATCAATCTCAAATATAGTCTGTTCAAAATAAGAGTTCCATTATAACAACTCTGACTGGGATGATTTTTGTAAAAACTAAACTAAGAAATAAAATAGCATCTCATTTGTTCATGTGGGCACACATATATCCTCTAAATCTCCATGAGTTGAATCATACCACGCCAGTAATCTCGAGGAGTCCGTACCGCTATCCCGAGTACTCAGTCAACCTCGTTCTTCACCTCAAATTGACAAACATAATTTTTCATGAGTCTAATGTCCAGTATACATCTGGGTCCATGCATGAGAATTCTAACGGTCTTTTAACCCGATATATCGCAAGTACTTGAGATTTTATGGATAAAAATAATTGCGTGCCTAATTGTTTCCATGAATGCCTAAGTTCGATCCCTAACATGTATGAGTTGGCTTCTTTCGTAAACATAGGTATATATTAGTAAGATGCATAATAATATATAACATATATTTCTTTCATCCTTTGGGGCATATTTCTAAGATACAAAACAATTATATGTTTCTTTTATCAAATAAATAACTTTGCATATTAGCCCATAAGACTTTGATAGCTTACTTTTATTAAACCAATTCTTGTATAACATGTAATGGTCTATTCTTTTGTTAAAACATTTCTTGTATAACTCATAATGGTTTAACTTTATAAGCTATTTTCTTGCATAACTTTCATGCACATATCTTGTTACACATTTTCAACCGTTGGCACTTGCGGTTCATGGCGTGACATGACAATGTAGCTACAACTGTAGAGGACTTAGCTTTTATCTCTGTGGTTCTTTGCAATCATATCTTGGCAAGTGCATGCCAATGTTGGCAAACATTAATGCCTATGTGTTTGCCAATTTGCTCAAGTCGGCGAGCACTTGGCCATATCTTAGAGAGCATTTGCGCTCATGCAAACTGAATAACATGAAAATTTTTTACAGGAAGCCCCGTTGAAACCTTCGTTAAAGCCACTGCATGTATTCATCAATAAGGTTTCCTATAAGTAGAGCCAAGACTTAATATAAATGGAATGCATATTTGATGGAAACATCGAGGTGAAGATTGGAGACAATAACATTCAGAAGAAAGATTCTTTTAGATACTTGAGTTCTGTTTTGCAACAAGATAGAGAAATTGACGGAGATGTTAATGATAAAATAAATGCAGCAAAGAAGCCTCTACTGTTCTTTATGATAAGAAAATCCTTTTAAAAGTCAAAGAAAAGTATTACAAAATAGTTATGACACCAACCTAGCTTTATGGATCGGAATGTTGGTCTATGAACCATAAACATGTGCAGATAATGATAGCAACATAAATGAACATGAAGATAGTTATGTGGTCATACACGAAAAGATCAGATTCAGAATGGTGCAATAAGAAGGAAAGTTAATTTAGCTCCAAAGAGGATAAGATGCGAGAAATATGCTTAAGATGGTTTGACAATTTGCAAAGGAGGTTAGTTGATGCACCATGCGAGATTTGGGACGCTGAACCGATTAAGAGAGGGCAAGCTAAGAAGTTTTAGAATGAGATTATCCGAAGAGATCTTAGTTATTTGGATTTAAGCTCGAGAGTAACCCAAAACAGATTTGAATGAAGGTAAAAAATCCATGTAGCTGACTCTACTTAATTATGGAAAAAGGCTTTTTTTGTTGTTGTGATATAACATGCATTAATTCTAGAATGCAATCATATGCCATGCAACTTGCCTATGCACTTATACTGATTATTCACAAGCCATGAAAGATTTTATATATATATATATATATATATATATATAGAAGAGTGGTCCTATGAGAGCAAACAAATGTGAGAGCATGAGAGCATGCATTCTGGATAACATGATTCTATTTTCTCTCTCCTGGTCTTCTCTCTCCTGATTGGATCATGTGGTTCAGAATGCATGCTCTCATGCTCTCACAGGTTTTGGCTCTCATAGGATCACTCCTCTATATATATATATATAGATGAGTGATCCTATGAGAGCAAAAAATTGTGGGAGCATGAGAGGGGTGATTCTGGATCACATGATTTACACAGGAGAGAGAAGACCAGGAAAGAGAAAATAGAATCATGTGGTCCAGAATCATTCCTCTCATGCTCTCACAACTTTTTGCTCTTATAGGATCACTCCTCTCTCTCTCTCTCTCTATATATATATATATAACATAACATACAAAGATATATACCGTAACATACAAACCGATTCTAAAGTTAATAAGACACAAGAAACACACTCTATTCCACAAACAAAGAAAGGGATGATATCACTTGTTCTTTGCCCGAAAGATATTTAAAATCAAGCTCTATTTGGATTTTTCTTTTGTTTTTCCTTAAACAATGCAGATAAACAAGCTTGTTCTTCCAAGCAAGTCTCTTCGTTATCTTCTTTCTCCTCTTCATCCTCTTGCTGTTGGATTGGAACATGTTATGGCCTTTAAGAAAACATAGATAAGAGAATTGGGAGAAAATAATTGTGATTAGAATAACTAGAATTATATTATTTCATATAAATTATTATGTCTTCCTGCAGCATTGTAATTGCATCTACAATCATCAACATCTGAGACTGCACATATGGCATAGGTTGATATAAAGTAGGATGTTGTGAATAGGATGATTGTCTGTAAGTAGAACAAGATGGTCGAGGCACTTGCACGTTGTGCTAAAGAAGACGACCAAGTGTCTGCTTTCTCGATAAGAACTACTTCTTTCTCCTTCAATACCTATGTTCAATATTAATTACTAAACACAAATAAAAGATTTTAAAATAAATTAATCAAATATATTAAGTGTTAGTGAACCTAATTCCACACAACTCTTTAAATGTAGGTTGCTTTGACCTCAGGAGTGCCTACCCATTTCTCCGCACTAAACTTTTTTTCTTGGTTTTTATGATTTTAATATTTTTATTTGTAAGAAATGAGTGAAACATAAAACTAAGTAAATAAATAAAAATAAATAAATTTAAATGATTAAATATGTACATAAAACAATGAAATAAAGTTTGTCGGTTTTGTACAATGTATAATTAGGTCTCAAAATCCAATTTTCACAAATGAATTCGTATTCAGTTGAAATTAGTCTTATTTTGTAGATAATCTAATGTGAGTTAATTTAAAGATGAGTAAAGTTTGATTTGGGATTATATGAGGAAGTTATTCAGTTTTTCATTTTTCAGTCCTTAAAATCATGTTTTGGATTCTTTTGCAATTTTTTAAAATTAGTGTTTTTAGAATTTTTAATGGATTGATGTTAGTATTGTGTACACAATAAAATTGATTTAAATATATATATTCATTTCAATTCACATTTCTCAATTCACATTTCTCGTCATTTTATGCGATTTTCTTTTGGATTTTTATGGCACGTTATTTTTCTCAAATTATTTCACTTTTATTGCACGCGATGATTTCTTTATTTTTATCATTTTATATGTATTTTATATATTTTTTCTCATGAACTTAAAACAAAATTCAAATATAAAAGTGATGAATTAGAGATTCAACAATTGAATGCTAGCACATGGGTTTGGCCGATCGCTTGACCACCAAATCTTACCTTTTGTCCTTTGGTTGTAAATTCATAATACTTACACTATTTTAATCTATTTCTCAGAATCAGATAGGTTCCGCATGTAGTCATCTCAAGATTTGTTATATCGACACCATGCCATCCACTTTATGATGATATCAGACATCTATAGATGCTGAAGGCTTGTAATAAGGAAGAAGAAACCCAATATCTTAGTCGATAGTTACTTTTGTATTGTTGTCTCATTGTTCTTATATCTTTTCTTAAGACATATAGGACAATGGTCCATCTTTGCATTTTCCTTCTCGAATAAATTGCAGTAGTTGCAACATTCATCGATTTTGGTTGGTTGTCAACGGATCCATTTGAGCCAGAATCCAACAAGTTATCAAGGTCAGTTTTCCTTGATAATGGATCAAGGACCTAAGCCCGGGATGTTACAACGTCTTTTAGAGGATTTCCGCGATATCGAATCGTACATCCTTGTTCCGTCTCCGATGCATGAGCTGATATATGAAGAAGAAGTATCATAAATTTATGTATCAATTACTCTTACTGGAACTCCATTTTTGAAGTCTATAATGGTGGACATGCGGGTCACCACTTCTCTAGTGGTGCTGAGAATGTTAGACCCTTTCCTCGGTAGGTGCAAATAGACCTGGCTGAAATGCTGGCCGGATCGAATGGACGGAGGTTCAAAAATATCTGTTCGTTCCTTTTTCATTGAATTTTTTAATGATATTTAATATGTATAGATTTTATTAATATTATTTATTTTTTTATAACAATATAAGTAGTTTAAATATTACTTGACATATATACTATTAAATTTTATTTAAAACTAATGTCACGTATGAAAAACTTGAAGTGTATCGTATGAATACATGTATTGTTCAGCTTTTATTTATATATTTTTTATTTTTTTTAAGGTCGGACTGGATCAGGGCCGGTCCATGTCCAAATCTCCTAGTCCAATCCCGGTCCATGAGCAGGCTGGGCGAGCGGGGCCCGCAGGCCGTTGGCCATGTCTAGGTGCAAATGATACATCTTTGAGATTCCGATATTCTTTAATTGATGATAACATCTTGCGGGGTCCTCTGACGCCTTGATGATTTCATGTTGAATTGATCTAATCGTGGCTGTGATTTTTTTCCTTTCTTATTATACTATATCTCGATATTAATGTCTTCTCCACCTCAAAAAGAGATTTCTACGCAGGGGCAGAATCATGATTTTTGCCAAGCATGGGCTAAATATATATATATATTATATAATCAAAATTGAAAATCAATATAATTATTGTTTTTTCAAATGATATTTTTTAGATAGAATTATGATTTCTCAAAATGATGATTTTGAGAATATGCTAAACTTATAATTTAGATATAAAACATATGGGGATGCAGATGGATATTGATATAGCGGTATTGTATCCGTAACCTTATCCATTTCATATATTTTTGAAATTCGTATATGTATCCATTTTAAAATGACACGAATAATGATATTTTCTTCAATATGTAAATATAGTATAGTTTTGTAGATTTTTTTAACTATACATAACATAATTTTTATACCTTTTTCACCATATTCGATACAATTTGTTATGAAATAATTACATTTACTATATTTATATCATGTGTAAATTTTATTTGTATCTGTTTTCAAGGATATGTTTGTATATGTTGTCAAGGATATGGCAGTATAGATAATTTTTATATATGTCAATATCTGTATTAACATCTATATACATATAACATTTTATCTGGATCTATAGTTGACCATTTGCAACCCTACATACACATCGATATATAAAAATCCGTTGTTAGGTTGGAATTTTTAATAAATTTATTATTTCATATGATGATTTTTAGATACACAGGTAATTTAACATATTCAAGTCCATCCTTTTAGCTCAAATTTCATTTCCTATCCAATTGTACATAAATTATAATTTCATAAAATTATTGATTAATTTTAGATTAAAATCAATATAATTATCTTAAATATCAAATTTTAGTATTCATGGTGAGGTCATTTGAACAATTCAATTTCAAATAATATGTAAAATGAAATAATAATTAGGAGGGGCCATGACCCCCACCCTCCACAAAGTATGCCTGGTCCCCAATAAATTTTGTCAATTACACATCAATCCCTTTATTCTTCAGATCTACACATTCCCTGCAAACTTAATAATTATTACACAACGATCCTCCGTTTTTACCTTTTGCAGGGGTCGGGGTGTAAAATTGAAGCAAGTCTGCAGGGTTGTGGGGGTAAATAGGAAGAATAGATGGACTGTTTTATAAATGGCAAAGTTTAAAGAGCTTGTGGTGTGAAATTCCCATCCCAAAATCGCTGTCGGTGACGGGGGAGCTTCGGACCATGGCCTCAAATTTCAGAGAAATTCAGTCGAATTTCTGCCGAATATCGATATCCAGTCGAAATCGAAATTCGACCGAAATGACCGAAATATGGGGGTCCTAGTACAAAAAATGACCGAAATTTCGGTCGAACTTCCACCGAAATTCCATCGAAATTCTGTTTTGGTCGATACTGAAATGGTGACCGAAACCGACATTTAAGGCCTTGCTTCGGACAACCGTGTTCTTTAGTGGGCCCCACTCATCCCATAGGCGCCATGTCCATTCTTTCCTTTTTTTTCCATTATAAAATAATTTATAAATTATATACCACTCGTGCTTTTCTCTCAATTGAATCGCATGAGGAAAAGATCGTCTCGATATCAAATTTCTCATGTGATCCGGAAAAATTATCAAAATTTGCATGAAGTCCCTCAACTTATTATAAATAAATTAGTGCGCACCCCGTGCAAATAAAGCACGGGGAAATAGTATTACACGTGAACAAGTTATCTTTTATATGTAGTGCTTGTATTTTAAATTAGGGATTTTTACACTCATAATCTTGATTAATTTCAGAAATACAATCATAGCTATGTATAATCGCAAATTACGTCCAGGACCATAAATAAGTACACCGTCTTACACCCATAACCCTCCGTTACTTTAATTCGTTAAGTCAACCAGACGCTTGAGTTAATCTAACCAATCCGCGATCGAACAACTAGAATTAACCAAGAGAAGGAAAAACAATCCTCCCTCCCTCCTCTAGCAGCTTCCCCTCCAACTGCACCCGGCCATCTTTCCTCCTGGGGCTCGGGGGAGGGGGGGGGGGGGGGGGGGGGGGCGGCTCCGAGCAGGGGAGGCAGCGCCAGGGGGGGGGGTCTTGAACATGGGAGGAGAAGGAGCTGGGCGCGGGGCTCATGGGAGGGGAGGTGGGGGGCTTCGAGCAGGGGCCGGGGGTAGGGGGTTGCTTCGAGGAGGAGCGCTGCTTCAGAGACGGCGCTGCGGGTGGGGGGAGGGGGGTTCCAGGAGGAGCTCGGGCTTCGAGCAGGGACGGGCACAGAGGGCTTCCAGGGGGCTTGTTCCGATGGATGGCATGTTATTGTAAATAAGAATGAGGTTTAAGGGCAGTCTTGTCTTTTTCAATGGAAACCATCAAATGTAACGGGTATCCCAAACTGAATATGACACGGGGTCATGTCATGTAAGAGTTAACCATTATTTGAGGTTTCTCATGTAATTCATAATTATGCATGGTTATGATTGTAATTGCGAAATTACTCAGAGTTATGGGTGTAAAAATTCCTATAAATTATTAAATCATAAAAAGTATATAACATAACTTATACCCATGAATAGAGATGTAAATGGGTAAGGTGTAACAGAACAATTCACACAGACTAGCGGAAATAAGTAGTAAAAGATCGTACAACCGAACTGTTTGTGAAACATAGATGATAATCAATGAGCAGGAATAATATCAATCTCAAATATAGTCTATTCAATTAAAGAGTTCCATTATTACAATTCTATCTGGGATAAATTTTCTAAAAACTAAATTAAGAAATAAAATAGCATCTCATTTGTTAAGTTGGCACACATATATCATCTAAATCTCCATGAGTTGAATCATACCACGTCAATAATATCAAGGAGTCCGTACCACGATCCCGCGTACTCAGTCATCCCTGTTCTTCACATGAAATTGATAAACATATTTTTTTCATGAGCTGAACGCTCTGTATGCATCGGAGTCCATACGTGAGAATTCTAATGATCTTTTAACCCATTATATTGCAAGTACATGGGTTTTTATAGATAAAAATCATTGCATGCCTAATTGTTCCCATGCTTATCAAAGTTCGATCCCTAACATGTATGAGTTAACTGTTGATATTTTATTATATTCAAATGCTTATTTTTATTTCCTAATATTTTCACCATGAATTTAATTGAATATAAGAGTTCCATGCATGATTGTTAATAGGCATTAAACCCTATGAATTTGAAGTTATTGTGCACGTTAGTAGAAACGGACCAACGATTGGAATGATCTATTTACACTTGATGATGTTTCACATGCAATATTAAAGTACATTTATTTATATCTGTTTTATTTCTATCTCTCACAATATTGTAATATAATATTATGAAATACTATATACATTAGCATCTCTATTATCTTTGCGCTTTATTTTAATATGTCAATATTTTAAATGTCATACACGTTTCATATGACAACAAATCTTTCATTGACAGTAACGTTACATATACTATTAAATTTATTAATATGTTTAAATGATTTTATTAATATCATTTATACTTTATATAATTAATATAAGTAATTTACATGTTACTTGACATGTAAACTATTAAATTTTATTTAAAATTTGTGCCACATATGAAAAACTTGTGTCATATTAATAACGTATTATTCAGTTCATGTTTATATATTTTTTACGAGCCAGGCCGGGCTAATCCATACCCAAATCTCTTATCCCAAACCCGACTCATGAACGAGCTGAGCGGACGGGCCCCAACCCATTGGCCAAGTCTATTCTTTAATTTATGATAACATCTTGGGGGGTCCTCAGACGCCTTGATGATTTCACGTTGAATTGATCTAATCTTAGCTGTGATTTTTTCCCTTCCTTATTGTACTATATCTCGATATTAACGTCTTCCCCACCTTAAAAAGAGATTTCTACGCAGAACCATGATTTTTGCTAAGCATGGGATAAATATACATATAATATGTATAAACAAAATTGAATAATATAATTATTGCTTTTTCAAATGATGTTTTTTATATATAATTATTATTTCTCAATGATGATTTTGAGAATATGTTAAATTTATAATTTAGATACAAACATATGGGGATGCAGATGGATATTAATATAGTGGTATTGTATCCGTAACCTTATCCATTTTATAGTATCCATTTTAAAATGGACATGGAGAATGATACTTTCTTTAATATATAAATATATTGTAGTCTTGCGGAGTTTTTTTACTATACATAACATAATTTTACAACTTTTTCACCATATTTGATGTAATTTGTTATAAAATAATTACATTTAATATATTTATATTATGTGTAAATTTTATTTCTATCAGTTTTCAAGGATATATTTGTATATGTTGTCAAGGATATGACAATATAGATAATTTTCATATATGTCAATATCGATATTAACATCTATATACATATAAAAAATGAATAAGGGCAACACTTTTGTCTGGATCTATAGTTGACCATTTGCAACCATACATACACATAGACATATAAAAATCCATTGTTATGTTAGAATTTTTAATAGAGTTATTATTTTATATAATGTTTTTTAGATACACATGTAATTTAACATATTCAAGTCTATCCTTATAGCTCAAATTTCATTTCCTATGCAATTGTAGGGAATTATAATTTCATAAAAGTAATGATTAATTTTAAATTAAAATCAATATAATTATCTTAAATATCAAATTTTAGTATTCATGGTGAGGTCATTTGAACAATTCAATTTGAAATAATATGTAAAATGAAATAATAATTAGGAGGGGCCATGGCCCCCCACCCTTCACAAAGTATGCTGGGTCCCCAATAAATTTTGTCAATTATACAACAATCCTTTTATTCTTCAGATCTACACATCCCTTGTAAACTTATTAATCTGTGGTTACCTCTTGCAGGAGTCGTAGTGTAAGATGGAAGCAAGTCTACAGGGTTGTGGGGCATATTTCATAAGATACATAGCAATTACATGTTTCTTTTATGAAATAAACCACTTTGCATATCAGCCCTCAAGACTTTGATGTTTTATTTTTATTAAATCAATTCTTGTACAACATGTAATGGTCTATTCTTTTATCAAATTATTTCTTGTATAACTCATAATGGTTTACGTTTATAAACCATTTTTCTTGCATAACTTTCATATATGCATCATATTATACGTTTTCAATCACTGGCACCTGCGGTCCATGGCATGACATGACAATGTAGTTACAATTGTAGAGGACTTAGCTTTTGCCTCTATGGTTCCTTGCAACCATATCTTGGTAAGTGCTTGCCAATGTTGACAAACATTAATGCCTATGTGTTTGCCAATCTACTCAAGTCGGCGAGCACATGGCCATATCTTAGCAAGCATTTGTGCTCGTACAAACTAAATAACATGAAAGCTTTTACAGGTTCATTATGCTTTTGAAGCCCTATCAAAACTTGCTTTAAAGCTAATGCATGTATTCATCAATAAAGCTTTGTATAAGTAAGGCCAAGACTTAATATATATGGAGTACGCATTTGATGAAAACAACGATAAATGAATCGAGGTGAAGATTTGAGACGATAACATTCAGAAGAAAGATTTTTAGATATTTGGGATCTATTTTGCAACATGATGGGAAAATTGATGGAGATGTTACTTATAAAATTAATGCAGGCAGGCTAAAGTGGAAAGGAACCTCTACTATTCTTTGTGATAAGAAAATTGCTTTGAAAGTCAAAGGAAAGTATTATAAAGCAGTGACATCAGCTATGCTTTATGGATCAGAATGTTGGTCTTTGAACCATAGACGTGTAGTGAATGACAACAATAGAAATGAAAATGAAGGTGGATGTGTGGTCATACACAAAAAGATTGGATTCATAATTATGCGATAATAAGAAAAGTTGGTTTAGCTCCAATAAATGATAAGATGAGAGAAAACTGCATAAGATGGTTTGGTCATTCGCAAAGGAGGTTTGTTGATGCACCACCTATTAGAAGATGCGAGATTTGCGATGTTGAGCCAGTTAATAGAGGACGAGGATGCCCAAGAAGTGTTAGAATGAGACTATCCAAAGGGATCTTAGTTATTTGGGTTTAAGCCCAAGAATGACCCGAAACAGATCTGAATGAAAGCATAAAATCCATGTAGCCAACCCTACTTAGTTATGGAAAAAATCTTTGTTGTTGTTGTTGTGATATAACATGCATTAATTTTGTAATGCAATCATATGCCTTGCAACCTGCCTATGCACTTATACTGAGTATTCACATGCCATGAAAGATATATAACATAGCATACAAATTGAATGGTAGTGTATATAGATAACTAGAACAAATCGATTCTAAAAGCTAATAAAACATAAGAAACATGCTCTATTATACAAGCAAAGAAACATATGATATCGTTTCTTCTTCGACCAGAATATCTTTAAAATCAAGCTTTGTTTGGATTTTTTTCTTTTGTTTTTCCTTAAACAATGCAGATAAACAAGCGTGTTCTTCCAAGGTCAGTCTCTTCCTCGTCTTCATTCTCCTCTTCACACTCTTGCTACTGCGTTGGAACCTTTTATGACCTTTAAGAAAAAAATTAGATAGAGAATTGGGAGAAAAACTTGTGATTAGAGTAACTAGAATTATATTATTACATATAAGTCATTATATCTTCTTACAGCTTCGTCACTGTATCTATAATCATCAACATCTGAGACTGCATATATGGAATAGGTTGATATAAAGTAGGATGATGTGAATAGAATGATTGTCCGTAAGTAGAACAAGATGGTCGAGGCACCTCCACGTTGTGCTAAAGAATGTCACCAAGTGTCTGCTTTCTTGATACCGAACTAACCTCTCTCTTCTCCAATATCTATGTGCAATATTAATTATTAAACACAAATAAAAGATTCTAAATTAAATTAATCAAGTATATTGTGTTAGTGAACCTGATTCCACACAACTCTATCAAATGCTGGTTGCTTGACCTCAAGAGTACATGCTCAAATCTTTTTTCTTGGTTTTCTTGATTTTAATATTTTTATTTTTAAGAAATTAGCGAAATATAAAACTAAGAAAAGAAATAAAAGATAAATAAATTCAAAGATTTACATACGTATATAAAACAATGAATTAAAGTTGGTCGATTTTCTACAATGCACAATTAGGTTTCAATATCTATTTTTCATAAATGAATTCCGATTTCTTTAAAATTGATCTTATTTTGTAGATAGTCTAATGTGATTTAATTCAAAGATGAGTAAAATTTATTTGGGGATTATATGAGGAAGTTATTGTGCTTTTCAATTTTCGATCCTTAAAGCCATATTTTGGATTCTTTTGTAATTTTTAGAAATTATCATTTTTAAGATTTTAATCGGATTGATGTTAGGATTATGTATACAATGAAGTTGGTTTCATGTCATTTGGAGTTAAAATGAAGTTGTTAGAAAAGTTAGAAGATTGTACATCATATAAAGCTAAATACATATATTCATTTCAATTCATATTTCTCATCATTTATGTGATTTTCTTATTGATTTTTTATTTTTCTCAAAATTATTCTACTTTTATTGCATGAGATGATTACCTTATTTTATCGTTTTATGCAGATTTTGTGTTTTTTTCTTACGAACTTAGGACACAATTCAAATATAAAAGAGATAAATTAGAGATTCATTAGTTGGATGTTAGCAAATGGGTTTAGCCGATTGCTTGACCAACCGAGTCTTACCTTTTGTCCTTTAATTGCAAATTCATAATACTTAGTATCAATCTATTTGTGAGAATCAGATAGGTCTCGCATGTAGCCGTCTCAAGATTTGTTATCTCGACACCAAGTCATCCACTCTATGATGATATTGGACATCTATCGATGCTGATGATATTGGCCGATCGCTCGACCAACCGAGACTTACCTTTTATCCTTTGGTTGCAAATTCATAATACTTAGTACTATTTCAATCTATTTATCAGAATTAGATAGGTTCGCATGTAGCCATCTCAAGATTTGTTATCTCGACACCAAGTCATCCACTCTATGATGATATTGGACATCTATCGATGCTGGAGAGTGAAATGCGGGAGAAGCATCCGTAACTTTTCGATATGTCCCTTTGCTAGGAAATTTCGAGGACGAATTTTTTAAAGGTGGTAGATTGTAACGGTTAGAGTTTTCTAGCCATACTTTCCTTGTATTTCCTCAATCATTAGCATGAATTTGATTATAAAATTAATGGGTATTAGTGACCCTTTAATTACCTCATTGGGAGGCATAAAAATTCAAAGGATTCCCCCACTCGTCACTTGTTCTTAATAAATTAGAGAGAGAAGGAGAGAGGGAGAGTTAGAGAGAGAGATCTAACCGGTAAATCATTCTTGTTGCAGACAACGTCGGCATCAATTCGGTAGAGGAGCATGTCGGATCAGGAGCAATGGAAGAGATGTAGAGATCTAGTAGATACATTCTTCATCGGCCTTGAGATATGTGTCGATCCCTTAGGAATACTATATGATGAATCGACATATGCTTTCCTTCAATATTTGTGTTAAGTATCTACTTAGTTGCACAAAATACGATCTTAAAATGTATGTATCGGCTTAAGATTACGATATTTAAATAAATGCACCAAACATATAGATTGTCTTGTATGTGTTACTACATCACTTCCAAGTCGCACAAGTAGATCACCATAAATGTTTGAAGTCATCTTAGAAATAAAAGAAAAATATTTCGTGAACTCTTTTACCCATAAGAGGGAATGATTGAATATGAGCCATTATTATGCATGTTATGGATAACAATGTAGAGAAATTTTAATGTACACCGGAAGTAACTTGATTGCATTTTAGGGGTAGGATAGAATGATTTTGGATAACCTTCATGTCCTTTCTGATACTCATTGATCTCCTACTTGTACATTCATAATCCGTTAAATATATTTTATTGTATCATATACCTCTTTCCTTCACGTAGGGAATTTTTTCGAACGAATGTTATTTATATGCCTTAATTATACATGGTTTACTAATTGGAATATTTTGTAGGATGTTTAGTATAGTATAGATTTGCAACCCGGATCACATGGAAGTAATACATGCACTGATCATTGGACTATTCTTCTTAATTTTGCAAAATAATATAGGACAACTTTGTGAATATTTTAGTTGCACTTTTGGTAAATTTTAATACTTACATTTTCCCGAGACAAGAAAATAGTTATTTCGACTAAATATGTGTACTTCAAATTAGATTTGAAATAATTAGCTTTAAACGGAAGGAACTTACCTGAGTTTATTACCGAGTATTGTAATTGCTGTGTTGACAATTTTTTGTTATTGTAATGTATGCAAATACTGGAAATTATTAATTTAACAAGTATATTTCCTAACGAGGTTAAAAAAAATGACAAGGGAAATGGAGAACGATAATTAGTCTGGTAAATGGTGAATAATTCATTTTGATTGTATTTATAGTATACAAAAACATAGCATTCTAAATTAGTACAAAAACGGAAGTATTTATGTATAGTTAATTATGAGTCATCAAGGGTTTTGTTTCTATAAAAGTTAAGATAAGATACATGGATATATGAATTAGCCTTACACCACGAAATGAGTTAGTTTCTCTAGTTATGTCACATGGGATAAGTTATACGAAAATTACACCTTAAATCTTAGCAAGAAAAGAAAGGCTATTATTATATTAATCAATAGAAAATATTGAGGTAAATACATCATTAATATTAAAATTAAGATTTTGACACCGATTCGAATAAGGAAAGTCTACATTTGTACATGTATATATATCATCATATGCAACAACGAATGCCTCTTGCTTAGTGGAACCGAAAGATTCACATGTAAAAAGAAAATATGATAAAAGAATCGAAACTTACTTAGATGAATAATGGCATAATAACAATAAGCTGAGCTAAGTGCTACACCCAATGGTGAGAGACACTTCTAAAGTCCAATTATCGTAGGCCTAAAGGAGACTAACGCCTTCCGGGGGCGTACGGTTCAAGGAACCATCTGTGGCGAAAGATAAGTCCTCTACAATTGTAGCTACGTTGTTATGTAAGTCATGTTCAAAGACTGCTTGTGCCGGCGGTAAAATCACCAAAGCTAGCAAAGCCACCAAAGCCATTAGGATATAACAATTAAGGCAACTTTGACCACTAAACAAATCAAGGGTATGTGTACAGTTCTGAAATTGCTAAGGCATATGTGTGCAACTATGACAAAGTAATGGCATTATGCAAGTGTTATAATTGTGATGGGCATATGTGCAACTATTGAAAAATCTGAGGGTATTTGTGAAAATATGATAATATTAAGGCGTATCCGCAAATATGGCAAACTTCAAGTGTGTGTATATGAAATTATGGCTTTAATGGATGGATCCAGAATGAATTCCCATTGTATGCATGTTTATGCGAATGATGATATATGAGAACAAGCAGATATTACCCGTGGTTAGATAATTGTGTAATTTGTATCGTTGTGTTGATATGATATTGCATGCAAGAGATTATGTTTATAACAGTTTAAAGTAGCATAGGGAGACTTGTTTTTCCGCGCTAGCCGGCTTGACCCCAACTCGGTACATACTGAGCGTTAGGCTCATAACATGTTGTTTTTTTCCAGGGGAATACGAGCATTGAATTACTTCCAGTTCAAGGAGAACTACCGTCATGTGAAGTTGAACTGGTACGGATCATTGATAGATCATTTACGGAAGGATGTCAGTATGCCTACTAGAACTTTGATCTACTAGTTTTATTGTTGGTCCTTTTGCAATGCTATCTATGTTGGAGCAGTAATAAGAGAACTTTTATGTTGACTAAACTTTAGTTAAAATATTATATTTCTCTGTTCATTGATCGCGATGCAAGTGTTCGGTAACGGTTCGATCGCGCGATCTATTATTGCATGCTTCTGCCGACCATCATGACCGGTTCCGTTACACATACCAATCGACCGCCTCTCGATTTATAGACCTATATTAGAGTAGAGATTTAGCAGGCTGAAGTTGCACAGAAGAGTAGGGCGCATTATTCCACACTCCACATTATTTAAGATGCTGGACTAGAGAAATGATCTCGATTATCTGCAAGTCGAGAGTAGAAGCGTCGACTGGCCATAAAGGATGCATTCTCCAAGGAGCACTGAAAAAAGCGAGCCAATCTCTTAAATACGTAATCGGGCATATGCAACATCGATTCAGTGCATTGACCGTCAAACCATTTCGGAGGATGTCAGAGGCAACCGAATAGTGCGATCCTAGCCTAAAGCCACCCCAACGAGGTATGAGATTGGCGGTCCATGTCTGAAGAAAGTAGTGAAAAGAGTATCAGATGATTTCCGAGTCATCGAGATCATGATGATCGATAACGGCCGATGCATGAGCTAATATATGCAGAAGAAGAAGTATCATAAACTTATGTATCAATTACTCGACTGGTACTCCATTTTTGAAGTCTATAGATGGACAGTGCATACGTTAGAGCAAGCGTAGCTAAACTGGTTTAACCACACCCAACTCTTGCAGGAATGATCTATATTCGAGTCTGATGAGCTGCATTTGTTGATGTTCGCTAAAGAGGTATTTGATAATTGGAAAAAATGAAGAAAAATAATGGTAGACATGTGGATCACCACTTCTCTAGTGGTGCTGAGAATGTTAGACCCTTTCCTCCGTAGGTGCAAATGGACTTGGCCAAAATGCAGTCCGGATCGGTCCATGGGCCGGGCCGAACGGGTCGATGGTCTAAAATCACTGTTCAAAGTCCGCCATGAGCCGGCTGATGGTAATTTCGTTCTTTTTTCATTGAATTTTTTAGTGGTATTTAATAAGTATAAATGATTTTATTAATATCATTTATACTTTATATAACTAGTATAAGTAGTTTACATGCTATTTGACATTTAAACTATTAAATTTTATTTAAAACAGTGTCACGTATGAAAAACTTGAACCGTATCATATTAATACATGTATTATTCAGTTTTTATTTATATATTTTTTTATTTTTTGCGGACCTGACCAATCCAGTCCATGCCCAAATCTCCAAGTCCAAATCTGACCCATGAGCGGGCTGCGCGGGCGGGGACCCAGTCCGTTGTCCAGGTCTAGGTGTAAATAATATGTCTTTGAGATTTCCGATATTCTTTAATTGATGATGACATCTTGGGGGGTCCTATGACGCCTTGATGATTTCACGTTGAATTGATCTAATCTTATGTGATTTTTCCCTTTCTTATTGTACTATATATCGATAATAATGTCTTCCCCACCTCAAATAGAGATTTCTACCAAGTGTCAGAATCATGATTTTTGTCAAGCAGAGGCTAAATATACATATAATATGTATAATCAAAATTGAAAATTAATATAATTATTGCCTTTTCAAACGATATTTTTTTCAGATAGAATTATTATTTCTCAATGATGATTTTGAGAATATGTTAAATTTATAATTTAGATACAAACATATGGGGATGCTGATGGATATTGATATAGCGGTACTGTATCCGTAACCTTATCCATTTCATATAGTTTTGAAATTTGTACATGTATCCATCCTAAAATGGACACGGATAATGATATTTGCTTTAATATATAAATATAGTATGATCTTGTAGAGTTTTTTTAACTATACATAACATAATTTTATACCTTTTTCACCATATTTGATACAATTTATTATGTAATATTTACATGTAATATATTTATATTATGTGTAAATTTTAATTGTATATGTTTTCAGGGATATATTTGTATATGTTGTCAAGGATATGGCGGTATAGATAATTTTCATATATGTCAATATCTGTATTAGCATCTATATACATATAAAAATGAATAAGGGTAACACCTGCATTTGGATCTATAGTTGACCATTTGCAACCATACGTACACATAGACATATAAAAATCCAATGTTAAGTTGGAATTTTTTTATTAAAGTTATTATTTCATATAATGATTTTTAGATACACTGTAATTTAACATATTCAAGTCCATCCTTTTAGCTCAAATTTCATTTCCTATCCAATTGTAGTGAAATTATAATTTCATAAAATTAAGTTTTACTTTAAATTAAAATCAATATAATTATCTTAAATATCAAATTTTAGTATTCATGGTGAGGTCATTTGAACAATTCAGTTTCAAATAATATGTAAAATGAAATAATAATTAGGAGAGGCCGTGGCCCCCCACCCTCTACAAAGTATGCTGGGTCTCCAATAAATTTTGTCAATTACACAACAATCCTTTTATTCTTCAGATCTGCACATCCCTTGCAAACTTATTAATTCATGGTTACCCTTTGCAGGAGTCGGGGTGTAAGATGGAAGCAAGTCTACAGGGTTGTGGGGCATATTTCATAAGATACATAACAATTACATGTTTCTTTTATGAAATTAACTACTTTGCATATCAACCCTCAAGACTTTGATGGTTTACTTTTATTAAATCAATTCTTGTACAACATGTAATGGTCTATTCTTTTATTAAATTATTTCTTGTATAACTCATAATGGTTTACCTTTATAAACTATTTTTCTTGCATACCTTTCATATATGCATCATGTTATATGTTTTCAAGCGCTGACACTTGCGGTCTATCGCATGACATCACAATGTAGTTACAATTGTAGAGGACTTAGCTTTTGTCTCTATGGTTCCTTGCAACCATATCTTGGAAAGTGCTTGCCAATGTTGACAAAAATTAATGCCTATGTGTTTGCCAATTTGCTCAAGTCAGCGAGCACATGCCATATCTTAGCAAGTATTTGTGCTCGTGCAAACTAAATGACATGAAAATTTTTACAGGTTCATTATGCTTTTGAAGCCCTTTCGAAACTTGCTTTAAAGCCAATGCATGTATTCATTAATAAAGCTTTATATAAGTAAGGCCAAGACTTAATATATATGGAGTACACATTTGATGGAAACAACGACAAAGGAATCGAGGTGAAGATTGGAGACGATAACATTCAGAAGAAATATTCTTTTAGATACTTGGGATCTATTTTGAGACACACGATGGAAAAATTGATGGAGATGTTACTTATAAAATAAATGCAGATGGGCTAAAGTGGAGAGGAACCTCTACTATTCTTTGTGATAAGAAAACTCCTTTGAAAGTCAAAGGAAAGTATTATAAAGCAGCCGTGACATCTGCTATGCTTTATGGATCAGAATGTTGGTCTTTGAACCATAGACATATGCAGTGAATGACAACAATAGAAATGAAAATGAAGGTGGATGTATGGTCATACACAGAAAGATTGGATTCATAATGATGTGATAATAAGGAAAGTTGATTTAGCTCCAATAGATGATAAGATGAGAGGAAACTGCTTAAGATGGTTTGGTCATTTGCAAAGGATGTTCGTTGATGCACTACCCATTAGAAGATGCGAGATTTGGGATGTTGAGCCGGTTAAGAGAGGATGAGGATGCCCAAGAAGTGTTGGAATGAGACTATCCAAAGTGATCTTAGTTATTTTGATTTAAGTCCAAGAATGATCCAAAACAGATCTGAATGAAAGCAAAAAATCCATGTAGCCAACCCTACTTAATTATGGGAGAAATCTTTGTTGTTGTTGTGATATAACATGCATTAATTTTGTAATGCAATTATGCGCTTATACTGAGTATTCACATGCCATGTATATAACATAACATACAATTTGAATAGTAATGTATATAGATAAATAGAACAAATCGATTCTAAAAGCTAATAAAACATAAGAAGCATACTCTATTCTACAAGCAAAGAAACATATGATATTGTTTCTTCTTCGACTGGAAGATCTTTAAAATCAAGCTTTGTTTGGATTTTTTCTTTTCTTTTTCCTTAAACAATGTAGATAAACAAGCGTGTTCTTCCAAGGTCAGTCTCTTCCTCGTCTTCATTCTCCTCTTCATACCCTTACTGTTGCGCTGGAACCTTTTATGACATTTAAGAAAAAAATTAGATAAGAGAATTGGGAGAAATACTTGTGATTAGAGTAACTAGAATTATATTATTACATATAAGTCATTATATCTTCTTACAACTTCGTCGCTGTATCTATAATCATCAACATTTAAGATTGCATATATGGTGTAGGTTGACATAAAGTAGGATGCTGTGAAGAGAATGGTTGTCTATAAGTAGAACAAGATGATCGAGGCACCTCCATGTTGTGCTAAAGAATGTCACCAAGTGTCTGCTTTCTTGATACTGAACTAACCTCTCTCTTCTCCAATACCTATGTGCAATATTAATTATTAAACACAAATAAAAGATTCTAAAATAAATTAATCAAGTGTATTAAGTGTTAGTGAACCTGATTCCACACAACTTTATCAAATGAAGGTTGCTTGACCTCAAGAGTACATGCTCAAATCTTTTTTCTTGGTTTTTCTGATTTTAATATTTTTATTTTTAAGATTATCAAAACATAAAACTAGAAAAGAAATAAAAAATAAATAAATTCAAAGAGCTAAATATGTACATAAAATAATGAATTAAAGTTGGTCGATTTTCTACAATGTATAATTAGGTTTCAAAATCTAGTTTTTATAAATGAATTCCAATTTTTTTAAAATTGCTCTTATTTTGTAGGTAGTCTAATGCGATTTAATTTAAAGATGAGTAAAATTTGTTTGGGAATTATATGAGGAAGTTATTCTGCTTTTCAATTTTCGATCCTTAAAACCACACTTTGGATTCTTTTGCTATTTTTAGAAATTATCATTTTTAAGATTTTAGTTGGATTGATGTTAGTATTATGTACACAATAAAGTTGGTTTCATGTCATTTGGAGTTAAAATGAAGTTGTTAGAAAAGTTAGAAGATTGTACATCATATAAAACTAAATACATATATTCATTTCAACTCATAATTCTCATCATTTATGTGATTTTCTTATTGATTTTTTTATTTTTCTCAAAATTATTCCTTGCATGAGATAATTTTATCATTTTACGCAGATTTTGTATTTTTTTCTCAGGAACTTAGGACGAAATTCAAATATAAAAGAGAGGAATTAGAATTTCATCAGTTGGATGTTAGTAGATGGGTTTGGTCGATCGCTTGACCAACCGAGTCTTACCTTTTGTCCTTTGGTTGCAAATTTATAATACTTAGTACTATTTCAATCTATTTCTTAGAATCAAAAAGGTGTCGCATGTAGCTGTATCAAGATTTGTTATCTTGACACCAAGTCATCCACTCTATGATGATATTGGATATCTATCGATGCTGAAGATATTGACCGATCGCTTGACCAACCGAGACTTACCTTTTGTCCTTTGATTGGAAATTCATAATACTTAGTACTATTTCAATCTATTTCTCAGAATCAGATAGGTGTTGTATGTAGCCATCTCAAGATTTGTTGTCTTGACACCAAGTCATCCACTCTATGATGATATTGGACATTTATAGATGTTGGAGTCTTGCAATAAGGAAGATGCAACACAATACCTTAGTCAGTAGTTACTTTCTTATTGTTGTCTCATTGTTCTCATAGTTTTTTAAGACATATAGGACAATGGTCTATCTTTGCATTTTCCTCCTCGAATAAATTGCAGTAGTTGCAACATGCATCGATTTTTGTACATTTCATTTCCAATACAAGAACTCCTTGACAACATTTCAAAATTTGAAAGTCCTTCTTGACCACCCAACATGTCTTTGAACACATTAATTCCATAATGTCACTATGTTCATCACCATGATTTGGAGTAACCTTAAAGGAAATTGTAAGAAAGATATTGGACCAAGTGCAAGATAAATGGATGCATGTCTTGTCAACACATAGACATAGAGTTTTATAATTTGTTCAAGTATCGATATGCACCTCTAATACTCTTTCCTTCTTACCTTACATTATTGGTAACATCTATGTCATTTAACATGCCATTTAGCCTAGATCTTAAACTCATATAGATCTTAATTAAGTCTTCTAATAACGTTGAGCAAAAACATACATCCTACATAGAAACAGTTAGCCTTATATAATCTAACTATCATCGATTAAATGAAGTCATCTTAATGTCAAGCATGTATTTGTAGATGTAAATATACAACAATTAATAATAATAATAATTAATGTATATAGTATGTGTTATCCTAGATGGTCAAATGCACTCCAGTTTGTTTAAAGTCATATAATAAGTAAATTTGAACTTTGGATACCTAAAGCTATGGACTCCATACCATAATGAATTTGAAGATCGATATGGTGAGAAAAAATCCATGATGTGTTCATTGTATAAGGTATATTATATGCCATGGAGAGGTATAAGATGATCCATCGCCACAATGCATATATATAAGAGAAACTTCCAATAAGGCAGACCTTTACTGAATGCATGGAAAGTCACATCAGTTTAGGTATTTTTCCTATTTATTACAATTTCTAACTCTATAAATTTAATAATAATTGTTAACATAATATGTATATCAAGAAAGATTTATGGAAAATATCATTATATTGGACAAAAATATTAGTTACAATATGGATGCTATATTTTACAAAATAATATGATCATCAATTATTTGCAATTTATATCTTACAAAATTGCTACACAATTTACATATTTGATAGTGGCTTTTAAATTTCAAGAAATGCATGCCTCATTGGAAGGATCCTCTCTATATATACACATGCGACAAACGATATGGAATGAAAAGGGATGGCTAATTAGCAAGAGAGAATGCATGTACGCATAGTTTTGTTTCAGGAACTATTCAGATGTCAGACCAGCATACAACGATAATATGCGAGAATGACAAACATGCAACGAGAAGGAGAATGAACGTTCGAGATTAGGTTTTGGTGTTTTTGATCGAGTAGGTTAGAGAGATCTTTTTTAAAAGACGAGCATGCTTTTTCAAACTGTATTTTTTGTTGCCTTTGTCCATGCGGATGCACAGTTGATTAAACACCTCGGTTCAATTCTTTCTAAAAACTCTTTTTGTTGTTACCATCTCAGATGAATGAAACTCGATCATTTTGAAAACAAAAAAGACGGGTCACGAGAACCTGTTAGAAAAATGATATGCCCATATGCACATGCACTCAATTATTGGCCAACACACTGTTTCTGTCGTTCGGTGGAGGAATAAGGGAAAAGAATAGGGAGTGATAATACACTGTTTGTGTTAGGTTGGATGGAGTGGATAAGGAAGGATAAATGATAGTTATTTGCTGTTCTCTATTTGGTAGGAAGGAGAATATAATGAGGGATGCGATGTTAATGTTAGATAAGATTGTTAGATAAGTCGTAGTTATCATATTTTTTTACTGGAGAGGCCTATGATGGAGTAGTGAGGAAAATCTTATTCCTCATTTTGATTATAAGACCAAAACGTTACCGTTAGATCCTAAAATAGAAGGGTCTCCATAAAAATGAGAATATATTAATTATTTTACTTATAGCTACACTCTAATATATTAATTATCATTAACTCCAACGTCCAAAACTAGCTTACGTCATCTATAAATTTTATTAAAAAATGCATCTTATTAAAATTTGAACCTAACAAGATTCAATTTTACCCAAAAATGCATTAACTATATTCAATTAAACAAAAGTCTTTCAAAGTTTTAAAGTAAATATCAAAGAGGTCCCGATAAAAAATGACATTTTCTATCACTAATTTTACTAAAATACACCACATTATCAGAGACATTATGTTAAATAAGACGTGTTTTTTCTTGAGTTAAGGAAGACCGATTTATTGTTTAAAATGACGAGAATTTCGAGGACCGTATTTGATATTTATCTCATCGTCGGACCATTTATGCAATATTTCCCCAAAAAACAAAGTTTGTCGTCTCAAACAAGAGTTTTCCCCCTGACTAGGCATTTCAATCGCCCTGTCAGGATATCTGACCTCAACAATTTCCAGTCAGAGCATTGATCGGCGGCGAACCGTTCGCCGATCAATGATATTCCGGAAAACTTTTCAATTTTATATTATAAAAAATAATATATAAAAATATTTAGAATTGAGAATCGGCAAATAGTTTACCGATTCTCAATTCCAAATATTATTATATATTATTTTTTATAAAATAAAATTGAAAAATTTTCCGGAATAATATTACATATTATTTTTACATATTGATCGGCAAACGGTTTGCCGATCGGTGAACCGTTCGCCGATCGATATTCTGACTGGAAATTCTTGAAGTCAGATATCTTGACAGGGTATTTCCGTGATTGAAATGGCTAGTCCGGAAAAAAAAAAAAAGTTAAAACTCCTCAAACAAATACTGCCAGAAACGTTCGAAAAAAGCCCGGCGATCGTAACAGCCAGTGGAGTGGAGGTCAGTTCTCGCTGCTCTGCCGAACATGGTAACCTCACCGCGAGTATCCACACATCGAAATTACCCCTGATGCCAACCCTCCAACCACCAACGCCTACACCGACCCTTCACAGGTGACAGTTGAAGACAACCGGCTCGGTGGCAATTCCTGTAATTAACCCCAATCCCGAGCCCATTCTCGCTCTCCCTCTCGTTATAAATCCCACTTCAAACTTTCCCAGAGAAGATCGTGAAAAAGCGAGATGGCTCGCAGACCTTCGACCTTCGCGGCCCTCCCGGCGGCGCTGCTCCTCCTCCTCGCCGCAGCCGCGACGGCGGAGCAGAGCATGGCCGTGGGATGGATTCCCACCGGCTCGAGGTGCTCTGGATCCATGGCGGAGTGCCTCGACGGCGACGAGTTCGCTGTGGACTCCGAGGTCTCCCGCAGGATCCTCGATACCACCGACTACATCAGCTACGAGGCGCTGAAAAGCGGCACTGTGCCGTGCACCGTCCGCGGCGCATCCTACTACAACTGCCGCCCCGGCGCCCAATCCAACCTCTACTACCGCGGTTGCAACACGATCACGCTCTGCAAGCCTTCTTAGCTCCGCTTGGGTTACCTTTCGTCAGTTCTTGGAGTCTAAACATGAGATGGGATCGCTTTCTCGTTCTCTGCTGGTGTTTGCGTTAATTGGTATATTGTTATCGATATGTGCTATGTTGGGTTCTGTGTATTTGAACTGTTCGCGTCTTATATGTGATGGTTTGCTTATATTTTTCGCGTTTTTATGGGTTCTGTGTATTTGAACTGTTTCGAGTTCTGTTTCTTTCCCTCTTCGTGGTTAGGATTCTCAATTCTCCCCAAAAAAAACAAGGTTTTTGAGTTGTGTGGAAGTTTGATTAAAAAATAGTAAAATACGATTTCTAAGCTTCTGGTTTAATAGGCACATATGATTTGTTCTAAATTGAAATCTACCCATAATTCTGGCAATATGGTAAGAACAAACGGTATGGTTCTCCATCCATTTCTGTTCTTGGGAGCAGATTCTCCTCACGGGCAAGTTGCTGAATAGGTTAAAACGTTGTTATCAGCTGAAACATCGGACAAAGTCGCCATTTTCTTGATTAAAATAGGGGCAGCCCTTCTGCACAAATGTCTGCACACAATCCTCTCTCGTCCACTTGTTGGAACCTTCTTTTGTTTATTTGTACTCGAAGGAAAGTGCTGGAATTCTCGTATACTTCTTAACCACCACCACTTTTGCTGCTTGTTTTGGCCTTTTCTGTTGCTGATGGAGGAAGGAAAGGAAAAGAGGGGGAGGTGCTTTGGCTGTTCTTGAGAGAGTGGCATCCAAATTGCTGGGGACTATGACATGCCTTGGTTTGTGGAGTAACGGTAAGGAAGGGAAGGTGGAGGATCTCAGAGGAGGGCAGTGGGAAGCATGTGTGCAACTCCTCTCCCCTCTGTTTCCTTCCTTTTTCTATAGGTTAGATACGCCACACTTTGTTTGGCTTTCTCTTTCTTCCTAAATCCTTCCTCCCTTGTTCAAGATTATTCCGGTTCTTGTTTGATTGATTTGACGGACAATGAAGAGAAATTTCGGAGATAGAGATATAATGAAAGATGCGATTAATTATGATATATTATTTATTTGAGTGAAGTATAAGAAATAAGAGACAAGTTAGGATTATCTGTCTTTTTTTTTCTTCTGCGACCCAGTCTGAGGGATAAGGAATATATAAGTATAGGCTACAAAGATATAATTGATGATGTAATCATATGATTAATAACGGGATGGTTTTACTCGAGATAAAATCTCTTTATCTTGAGAAAAATGGATGCTATAGCTGACACGATGATATCTTAACCTAAAACGTTGAATATGCCCAACATTTCTCGCGTGTATCTCTTAAAGAATGAGCACTGGCGAAGCACCACCTAATAAAGATACGAACGTTTTTATATAAGCATAAACTAGTTGCGGGCATGGAGCCTTTTTTATGCATGCGAGTTAACATAATTTAGTATGAGTTAACACATGATGTTAGGTTTTTGTTTTACGTGTGGAGTAGTTTATGGTTAGCATGTTTTAATACTTTTTCCATAGTGAAGATGAAATTAGAAGTTTCCGCCCATTTATCCCGATCGCTCAATTATTCATCCAAATCATGTTTAATCCATTGCAACCGAAACTTGCTCTCCATATCATATTTTCTTAACAAACACGCCTTACGTTTGTGCTTAAAAGGGCGAAAGTGTTGCGCGAATAATGAAAAGAATCCGTCAGTAGGCTTCTCCCAAGATACGATGATTCATTACCCTAATCAGTACAATCCGACCATGACCATCTTCAAAAAATTGCTTCAGAGAACATCGTCGAGAATCACTGCTTGCGCAAGGGCAAAAGCGAGAGGAATATCAAAGGAGACGAAATTGATCTACATACCTTTCTTATAAGAAGCGATCATAATGAGATAAACAAGTTTACATGGAAAATCCTTCCAATATATAGAATGGAAAAACCACCGGTAGAGCGGGGGATGCTTTATTTCTTAAACATATGCGAGTATTAGAACAACATTACAATGAGTATACATAAAACTCATGGAGATGTTCGTCCAAAACCTCAATGGAATCGTCCATCGACAATATACCTAAGAAAGGGGATGTGATACATGTCCATCAACAAAATCATTCTTCACGAAAGATGCACCGGTCATATTTGCTCTTCGTGAGACCTTGGCTACTATAAAAGTGTGAAACTCTCAAGTTGTTGCATGTATATTTGCTCATGATCAAGTTCCCCATGCAAAAAGGTTGTCTTTGCTCAAGTTATATCCCGTGAGACTGGCTCCTATGCTGTACAACCAGATCCGCTCGATCAAGATCTGAGTCTTCACATGGATTTCTTGGTTTTGGTGCCCTTTGCGTGTGAACCGTTCGATCATGATCGAATGGCCCCAGCAGTACAACATGCCTCTGCAGTACGTACATCAGAGGATCCTTTCTCATATCCCATAGCCAAGTTGCTTGCAACAATCAACGTAAGTAGAACTATATGGCAGATATATGCTTCACAGCAATCGAGGAAATGTCACAGATAATCCAAATTATAACACTGGTAATTCTTGTACCATCACGCATCTTGCAATCCAAATTGTAACACTGGTAATTCTGTTTGCTTTCTTTTCCTCTGTTTATGTCTTGCAGTCCTCTCTGTGTGTATTCACTGAATGTTTCATAGGATCACATCCAATGTAACACAATGATCAGAAAACTCTTATATGATCAATTTATCTCATTGAACAGATGTAAAAGAGGCATCTCACGTTGGTCCTTGGCGAGTGATGGTCACAGGACTCATTGCTCATGTTGTGACACCCAGTCTAAAATCATCCGACTATGCGCCGGTCCGGTGGGTGGCAGCTCTGAATTAACGGAGATCGACAGCCGTCAAATGATGGTACAAACCAAGTGCAAGTTGGGAATCAATATACAACACAGTAAGCATAACCACACACAACAATCATAGCAGCATGTAAAATGTAGAAGGTTGAACAAAAAGATCAACTTAGTCTATTACACCAATGGTTCCAAGGCAACCAAACATTTGTGCATCTGGAGTGTTCATAAGCAAATAAAAGAAAGAAGGTACAGTGGATTTAGCTGCCTAAGATGGCTCGTCTCTAATCATTCTACAACAGTCTCCTCACTCATCTTCTCTTTACCTGAAGTGGATCCCATGTAAAGACGATTAGAGTTGCTTAGCAAAGACAAGTACAGTTGTACAGGATAATCATATTTCACAAAGTAGATCAGAGTAAAGCAAAACCGATCATCTTTAGTCAATATAATGCCCATAAATCAAAGACCATCCATAATTTTACAAAGGAAGTATCTGCTCAAGTAAGCAAACAACACAATACTCAGTACAATCCTTAATCTAGGTCGGCAAGTATTTATTCAATTTCACTTGTGATTAATGCATGCCTATATAACATCAAGAGCTGAACATAAGAATTTATTTATACAGCCTACTAACACACTCAATCAAAGGCTCGGTTCATACCATGCCAATATATAAAAACATCTACCAGTGCAACATATGCATTAGCTCACATTTTAACTTGTGTATCGATCTTTCAAAACCTATACTAGTGCATATATGCAGTTGTGTATGCATAGTTCGTTAACCTGCACCGGCCGTCCTTTTAAATTTGTTAGCAATAGTTCACAAATAGATCATAGATCCTACCTGTATCAGGAGAACTTATACTGGTATGAATAACTCATTGTTCAAAATTTAGTTCAGTTAACAGAATGAGATCATGCTCTTAATTTCATAGATCTAATCAACACTTGGATACCCTTGATAATTAAGCATAGTTTCTTATCAATCATGCATCTAATCCTTAAGTTAGAAGATAAATCTTAACATACATTGGCTATATAAGCTTATAAGTATCCTATCAAGAGTCGCGTTCATTAATATTTGAATATATGGCCGAATATAAGCTATACACATGTAAAAAACACTCGTGTAAATCCTTATTGAACCTACAGTACCCTTCACTCATCTTCATCCATGCTTAGCCGGGCTCTAATTCCATAGATCAGCGAAATATAACAAGATAAATCGAGGAGGAATATTGTTCTTTACTACACCTGCTTAAATGTTCTGGTGGTAGTGCAGTGTGCCTACAACCTAAAAAGACCAGGGTTCAACTCCCCCCTTGTGGGGGTTGCGTTAGCGCCGTTAGGTAGTCGACAACCTGCGTAAACAATAGTCGAATCTTTCAACATTGATTTGAGCAAGAATCCATGTAGCCGGCCCTACTTATAGTGGGAGAAGGCTTTGCCAATACTACACCAGCTCCAACTTAGAAGCTAGAACTCCAATTTGAATTTGAGCTAACCGAAATCCTTTCTGCAGCTCCAGGTCTAACCATGAATCACAGATTAATAAGAAATCTTCAGATTCAGACATAAACTACAGATGTACATACCAAACATGCAGATCTTAGCAATAGATAACCAAACACACCTTGATTTGCTTATACTTGAGATCGAATTCTCTCAGACTTCCCATCTAGTTCAAAAACCTTAGATCTGGTACATTACATAATTTACATTATAGATGTATAGGTTATCAGCCTTAACCCTCAAATGAGCATCAAGTCTCAAATGGATCACAGGAATTTCAAAGTAATGGAAAGAAGAGAGGAATAACTTATCTGAACTAATATTTAATTGAAGTGCACCGTTTCATCTTTATTCACAGCTGGCATCAGCTGCTCGCAAAGTGCCCTCATGTATTGTGTATTAGTACCCCAGTCCAGCTGCAGCTATTGCGGCTTACAATGGAGGAAGAAGGCTTTTGGGAGAGGTTTGCTTGCACCTTGTGGAGGGATTAGTGACCAACATCCATCTCCCGATGTTGTTCTTTCTATAGGTCAATTGAGTCGTTCCAAGGTTCTCAAATTGGATCAGAAAACCTTGTTGTTTATTAAATTTTGCCACCAAGCGGTCACACAACAAAGCCCATAAGAATTCTTATAATTTTACCATGCCACTCGCTAGTTTTCTTTGTAACCGACACCGCACTATCATACACAAGGGTCATCTTGAACCAATTACTCATATTCAGTTAGTATCTATGAATCTCACTGACTCAATGTAAATCAATTCCCATCTAGGTCTCAATTGACTTTCAATCCACATTGAATAATGCAATCCGATATATTCTTATTCTTAAGTAGACTTATTCATTAAATCACACAAATTTAATGCAATTGAATATGCACAACTTCAAATGACTTCCACTGGATCTAATTTGAGTTTGATTGCTTAGATCGAGTATTCTGATCTAGTAACATCAAGGTGTATACAATGCAAGCCAAACATTCCTAGCTGGGACTTAAGGGATAAAACCATCAATCCTATAAAAAAGAAACGAATATGTGGCTCACAGAAATGTACATGATAGAAAAAAAATGAAATGGACATATCTGAAATTCAGAAGACACGTCTGCAATAGCCCTGAAACATCAATTCCATCCTGCCTCATTACAAAATTTAATGGCATAAATGTCAGACTTCGTTTTAATGGCCATGGGAAAATATCGACTATCTGCAATGATTCTTTGTCGTCGAAGTTTGTCTCCTTAGGACTTCATTAATAGTTTTTTATACTCATTAATCACCACAAATATTATGCATAAAAGAACTCATTAATCATTATAGAAGAATAAAACCGAATCTCACCCAATGAAACAGGATTGGATTTAAATGCTCTCCATAAGTATCATCCTTCTCCAGCTCTTTTTATATGTATAGACAAGGAAATAAGAGATTATTTCATGGCAAAAGATAATAGAACAAGCCCATTTATTCTTCTTTTTTCTTTTCTTTTTTTGCAAAGAAGATTACCCCTTTCCTTCCCTATCTTTTTTTTACATTAGATGGTTAATTAATTAAAAAGAGATGACAGCATCCAACAAAAGTATGAAATAAAGCATCATGTGATTCATCAGCCAGCCTGTACTTTATTTTGCACAATGCACATAATTTTTTTTGTATACATGATCTATAGCTAATTTATTATGAGCTTCTAACATTAATATTACATAAATATATAAATACAAAAAAGAAATGACACCTGCAACAGAAGAATGCATTATTCTTCTTTGGCCAGCAGCTGTTTATCAACATATGGATTCTCGCTCGGGGCAGCCCACAGCCCCCACAAAATGCACATGTGAAGGCCCAACAAGCACATTGAGGAATAAAAATTTGAGGGATATACATTCCAGCAGATCTCCACACCCACGAAGAATAGAATCCTGTTAGCCAAATAAAACCGAAAAATGAGAAACTTAGCACACCACTTCCAGATGAATGTAATGATGTAAGATGACACAACCATCAGTATAAGATGGTAACGGCATACCTTACTGTGGTAGGAAAAGAAGTCTTCCATAATAGAAAAGGCAAGCTATGAAAGTACCTACAATGAATACTTATATTACTAGACAATATTGTCCGGATCTCAGTAGTGGACATAGTTAAAGAAAGATGCAAGACATGCATGACATTGGAAGGATAAGATGAGGAGAACAGATATGATGCCATAAAGGAAATAAAGAGAGAAAAAAGGTTTGACAGACCATCCTACCCTCTGAAAAGCTCAATAGAAAAACAAAGCTCAGATGGATCTGATTACGCAGGCTACAACTCATACTCGGTCTCCTTATTTGGGATGCAAAGTATTGCAGAAAAGAATCAAATGCAGCAAAAGAACCTAGAATTGCAAAGCAATTTGAACAGGGTTGCAGATTTTAGTATGCATCAAGTCCATGCACAAAAACTGGAAAATGAAAGGTAAAATGACCAGGCCTACTGGAAGCAGAACATAATAACTTAAACATCCACTCATGCGAACAAGAGACAGCACTCGCATGGACGCAGAAGCATGAAGGGCAATAAAATAAAGTTAACTATCGATTACCACGAGTAAAACTGATAATGAAGTGATCTCGCACACACTACACCAATGAAGTTTCCAACAAACATAACAGTTGCAATATCTGTAGAGTTCACCAAGAAAACGATGTTTCAGTACTACTAAAGGAATGCAAAGTGTTAAGATGATTAAGAATGATAGGGCGAATATCATGGTTACTAACATTCTTTGTTCATAACCTTGTAGTTTGTTTCATGGCTAAGATTTTCCTTAAATTTAGGAGCATATGTTCTTTGTCCTCGAGAAGTAAGTTTAGAACATAAGAAACGGTACATGCCACCTTCATACCTGCATAGTTTATAACACAAGAAATGGTTAAGGCCATCTTCATATCTGCACAGACCGGTCACTTCCAAAATCAAGAAAATGATTCCAGTAGACAACTGAGATAGTGATATGAAGCACATAGGCCAACATCAAAGCAGAGGGGAAGGTCACCAGACTCACCACAACAAGGTTTAGATATATAATGATGAAGCAGACTAGGATTAGGATAAAGATTTTATTACTTGAATAATCACATGCATATTTCTTGCTCTTGTGGAGGGGGGGGGGCGATATGCGATCTGAACATTTCTCTCAAAATTTCCTGAATTTCATGTTATTATTATTATCTGTTGTGAGAAAGGGTGACAATCCAAAATGGTACAGACAAGCGATATATATTCACAAGCTCAAAGGGGAAATTACAAATTCAAAGACTAGGTAAGAGTCCAGTGAATGCTCCAATGCATTCTCTACATAGAACCTCTACTGACATAGCACTCCGCAATTCCATGCCTAACCACAGACATGGGCCACAAAATCTCAAACCAATCTCCATAAGTCCAACCCTAGCAAGAGCTATAGGATGTTCAAGTTACAATAGGATACCAGCATAGCATCATCTGCTAGATATTCACTTACCAATGGTTTTCTTATCATTGTAAATATCTTTCCTGAAATTGTTTAAACACTTGTGTTGCTTTGCCATATATTACCTGCACCAGTCCCCTACTTTCAGCAGATAGTACCATAATAACTGACTACCAATCTGCAAGTGCTCAATCCTATATTGAGGCTACGTCAAGATAACACTCATAAAACATGTCCCAAGATTATCATTTTTTTCTGTATTGACATAACAAATTAAACGAGTTTAAAATGCAAAAAGATGTTCCATGAAAAAACAAAATTATTTCTTACAGACTTACTTGCACCATCTATAATGTGCAAACACCACGAGCAGCAAAAGATGAATAATCAGCATAATGCTCGCAAACTGTTTTGAAACAAAAACTGGTTCAGGGACGAACTTGAAGTTGACAGACCTGGTCCAAACAACAGAGAATGTTTCACGTGATATAGCAATAGCAGAAAATGAAAGAAAAAGTATTCAATAATCACTTGGAAAAGTGACACTAGGGCTAAACAAACGACAATCACTTGGAAAAAAAATGTTTGTCAAAAGTTAAACAAGTATTGATAGCACAGCCTAAGGAGCACACAATATCAGATCTGGCGTCGTCAAAACATTGACTCCTTAGAAAACTATTTCCCCATTTTTTCTTGAGTTAAAGCCTGTGAAAGTTATCAATCTGAGACAACCAAGAAGGTAAATTCTTTTTCTCCTAAAAAACCAACAAGTAAAAATTATGCATGCTCTACTTAATATATCGTTCCAACACAGTCAATCACCAAACCAATTACCAGATGCTAGCTAACACATATTTGATCACATTCACGTATGAATCTTTTATCTGTATTACGTCCTATCCAAGATCCAGATATGAAGGTGTGATAGGAACTTACCTTTTTAATCTACATAAAGTTTTTACTTGTTACCAAAAGCCAGAAAAAGATTAGTTACAACTGCAGATTTAAATCTCTGTAGCTGACCACATCCATGCTGCCATCAGCATCATATTCAACAAGTGGGTAGTTCAGTGTGTGCGGAGGGACCGGCCAATTATGTAAAATATTTGATTTAAATTGCATGCGTGATGGAGGTGTAGGCCAGTACAAATGAGTTGTTGATGTTGCTGCTGTGGATACTTCTGCCTGGGCCAGTTACTTGTAATTTTCCCTTGAACATTCTTCTCTCCAACTACTTTTTCCTATTTCAAGCCATCTTGTTCACTCTCCCTTGCCCTCTTCATATCTTTCATTCTTTTAACGAAAAGTAAACACTTATGTTTAACAGGTGGAGAAGCAATAAACGTGAGGGTTAGTGATGCTATTAAGCTGTAAATTCGTTCTTTTTAATAAGATGTAAAAGTTAATGTGTTTTCTTTCTTCACTATAAACTAGTCAAACTAAGGTCGATTGCATTTTTTTAAATGTCACCCAAACTCTATTAAATTATTAATAGCAAAAAAAAGATCGCAGGAATTTGAGCCAAGATGCAACAATATGCGCACATGTGCCATTGCAGTCTCAATGTAATGCTTCTCCTCTTGAAACAAGAGTATTTCTTGCGAGCCAGATGGCCCAAAGGATAGCCTTGGGTTTATCCCTCTCGATCCGTGACTGGTATGTACGAGCCCTAGTGACATTATTGATGTTATTTATTATTATTGGGCCATGGTCTATTTTCAGCATTTTCGATTTTAACCCCTTCTATGTTGAGGATTCCTGCTGAGGATTGTTATGCATAGGGTGGAGCATTGGGCCGGGCCAGCCCTGACCTGACCCTGACCCGACCCGCAAAAGCCCGGGCCCGACCCGAACCCGATGTACAAATGGACCGGGCCCGGGTCCTCATTTTTCAAAAATATTATACTTGGGTCGGGCCGGGCCCGAACCCGAAGTACAAGTGGGCCGGGTCCGGGCCCTCATATTTCAAAATATCATATTAGAACTAAATAAGGGGATACGGATTTATAGTTATAATACATCTAATATTTCCTTCATACATCAATAGTAATATTATATTGTAACAATACATCCTATATTCATGTGTTATGGACGAATTATATCCATGACAATAAATTGGAATCAAAGTGCAACTTCATGGAATCAAAATAAGTGCGGGTTGAGCCCGGCCCGAGCCCGAACCCGAGCCCGAACACGCGGACCTTGGGCCGGGCCCGGGTCCTCAGTTTGCTGAAAAAAGCGGGCCTCGACCCGGCCCAAGGCCCACGAAAAATTGATGGGCTCGGGCCGGACTTTCCCGGGTTGGGCCGGGTCGAGCCCAATGCTCCACCCTAGTTATGCATTTTCCATCTATATGGCTTATAGTTTCATGTTATACAAGAAACTCTGCCCCTGGAACAAAAATCGTTCCATTAATTCTACGATTTCCTCCGCATGATATCAAAGCGACAATATCCTATAAAAAGGGATATTTACACCCATAACACTGAGTAATTCCATAATTACCCCAGAAACCCTCTATAGTCACGAATTACACTCAGGACCTTGAATAGTGCTTAACTCTTGCATTCATAACCCCGGGTTAATTGCCACCCAATTTTCCGTTAACTATGACGGTAACTTGTTAAGAATTTTACATTTTACACCCAAGTTTCTTTTTATTTATGAATGACTCCTCCCCTTCTTCCCCCAACCTCCGACTCCGCCCATACAACCCCGTGGTTGTCCCTCCGTCGTCGTCCTCTCACCGAAAGCCCAACCCCCATCTTCCCCGACCTACTGCTTCCGCTCCCCCGTACCTGTACCCTCCCCCATCCCCGCACCTGCGGTACCTGGAAGGCCCCCCGTCGCACAATCCGCCTGCTGCCTGGAAGGGGCCCCGCACCCGGCTTCCCCTGCGGCACCCTCCCCAACCCGCACCCCCCCACCCGCACCTCCTGAAGGTCTCCCACCTTCCCCGACCTCCTTCCCCAAGGGCCTCCCGCACCTGTACCCTCCCCACCCCCGCACCTGCAGTACCTGGAAGGGACCCCGCACCCGGCTTCCCCTGCGGCACCCTCCCGCATCCGCGCCACACCCCCCACTCGCACCACCTAAAGGTCCCCCACCCTCCCCGACCTCCTTCCCCAAGGGCCTCCCACACCTGTACCCTCCCCCACCCCCGCACCTGCGATACTTGGAAGGCCCCCCCGCCGCACCATCCCCCTGCTGCCTGGAAGGGACCCCACACCCGCTTCCCCCGCGGTACCCTCCCCCACTCGCCCCACCCGCCCACACCTCCTGAAGGCCCGACCCCCACCTTCCCCGACCTCCTTCCCCAAGGCCCCCCTGCACCTATACCCTCCCCACCCCCAAATCTGCGGTACCTGGAAGGCCCCCACGCCGCACCATCCGTCTGCTGCCTGGAAGGGACCCCGCACCTGCTTCCCCCGCAGCACCCTCCCCCACCCTCCCGCACCTCCTGAAGACCCCCTGCACCTGCGGTACATCCGCCTGGAAGGTCTCCATGCCGCACCATCAGCCTGGAAGGCCCCCCGTTGCGCAGCACCACACCACTGCCTGGAAGGGACCTCGCACCCGGAGGAACGGGGAGCTGTTGGAGGAGGGGATTTTTTCTTTTTAGTTTTGATTTAATTTTAACCGTTGGATTGATGCTAGGTTAGATTAACTCGATAGTTTGGTTAGGATTGACGGTTAAAACTAACAGAATGTTATAGATGTGAGGCGGAGTAACTACTCAAGGTTTCTCATGTAATTCGTGATTATGTAGGGTACCTGGGGCAATTATGGAATTACTCAGGGTTATGGGTGTAAACATCCCTAAAAAGAAATGGGACTCCTAATCCTAATAGTAATTGAGTTGTATTCTATGTGTAGTCCTAATGTAAACATGACTATGAGTTTGTAATTGGACCATATATAGAGAGGGATGGGGACATTGCCTCCACACCATAACAAGAGGAAAAACCACAAGAGAAAAAGAGAGTGGAAGAGAGAGTCAAATTCCTAAGTAGTACCTGGGAATTAGTTAAATACCCAGGTCCTACAGAAAGTTTTTTTTACTCAAAAAATATAGAGGTGTCGCATGTTGAACATGCGACACATCTAAAGTTTTTTTTACCCAAGAACTACATGTATAGCGCATCTTGAATATGCGTTATACATAACGCATATTCGATATGCGATATTGCGGCTAAATAAGCCCCGCACCTATCGGCCTTGGCATTTCCACGCTGTTCGAGTCCTCCACCACCGCTCCCGCCCTCGACGCCCAGAGCCCCACCCGCGATTTTTGATCTCCTCCTCTCTAGAAAACGTTCATTTTGGTCACTCCTTACCCCGCGGAACACTCCTTTTCCGTGGTTTCATTGATTGCCACCGTCGTAGCCGCTCCTGCATCCCACTAGGGCAAACCGGTTGTTGTGAAGATTTGGACTAGGTAAAATTTTTTCTTGACTTATTTTTGTATAATATGTATAATATTTTCATTTCTTGAATGTAAGACGTTTGCTTGTACGTTGTGTCACGTATTAGGTTAGAATGGAGCAGTTATATTGTATGTGTCATTTGAGCGGTACACTCATGTGCGGATCGTCGACCCACGTAAGGGGGTTTGTGCTAATGCCTAATATGACGTTCGAGGAGATGTTGAACTTGATTTACCGTAAGTTCAACCTGGATGCCGATAGTCAAAAAATCTGATTATTACATCGTATCCCTCGAGGCCCAGGGGAGGAACCATCATTTTCATCTATTGTCGATGATGATGATGTGCAGGCAGTTCTTGTGTATGCTCGGACCATTGGAAAATCAATGCCTACCGACATTTATGTTGAAGATGCATCTGTGAGCGAAGTCCCCACTGATGTGGCTAACAGGGGACCGTCTATAGTCCCGAGCACACAACCAGCAGTTGTCCGTAGCACACAACCCAGAAATGTCCCAACCATGGAACCCTACTTTGAAACTGATGCGTCTGTAACGCAGCCATGCACGGATCAGGATTCGGGCATGAGTGAGCCGTTGCGGCGAGAGGTTAACCATTGTTTGGATGATTTCATCCCTTGGGGGTCCGATGATGACTTGGAAGAAGGTAGCGAAGATGTCGAAGATGATCTGATGGACGAGGAGATCCCAACTGATGAACAAGGCACGAATATTATTACACCCCGTATACCCTTTTTTGGGGTTAGAGGATCAAATACCCGTTCAACATATGAAGACGACATTCGACGGAAGTCTAGAGTTGATGGTGTCGCTGACGAAATTCGCAAGGGTAGGACGTTCAAATGTAGGGAGGATTTGGTTTACGCTGTGAAGAAGTTCCACATTTTGTCACATTTTGACTTCATTGTCAAGGAATCCACCAGCTTCATATGGTCGGTTTTTTGTACGCAGAGATCGACTGGCTGTGTTTGGTACTTACGAGGACATTTCAGAAAGTTTGATGGACCGTGGGTGATCTCCAAGGTTGTTGGGGCACACACTTGTATAAACCCAACAGTTAATCAGGATCACCCTCAATTGGATTACAAATTCATGTCCAGATCATTGCTAACTCTTGTTAGGGATGACCCTAATGTTCGTGTATCAAGTTGTAGAGCTCACATCCATGAGATGTACAACTACTGGGTTACAAAGAAAAGGGCCTGGGATGCTCGGAGGAAGGCCATCGGAATTGTATTTGGTGACTGGAAGAAGTCATACGCTGAAATGCCTTATCTATTGCATGCAATGAAGGATGCTATTCCTGGGACTGAAATAGATATTGAATACAGCGACCATCCTGATCCTCGGAAACCGCTTTGCCGCAGATTTGAACGGTGCTTTTGGGCATTTGGGCCTTCAATTGAGGCATTCAAATATTGTCACACTCTCATAAGTATTGACGGGACACACCTGTATGGGAAGTACAAACAGAAGTTGCTCATTGCTTGCGGCATTGACGGGGATAAACATATTGTTCCCCTTGCATTCGGAATTGTTGACGAGGAATCCGCTCCTTCATGGAAGTGGTTTCTATCATTGGTGCGCATCAGGGTAATTGGCATGCGAGCAGGACCAATATGTATCATCTCTGATCGGAACGCTGGAATAAAAGCCGCTATGAAAGATGCTGACGTGGACTTATTGAAACCCTTTGCATATTGGCGGTTCTGTACAAGGCACGTCGCGAGCAACTTCAATAGTGTCTTTAAAAATGGCTCCATGAAAGCGTTGGTCCAAGCAACTGCATTACAAACGACAACTAGGAAGTTCGCTTACTTCATGAGAAAATTACAAGAGTGGAATAATGCAGCAGGTAGGTGGTTTTCTACTCATGATTGTCGTCATGAGCAATGGACCTTGGCTTACGACGGTGGTTATAGGTTTGGTCATATGACCACAAATATTAGCGAAAGCTACAATGCTGTTCTTAAAGATGCACGTTGCCTGCCAATATCAGCGTTAATCGAGAAGACTTTATATAATTGTGTGTCATACTTCATTCAACATGCTGAAGAAGCAAATGCAACCATTGCTGCTGGTAGAAAATTCACGCACTATGCATCCACAGAGCTTACCCGTTGGACTGCAGCTGCGAATGGGCACACAGTAACTCAGGTACAAGTACAACCGGAATTATTATTCGAGGTGTCTACCAGGGCTCGACGGACCTCTACTGGTATTTGCGGGCGCAAACAATACACGGTAAATTTGCTAAACAGGAAATGCACTTGTAATAAGTGGCAAATATTTCGTATCCCATGTTCCCACGCAATTGCAGTCATTTCAAAGCGTCGGGCTGAGGTGGATTCCTATGTTGGAGAGTGGTACACATGGCAGAACCAATTGAAGGTTTATGGAGGGCAATTTTATCCCATCGGCGATCGTGAAACATGGGCTCCCTTGGATTATCCCGAGTTACGTCCGGACCCAAAGCGTAAACGCGGTAAAGGTCGTCCACGTACAACAAGAATACATAATGAAATGGATGCTAGAGATGTAAGTAATTTTAATTTCTTCCTTCAATTTTTTTCCTAACAATTTTCTTGTAGGAATCTTCGTGGTTGCGTTGCCGACGACGAGAGACCCATGTACGTCGGATCCCTTTGGATGACCGGCTACTGCCTTACGTAGCCGAAGCAGGATTTGGATGCATTTCAGAGCTCGAGTTCATTACCCTGGATTGGCATCTGGTGACAGCGTTAGTTGAACGGTGGAGACCCGAGACGCACACCTTCCACATGCCTAGTGGGGAGATTACTATCACCTTGCAGGATGTTGCGTTCATCATGGGGCTGCGAGTTGATGGGCCTGCGGTTACTGGGGAGACGACACCTGGAGCGACATGGGCAGATACATGCGAGGAATTATTGGGCGTTAGGCCACTGCCCGCAGACATAGTTGGCAGCAGGGTGTCAGCAAGCTGGATGTCCACCAATTTTGCAGAGTTGCCAGAAGATGCAGACGAGCTGGTAGTACAGAGACACGCTCGAGCTTACATTTTGTAGTTGCTTGGTGGAGTCCTATTCACGGACAAGTCAGGATCCTTGGTTTCACTTATCGCTCTACCACATCTACATGATTTCGAGTCCTCTGGGACACTGAGCTGGGGATCAAGAGTACTAGCATATCTTTACAGGCACCTATGTTTAGCAGCAGACATGGCGACCGAGGAGATTGGAGGCTCGGTCATACTCCTTCTGCTATGGGCATGGGAGCATTTTCCCCATATTGCTCCAGTTGTGAGGGACAACAGAGAATGGTACGGGCGCCCGCTAGGAGTCCGCTGGGCAACGACGTTTGCCCATCGTAGACAGCCCACACACGTGGTGAGACCTTACAGGGATGCTTTTGACATGCAATCACCCGACCAGGTAATTTTACATTTACAAATTTTTTCTATATAAAAAAATTACTAATCGAAAAACAATTTTCACATTCAGGTATTGTGGACTCCATATACCGATGACATCCGCGCCCGTCTCCCGGCCAACTCTCTTGAAGGCGAACGGATTTGGATGGCGGAAGTACCCTTGATATACTTCCACATTGTGGAGTACTACTACCCAGACCGTTTCTTGAGACAATTTGGGGGCCTTCAAGATATTCCACGTCCTTGCTTCACCTTTTAGGACCTCCATGCAATTGATTTGAGGGGGAAAGTGCATGTAGATTGGAGGGCAAAACACTGGTTACATATTGCCCACTGGGATGAGAGGGAAGATAGAATTGTTGGTATCAATCAGTCTAGAGGGATATTCGCGACACCCGCATACGAGCAATGGTATCGGACCATAACTCGAAGATTTGTCGGACGTTTAGGTGCAACCATGGCAAGCAACGTAAGTGCTCCAACTACAAGTTTGTGATAAATTAAGTAAGAAAAATGCTACTAATTTATCTATACGTTTTTTCCTTGTGTGCAGCTAGCCAAGTGGAGCCGTGTGTACGACATTGGACACGAGGAATGTCGCGAGATTGCGGCACAAGCGAAGGCGGAAATGACGGAGTGGCTGTCGTTCCAATTTTCAGATGCGGTCACGTTACATGAAGAGCGTGCTGATGTGGCTAGGGAGGAGGCAAGGCGAGGAAGGGCATGAGGACGGGGAAGAGGAAGATGTCGAGGTAGGGTACATGAACAAGTGCCGGAACCCATGGACTATGAAGAAGCCGCTGCGGAAGATGAGAACCTTGCGCAAAGAGACTTCTTCACACCTGCCACCGAGCGACCACGGGGCGACTTGCCAACGCCTCAGGCACCGTTGAGGCATGGATTGGACACTATCGAGACACAACCAACTTACTGCACACTAACGCCGCCGCCGATGCCAACGTTCGAGGAAGATGTCCCAGGGCCCTCCCAAATCCACATGATAGACGAGGCGAACCGGCTCTTACCGTTCCATCCTCCTGATTCCACGATTACATACCAGCGGAGGAAAAGGCGTTGACTTGTAATCATTGTACTTTTTTATATGACACAAAAATGTGATGTATAATCGTGGACAACTCTATTTATATTAAATGTTTGGAATTCCTTTCTGGATCACATTATTTATCTGCATTGTGAATGTCTGTGTCCATAGCCTGCTTTGGTGAATGTCTATACATCTTTGAATGCGTGAATGCGATGTCTATTCATATTACAGACATGAAATTGGTCATGCTTTTTCATGGGTTTTTATGACATGTCGCATGTCACCCGTCGGACATGTTGCAAGATGACTAATGGTCAAACCCACAACTTCAAAAGTTCGTATGTCCCAGGCCTGGCCACTCATTTTCCAGGGAACTTCTAATATGTCGCATGTTGGACATGCGACATATAGGAAATTCTCTGGAAAGAGCCCAGGACCGTGGCTTTTCCAGGGAACTTCTAATATGTCGCATGTTGGACATGCGACATATAGGAAATTCCCTGGAAAGAGCCCAGGACCGTGGCCACTCATTTTCCAGGGAACTTCTAATATGTCGCATGTTGGACATGCGACATATGGGAAATTCCCTGGAAAGAGACCAGGACCGCGGGTTGCATATTCCAGGCATTTTCTCATATGTCGCATGTCGAACATGCGACATGTGACAAATTCCCTGGAATGCCAAGGCCGATAGGCGCGGCCTTATTTACCCGCAATAGCGCATATTCAATATGCGTTATGTATATCGCATATTTAAGATGCGATATATATGTAGTTCTTAGGTAAAAAAAACTTTAGATGTGTCGCATGTTGAACATGCGACACCTCTATATTTTTTGAGTAAAAAAAACATTTCGTAGCACCTGGGTATTTAAGTAATTCCCAGGTACTACTTAGGAATTTGACTCGTGGAAGAGAAGTGAACATAGAGAGCGAGAGAATAATGGGAGTTGTACTCATTCTGCTTAGTGATTTTCTTCTACGGTGGTCGCAAGAGGTGATCGACCATCGTCATATCAGTCTTATTCTTCTTCTTCTTTATGTGCTTCTGTGGTAGTGATGGAAAACACATCTACATCCGTATCCAGTGTTTCATCACCACCAACCATTATACAAGGGGAGAGAATATTGGTCTGTGCCTAACAACTGATATACGAGCAGAGTTGACACCGCTTCCATGCCCAACACTGGTATTAGAGCCCATTTCGATGACTTTGAGGGATACGATGTGGCGGAACAAAGCGAGGTTCGATGTCAACAAGATGACATGACACTAAAGATATGCATTCATCAGAAGCTGTGAAGAATCGAGGGTTACGATAAATGTTGAGATCGAGAGCATCCATAGTCATATTGAGATGGTCTTAAGAGTCCATATAAGGGTTTTACACCCTTTGGACAAGTTGAACAGTTCAGATCGAGAGGATTCTGTTTCGATATTCAAATCGTGCAAGGAGGTACAATAGCAAAGATGAGAAATTTTACATCAATGGATGCATCATTCTTTGTGGAAACCTTCAACGAGAAGAAAGACTTCACTTTAAAGCACCAACATGTGAAGAATATACTCACGCGAGAAGGGCTTGTGAAAAGTATTCAGGATAAAGAAAGAAGCAAGAGAAGATAAAAGAGGAAGAGTGGAAGGAGATGGGATCTCACGAACAGTGCAACATAACTATTCTTGGCGAACAATGCTCTTTGTGAAGTCATCAGTCTGGACGATCCAACAGAGTTGTGGATGAAGCTCGAGGGATAATACAAATCTTTGACAAATCAATTATTGACGAAGAAGCTCTATGGTCTAAAGATGATCGATGAGACAAAGCTTGAAGCACGCTTGGATGAATTCAACAAAATTTCGACAGACATGCTCCCACTTAAGGAGAAGAATGCGAAATGAGAATCTCTCTTCAAAGAAGATGTTAAGGCATTGATCTTGCTTATTCCCTTCCATCTTCCTACGATCATATTGTGACGATGTTGCTCTATGGCAAGGAGACTATCACATTAGACAAGACAATTGCTTCGCTGCTTATGAACGAATCTCGACGGAGGTTGACAGATGAGGCAACGAATGATAAAGGCCATGTGCTGGCAACCGAGATAGACATTCAAGATCAAGAGAGACCGGATTCAGATGTCGATCTAAGTAACAAGATCAAAGGAGACTGTATTGCAAGCTTGCCACTACTCCCATGGAACCTAACATGAAGTTATATGATGATACAAAGGAGGTAGACAAGAGATGGTACGGAGAGCTTGTTGTGGAGCTCCTATATGTGACCATTACCAGGTCAGAATCCAGACATCTCCTTTGCAGTGAATAGAGTTAGCCAGTTCATGGAGCAACCTAAACATGCACATATGGATGCTGTTCATATGATTCAGAGGTACCTGAAGTCCTCTCATGGTATTGGACTATTCTTTAGCAAAGGGATATCCCTTCCCATTACAACATGTGCTGATGCAAATTATGTAAGATGTTCTAAGGATAGGAAGTCTTTCTCAAGCTTTGCGGTATCCACAAGGAGCTCTTTGGTCTCATGGAAGAGCAAGAAGCAAATCATGATTGTCAGATCTAGTGCAAAATCAGATTACAGAGCCATGACACATGGGAGTACTGAGATGTTGTGGGTCAGATCCGTTCTGACTAACCTAGATTTTGACGTTCCTCTTCCCATGCATCTACAATGGGTAACCAGGCTGCTTTTTTCATTGCCAACAACCCTGTCTTACATGAGAGGATCAAGTATATTGAGGTTGACTGTCATTACACTTGTGATATGATTCAAAACTTTATCTCTACTTCCCATGTTAGCTCAGGGGAATAGACAAATGTGTTCACCAAGGTCCTAGCTAGAGGGTCATTTCAGGGGTGTTGTTCCAAACCGAGTACAAGGTTCAAGAAAGCAGTATGCGTATGCGTTCGGACGAGCCACTGAATACTGAATAAGCAATATGCGTGAACATATGCTGGGTATATGCGGTTATACGCAATTTTGTAATTTATTTTAAAAATAAATAAATATCTACGAATAACATTACTACTGAATTTATGTATCTAAGTGGAGTTAAAGAAGATCTAAAAAATAGTTCATATTAGATGGCTGAGTATATGCTTTTAACTGCCTAACATTTAATAACAAAAAATATTTAGCTATAAAAACTTCACATATACATTAACCTCATAAAGGACATGTATGATAGGGCTTATGATTTGGAGAAGGCTTATGATTCTGTCCCACGAGAGATATTGTGGAGAGTTTTGGAGAAGAGACAAGTACTTGTCCTATACATTAACCTCATAAAGGACATGTATGATAGGGCTTTATCTTGTGTAAGGGCCCCGTCTGGGAAGACTGGATATTTTGACATCAACATTGGTTTACATCAAGGTTTTGCTTTGAGTCCATTTCTTTTTACTTTGATTATGGACGAGTTGACAAGTCACATTCAGAATGAGTTACCTTGGTGTATGTTATTTGCTGATGATATTGTGTTAATTGACGAGACTAGAGATGGAGTAAATAAGAAGCTTGATGTCTGGAGACATGAGTTGGAGACTAAAGGATTTCGTATAAGTAGGGCTAAGATGAAATATATGGAATGCACCTTTGGTGGAAGCAATGGTGAAGGAATCGAGGTGAAAATTGGTGACGATAACATTCAGAAGAGAGATTCCTTTAGATATCTAGAATCTATTCTGCAACATGATGGGGAAATTGATGGAGATGTTACTAATAGAATAAATGCAGGCTGGCTAAAGTGGAGAGGAGCCTCTGCTGTTCTCTGTGATAAGAAAATTCCTTTAAAAATTAAAGGAAAGTTTTACAAAGCAGCCGTGAGACCTGCCATGCTTTATGGATCTGAATGTTGGCCTATAAACCATAGACATGTGCAGAGAATGAATGTAGCAGAAATGAAAATGCTAAGGTGCCTTTGAATAAAGGTGAAAGGAAGACAGACATCCACATTCAAACTATTCTTCCTCACACAACTAACAATTCACCACCAAGGTTTGGTTGATCTTCAATGAAAATAAACATGAGATCGTGTCTTTTAAAGTGTTCTTTCCACACCAATGATCAAACCAGAAGTATAAGCACCCCTGGGGACCTCTGTGGCATCCCTAAAAAAATGACAACCTTCAAGGAAGATGGCAACTCTAATCCCAAACCTTGCTGCACAAATCCTCTCCTTTGTCATCCAACTAAATCATCCACTTTGCAGGCAAGGCTTTTATATTGTTCTAAGGTCATGAATTCTTGACTCCATCTACAGACCTCTTTCCGATGAACCAAAGAAACCCATGTCTCTCCATCCACAGCACAAACCAAAGGAATACTCTTCTCAAAGCATCAATCCATTTCACCTTTAAATGCAGCCTAAGGACATGCAAAAAAGATCGGAGGAGCTGAAAGAGCAATAATTTGGCAAAAGTAGGTGCCCTGCAGAAAAATATATGTTTCTGTCTCAAGATTGAAAGAAACATAAGAGGGGTTCCCATGGTAAATCAACCATACCAGATTTGTACACAAAACATCAAGCACCTAGTCAAAACCTACCTCAGCATTAACACCTTCCACGAAAAACTCTGCATAATCAACATAGCATATTGCGGAATTGAGTTTGGAGTTATTTGTAACTTTGTATAAATATTGGAATATGATCTTAAGACGTAGTGATTGATATTCCCAGTAGATACAGTAAAAGCCAAACATACATCTTATGGACCTTGTATAGACAGGATTAGATATGTTCTAGTATATATCGATCAATCTCCAAGGCGTATAATCAAATTAAATATTTTAAAAGAATCACTAGTTGAGGGTACTAGCAAATGTGGTTATCTTTCAGGGCAGTGCCAGTCCACTTTAATTCCATGTATATACTGATAACTACTTGTAAATTTGCCCCAATCAAGAAAGTTTTGTCCATGTTAATAGGGCATATCATTCAGCTGTCAACCGAGTCTCACAGTATTCACAAAGGAAGTTAATGTCGAGTCTTTTATAATCATGCATAGTTTAATGACTACAAAACCTGGCTTAGAGAATAGAATTAGAATCTCAAGTTTAAGAAAAAAGAAGCTCAAGCTCAAGGATGGAGCTAAAGCTCAAGAAGAAGAATCATGCTCAAAGGATCAGACCGAAAAAAATTCCAGTCAAGGATTTCGAGAAGACCGGTCTAAGTTTTGAGTCTTCTAATATTGTAATCTTGTAATTTTTATTATAGAAGTATGTAAAAAAACCTCAATATATCATGCATAATGCATCTACACTCTTAGATTAGGTATCAACCTTGGAATTGCTTCATCAGTCGGGTAATCTATTCTCAGTTGACTAATTGAAATCACAAAGTTAAGCATCTTTCTGTATAACCAATTCAATTGATTAATCTCAATTTCACTCGACTATTTTATGCAGCAGTCGACTACTCGTGTTCCACCAGGCCAAACAAGGTGTCAAGTAAAAATAACATTTCCAAACGACCAATCCATTCATTCATCTGACTAACACACAATCGACTACTTTTTGCTGTGGGTGCTCATTTTGAATGGCGACGCTTATTTTACTCAACCATCAAATCATTTCAACCTAAATTTTTCATCAACTCTCTACAATAGCCATTTAGATTGGCTTATAAAAGGAAAACTGTTTCTTAGATTTCACTTCACTATGCACACTCATTGCATTCCTTCATTCCATTATTCTCAAGTATAGAATTCACTTTTACTCACGTTCTTTACTCCCAACTTTATGAGAAGTGTTTGTAAGAGACATTATATTGTGCAATATATTTAAGCTCTATTTAAGTTCTGATTATCATATTACAAGCATGCTCTTTCCTCTATAAAATCGTTCTTCAGTTAGCTCACATTTCATCACATACATATTTATTATTAAGGCATAGGAGTATTGAACTTCTGTACTAACAATCAGAGTTGTCTGCGTAAACAACTAGTAATGGTTTAGAGTTGTCCATGTAAACAACTTGGTGGAACAGTTAGTTGTTCGTGTAAACAACTTGGTGGTTGTTGGAGTTGCTCACGTGTAAACAACTTGTTGCAAATTATAATAAGGTTGAGTTGCTTGCGTAAACAATCAGTTTATGGAAAGGACCTAGTGCAATCATGTTAAAAGCCCAATTTAGTAGTCTTAGGTCGTGCTCTTTACACAGGAGGATTACCAAGAAAAATATACATGTTACTTGTGGTTACATTATTCATTATGTATTTTCGTAGTTGAATAGTGTTGCCTGACGTTTTGCTTGTTTGAAAAAATGTGAGTGCACCAACTTTTGCAATAATTGACCGAATGGACCAATATTTTGTGTGGTGATCGAAAAGAATATTGTTATTCGTTCAATAAGCGGTCTAACCCGAATATTCCGGAATATTCGGCCCAGATATTCAGGTATTCGACCGACTATTGCAATAGACTGTTGATTTTTTAAAGGTTTCCATTTATCCCAATATCACTACAAATGTTAAAGCTCCATAACTTGTTAGTTGGTATTTTTATCTTGAGCTCTTATTGATTGAGGACCATGTATGTATAAATACATAAGAATATATATTAGACATAAGTTTATATTTAAAATAATTAAAAAATGCATAGCCCAATAATTCTGAATATTCTCCCGAATACCGAATATTCTTTATTCAGTGATCCCTCCAACTGAATACCGAATACCGACTTCTGCAAAACTGATTGTAGCGATATTAAGCATTCAGATCCGTCAGAAAGACACCATGAATTCTCCGCATCCACTCATAGAGAGAAAATTAGACATCATTCATTGCATGCATTCATAAATTCTAAAAATATGCTAAACTACTCGCCAAGCTTGACATCAACAACCATTAGTTTTTACCCACCCAGTTCAACACAATTTCATATTTCAAAGGATCTTGCATTTAATAAATAGTTTTGTATACTGAGATCTCTAAAGTTGCACCAAATATAAACCAAAGATAACCAAGAGACTTCGTTCCATTAAGTTTAACATAATTCAGATAAAACAAGGCATATAAACCAGAGACTTCAATCCACCAAGTTCAACAGAATTTAAATAATCAAGGAAACAAGCATTCGACAAATAAATTCTACATGTTAAGAGAACCAAGGATGTACCAAAAATGAATGAAAACACGACCTAGATTGAAGGAACTTGATATGTAGCCAAGTGGATGATATAAAAGAAAGGGTAATCCCAGAAGAAGCTGCATACACAAGAAGCCAAAAGAAATGAGTTCATTAACCGAAAAGGCGCTCAAAACAAGGGCTGCTATCAGATACAGACTTGGGGAAGAGCATTGCATAAAAAACCATCTCGTGAATCAATTTGATGACATAATAAAAAAAACCTATGCTGCCATTATCTCCAATATTATGCTAAAATAAATCAACTTGGGTTGACGGTTCAAATGAAAATGATGAAGCCTTCCCCCAGTTTAAGTAGGGTCGGCTGCATGGATTTTCGCTCAAATCCATGTTGAAAGATCTGACTAGTTTTTACACTGACTGTCGGTCACCTAACGCACCCCTAGAAGGGGGGATTTGAACCCTTGTCTTATAGGTTGAAGGTCCAAATAATAAATAAATAAATGTACTAAGCCTTCTTCCACTATAAGTAGGGTCGGCTACATGGATTCTTGCTCAAATCTATGTTCAAAGATTCGACTATTTTTTACGCTGGCCGTCGACTACCTAACACAACCCCTGCAAGAAGGTTCGAATAATAAATAAAAAAATATTATGTAAAATACTATTTAAGTCAAAGAGGCCGGCAACATGATTTTCCATGACTGATCAAGTACGTTTATCAAGTTCAGCAACCACAGCTCATTTTATCCCCATTCTCGCAAAACATATTTTATGATGATTCTTATGAGTGCAATGCAAAGATTTCAGCTCTGTAGCACGTATTGATTCCCAGTTTCTAAAATTCAGACGCAAGCTTCCAATTAAAGTTTGGTTTGAAATTTTGGCTGGATTATTCTGAATTAATTACAAGGCGGATGGACAAAAGGGTTAGATCGTGGATGGAGCATTATCACGAAAGATTACGGTAAGGGCATTCTAAATTTTACACTCACAATAACAAACTCAAGAAATGTGTCGAAAAATGGTTTTGGTCCATGTTCTCATCTTGCATCAAAACCTCTTTACACAGCTTTCATCTGCATTAAAATTTACCTTCCATTCAGGCAATTTTAGCTCAGCATTTATCCCATCGTGAGTTCAACAAAAAAACTTTACCTTCCAAACTAATGCTCGGATGGCGACCAATCTATTTGTTATAACCACTTTAAGAAGTTTTCCCTTATGGAAGATTTTCTCACATAATAACTACACTTGGCTACCATAAAAATGTAGGATAAAAAATTAGTGTCTTAAGATTATACATTGGCAAAGAGAACCGTAAGGTGGTGCGTGGAGGACATGCGAGAGAATTTTAGAGTAAAAAAAGTACGTGCATCAAAAAACTTCTCTAAATACCTTTTTGATGCAAGAAAATGGGAAAACATGTGAAGGTGTCCACCTCATAAATTCAATTAATAAGATAGTATTAGAAAAGCTAAGACTCGAGAAGTAGCATAATGAACAATATTTTCTAGATAGAATCTTTCCGCTCAAAAGATTACACCATTACGAACAAGCCAAAAGGTCCAAATAACCGCAATAAGTACTAACAAAACATTAACGTGCTTGAAACATGAATTAATCAGGGACTCCCAAAGTTCTTCGTATAAAAACCTTAAAGGGAGTCTTGTCCTCGAAACTCAAATCAAAGTCACTATGTGTCTGATTTGGATTTTTATCTGGCTATAAAAACCTCAAAGGGAAAACAAGTCATATTCTTTTAACATGTATACTTAGCTCAAACTATGTCCTTATAGTGATCAAAGAGGTGGAAAGAAAGACATAACTCGTGCTAAGTATTGGGAAGCTAAAAGAATACTATGCTACAACGACGAATAAAAGAATATAATCAATAGGAGCCAGTGGTCCCCCTATACCTAGGATCAAGTAATCCTAAGTATAGAAGACTGTACACAAGAGGAAAATCGAGGAGTGGAATGTACAGAGTCTACCTTCCCTATACTTAGGGTAAAATATCCCTAAGTATATGCAGCAAAACAGAGGTAAAAAAAATCAAACGAATAATCACAAGTCTGACACCGCCCTATACTTAGGGTAAAGTACACCCTAAGTATGGAATAATCATGAGATGGAGATGGGGTATGAGACAGAAAGAATGTATGATATGGACGAAGCAGATGTTGATGGAGATGCAACATGCTCGGCTACACGTGCCGCGGCCGGAAAACCATGCTTAGAATAGCATGTACTGTCAGACTGATGTATATTGTATATATTATGAAAATGAATGAAATCAAATTTTGGTGGCAATTGTCTTATTAAATCTGATTATTGTGGTTGGAATGTCATGTGCAATTATTGCAGCGCGAAAAATTTCCCCGTAAATTCATACTTTTAATGTGATACCATTGAATGTAATATTGCGAATGTAGCGTAAACGGGTACCCGGATCCTAAGAGGTTCACATTTTTTGTATCAGAGCAGTGGTGTCCCGATACGCACATTCGCAGTAGTAAAATTCCATTCGCATTAAGTTCTCAGATAACGACAATCTTCCGACTTGTCGTGAGTCCAAGAAGGGAAATATGACATTCATATTCAACCAACACAGATGTCACCAACTTCATTAATTTTCATATTATATCCCAAGAAGAGAAAAAGCATATATCATAATATCTGCGAACAATAAATTTTATGACTAATAGATGGTTCTCATGCAGAGCCATGGCATCCCGACCAGGTCAGGAGACGGCTGACCAGCTGACACGCATTCTGTCTGCTCTCACCGATCTTCAACAGCAGCAGGCTGCTATGAGAGGCCAGCAGGACCAGATTCTGGCTCAGCAGATAGAGATTGCTGACAGACAGACGGACATAGAGATGAGATTTGAGGAGTTATCAGATTCCACCTACCGTCCATCTCACGACGGCACACGTCAGAACCAGCGATAGTCAGTAGAGGTACAACAACCTCATTTCGATGATCCACGTGAGGACATACCAGAGCATGGAGCTGAGGAGGACGGAGACTTTGACAGGGAGCAGGCAAGGCCTTAAATGTCGGTTCGGTCACCATTTCGGTATGACCAAAACAGAATTTCGATGGAATTTCGGTGGAATTTCGACCGAAATTTCGGTCATTTCAGTCATTTTTTGTACTAGGACCCTCATATTTCGATCATTTCGGTCAAATTTCGGTTTCGACTGGATATCGATATTCGACAGAAATTCGATCAAATTTCGTTGAAATTTGAGGCCATGGGAGCAGGACCCTGTTGACTTTGCAGACGAGGGTGCACACGAGTACTCAGCTATCCATAGGCACCAGTCAGTTTTCAAATCCTACCAGCGGGCCAACAAACCCTTGTTCGAGGGCACTGGTACACCAGATATTGCTGAGCAGTGGCTAAAAAGAGTGATGAAGGTGCTCAGGATGATTCGCGTACCACGAGACACGTGGATATCTTTCATGGAGTATTCATTGGCAGACTTTACCGAGAGATGGTGGGATGCCGTAGTATCTGAGTTAGGCCGAGAGCCTACATGGGACGATTTCGAGACGAAGTTCAGAGCCCACTTCTTTTCTGCAAAGTGGAAGGAGTCCCAACGCCGACTTTTTGCAGAGCTTCGTCAGGGACAGATGACATCCAGAGATTAGTTTATCCGATACACAGAGTTGTCACGACATACACGAGCAGCTGGCACATTTCCAGAGGAAAATCTGGAAAAGTTCATTGGTGGCATGCGAGAGGAGGTATAGGAGAAGCTGGCTGGACTACACATCACTTCCATCTCCGAGGCTACCGATGATGCGGAGAAGTTCGAGGACATCAGATGGAGGCGTTTCGGGAGCTCGTCTGGAGCAACGCCTAAACCGCAACGATCTTTTGGACCGATACGTCGACCGTTTCAGCAGCAGAGGTCAGCCAGACGGTTCCGACGTACAGGATCGTCCTTCACAGGCAGTGCTCGCTCTTCTCCATCGACTACTTTAGGAGGAGCACTTGTCGGACATGGCACAGATTCCGCTCGACCATCTAGGTCGCAGCGAATAGACAGACCACCTGCAGGACCAGCCCGGAGCACAGACACGATCACTCCACCTACCAGGCTAATCAGATGTTACCGATGTCACGAGTGGGGACATTACTGATCACAGTGCCCACAGGCTTCTGACGAGCCTCGCCTACAGCCACAATCATCGCAGCCTCAGGTACAACGCTCAGGGAGTTTCCGTGGCATGAACTCCAACTTTAGGCGACAACAACAGAGACAGACGCAGAGTGTGGCAGGATCCAGTGCCGCACCAGCCGGGCAAGGGCAACCATGCAGTTACCGAGGAGCATGCACGTTCAATCGCTACTGAGGTGAAAGGTATGGTCTCAGTCTTGGGCCGACCTTTCCATGTTCTATTTGATTCTGCTGCGACGCATTTTTTTCTTGCTTTGAGGTTACTTACTTCTTTAGGTAGAGTCGCAGAGACTCTTTCTTCCCCATATCACATCCGAGGGCCAGGTGTCCAGTTGTTTATCATTTCCCTGATAGTCAGGCATTTGTCCGTACTGATTGGCGGTCACGAGATAATCGCAGATTGCCTACTTCTACAGCTTGTTTGACTTGATTTTGGGCATGGATTGGTTATCCGCTCATCATGCACTTGTTGATTGCTTTAGAAAGACGGTTGTCTTCAGGGTTTCAGATCTACCCGAGTTCACTTTTGAGGGTACTATACATGACTCCACCATGGAGTACATTTCGGTATTGCGAGCTCAACGACTTGTTGATCAGGGTTGTGATTCATATCTTGCATTTGTTCGGGAGGTATCTTATCAGGAGCCGATGACACAAGACATCCGAGTAGTATCAGAATATCCAGATGTATTTCCTGATGAGCTACCAGGATTACCTCTTGAGAGAGAGATCGAGTTCGAGATCACATTCTTGCTAGATACACAACCGATCTCTATAGCACCATATCGCATGGCACCAGCTGAGTTGAGGGAGCTGAAGGTGCAGTTATAGGAGTTACTTGATTTGCGATTCGTGAGACCGAGCACTTCACCTTTGGGTGCTCCGGTTCTATTTGTCAAGAAGAATGATGGATCCATGAGGTTATGCATTGATTACCGGCAGCTGAATAAGAGAACGGTGAATAACCGTTATCCTTTGCCGCGCATCGATGATTTGTTCGACCAGCTTCAGGGATCTTCAGTGTTCTCGAAGATCGATCTTCGTTCAGGCTACCATCAGCTGAGGATTCACGAGTCGGATATTCCGAAGACAGCTTTCAGGACTCGCTATGGACACTACGAGCTTGTGGTGATGTCGTTTGGGCTCACCAATGCACCTGCAGCATTTATGGATATGATGAACATGATTTTCCATCCATATTTGGACAAGTTTGTGGTGGTGTTCATTGATGATGTGCTCATATACTCACGGAATGAATGAGATCATGTGAATGATCTACGGACTGTTTTGGATACATTGCGGGAGCACAAGCTATATGCCAAGTTGAGCAAGTGTGAGTTCTTGTTATCCCAGGTCTCATTTCTAGGGCATGTCATTTCTGGAGCAGGCATCGCAGTTGATCCTGCGAAGATAGATGCAGTTATGTCTTGGGAGCAGCCCAAGACTGTCACGCGTATTTCGAGATTCGTCAGGCTAGCAGGTTATTACAGACGCTTCGTCAGCGGATTTTCACGCATTGTTTGCCCTTTGACACGATTGACGCAGAAGGGAGTTCCGTTCATTTGGGATGATTCTTGTGAGCATGCATTCAGGACACTGAAGGAGAGATTGACGACGACACCTATTCTTCCTCTTCCTTTTGGCACTCAGGACTATGCGGTATACACAGATGCATCTGGAGAAGGTCTAGGAGCAATGTTGATGCATAGAGGACAGGTGATTGCTTACGCATCACGACAGTTGAGGCCGCACGAGCGGAACTACCCTACGCATGACTTGGAGTTGGCGACAGTTGTCTTCACCTTGAAGATCTAGTGCCACTAATTTATATGGGATGAATTTCGAGATCTTCACAGACCACAGGAGCCTGAAGTACATCTTTGATCAGAAGGAGTTGAACATGAGGCAGTACAGATGACTCGAGCTACTGAAGGATTATGATTGCACGATCTCTTACCATCCCGATAAGGGAAACGTGGTGGCTGATGCACTTAGCAGGAAAGCGCATGCAGAGGGTACAACGAACTGGCTATTCACGTGGGATATGCTCGCATCTTTGACAGATTGGCATTCTCAAGAGAGCGCATCTATTTCTACCGCCGTGCCTCTACGATACAACAGTCTTTGGGATCGTATCGTCGAAGGCCAGAAGGCAGATCCTTAGATCCGAGATAGATACATGCGTGCTGTCAAGGATGAGGTTGATGACTTTGTTGTGATGAAGTCTATTTTATGTAAGGTAGGACAGGTCGTTGTACCCAATGACGAGCAGCTTCGCAGAGACATTCAGGATGAGGCACACAGTTCACGGTTATCTATCCATCCAGGTAGCACAAAGATGTACCGTGATCTGCGTCGACATATCTGGTGGGATGGAATAAAGCGCAATGTGGTGCTACATGTTAGCAGATGCATGACCTGTCAGATGGTCAAGGCTGAACACAGGAGACCACCAGGATTGTTGCAGTCTCTCCCCATTTCCGAGTAGAAATGGGAGAGCATTTCTATGGATTTTGTCACGGGATTGACGAAGACACCATGTGGCCATGATTCCATTTGGGTCATTGTTGATAGGTTGACCAAGTCAACCCATTTCATACCTGTCAACACGACTTACACTCCATCCAGATTGGCCAAGCTCTATGTGCAGAATATCATCAGGCTGCATGGTATACCACGAGAGGTGGTGTCTGACAGGGATTCGAGATTTACATCGTACTATTGGCATCAGTTCATGTCAGCACTACAGACAGAGCTGAAGACGAATTCTGCATATCATCCGCAGACAGATGGGCAGAGTGAGCGCACCATACAGACATTGGAGGATTTGCTTCGTGCATGCACTTTGGAATGGAAAGGGTCCTGGAAGGATCATCTGCCATTGGTTGAGTTCACGTACAACAATAGCTATCATTCTAGTATCGGCATGGCGTCATTTGAAGCCCTATACGGGTGGAGATGCTTCACACCTCTCAGTTGGCGTGAGGTAGGTGATCATGCTCTCTACTCCGTAGATCTCTTGGAGGAGACTGCGAGAGCTGTTGATCTTGTGAGACGGAGGCTTCTGACGGCACAAAGCCGCCAGAAGAGCTATGCAGACCGTCGGAGAAGAGACTTGGAGTTCCAGGTAATCCAATTCTTTCCTCTTCATCCATTCAATTAAGGCGTATATATATGTTCAACTTAATCTCATACTAACGGCATTCCTATATTTATAGGTTGGAGATTGGGTATTTCTGCGAGTATCTCCCATGAAGGGAGTGCAGAGATTCGGTGTTCGTAGGAAGTTGGCGCCATGATATGTTGGACCGTTTGAGATTCTTGCTAGAATGGGGAAGGTAGCCTACCGAGTAGCCCTTCCTCCACATCTTTCTGGCATCCAGGATGTCTTCCATGTATCCAACTTCAAAAAGTATGTGCATGACCCTTGACACATCATTAGTTACGAGAATTTAGACGTGCAACCTGATTTGACATACGAGGAGAGGCCAGTACAGATACTTAACCGTGCTGTGAAGAAGCTTCGCAGCAAAGAGATTCCATTAGTCAAGGTGTTGTGGTACCGAGACAACGTCGAAGAGGCGACGTGGGAGACCGAAGCTGACATGCGGGCACGATACCCGCATCTTTTCTAAGGTAATAATCAAAACAAGCCTTTGTAATTAGATATATGTTAAAGGAATATGGATTGATTTCTCTTTGAGGTTTTTATGACTTCAAAACCCTTTGAGGTTTTTATGGCCAAATGAAACTTAAAACACATATTAACCTTGACTCGAGTCTCGAGAGCGAGACTCCCTTTGAGGTTTTTATATTTGTAACATCCGAATTTCAACCAAACCCGAATCCGACCCGATTATGGTCCGATTAACCCAATAAAGTTATTTGACAACATTAGATAACCTAAATCGACCATTTGATCATGAATCAAAAGTCGTTCGGACGAAATCAACCAAAAATCGGTCGCATCGTAATGCGTTCCGCGAAAAAGCCGCGACGCAAATTCGGAAACCGTGAAACGAATCGAGATCGCCATAAAATCCGATTCGACGAAACAAGACCAACGGAATCGACCGTTCATCAATCAGAGGTCGTTTGGTATTTTTAGTTCGTAAAATTTAACCCCAAACCGAAACCGAATCTTGAAAATTTCGGGCATCCAAACCCGATCGAAAGTATATCAATATTATACTCATTTTGATCATCGTTCTGAGACGATCAAATCAAGATGTTGTGCGTCAAAATCCGAGGCCCGGGGTGCGTGTACGGTAGATTTTTAAGAATATGAAATAAAAGGACTAGAATTTGTAAATATATATACATATAAAAAAATTAATTCTACACACTGTAGCAGACATCTGTTCGAAAAAAAAATAATCTAACTGCTGTAGCAAATCCCAACCATGGGTTTTGCCCTCCTTTCTCAGTCCATTTGGCACTTTATTTGTACAACACTTGGCCCTAATATCTTCCACATGTCAACTTGACCCTCCTTATTTTCTCTATATAAAGTCCTAAAAGGCTTCCTTCTTCTTTACCTACTTATTTCTCCCCCGACGAAGTCCATCCCCCTCCCTTCCTATTTCTCCAATTTCTCCAAATATATTTCAGCCCCCTTTCTCAAACAAAAACAATTTTTGCTTCGGTTGCTTCATGCAACAGAGGACTGCTGCTCATTTCCAGGAAATCAGCGTTGCATGTTGCAGTTTGGACCCAAATTTACATCTCTAAAATTTGGATCTAAGGTACATTCCCTTCCAACTCTGGCTGCCATACATGTGAGTCATTTGTCTTTCTCTCTTGCGACCAGACATGAGCAATTCTCTTCCTCTCTTTCACTTTCATTCAAATTCTAGAAAAAGATATGAACCCTTCTTACTGCTCTCGTGTGCAGTTTTTGTAGTTCATGATATTTAAAGTCTGTTAAACTATAGTTGGATGTGGATGGAGAAAGTAGGAAATCCATGAACTCTGTATACATGTTGTAATTAGGAGAAATTAGTTGGGTCTAAGAGATCATTAAACTGTAAATGGTTTACTGTTACATGATGGCTACACAGTGATTTTACTACTGATCGACTATGTGACTATTTCTTGGGGTTTATGGGCTGAAATTTTGTTGGTTAATTTTTGCCCATGTTCTTTGAGGATTTGTAATTTCTTAAATATCACGGTGGAGTGGATACAGTTTAATATTATGGATATTTTCGATGGCATCAAATTCTTATGTCTGTAAGCATATATTGTTCATCTTGTCATTGTTTACTTAATAATTCCAACTTCCAGAGTAGCCATAACTATAAAGAATAAAGAATTTTGTTTTGTTAACGACTTCAACTCAAATTTTGAATGAAAGAGATTCCTGATTACCAAGGTATTGAAAAAAATAGGCAATGAATTATAATTGTTAGAAGTGCATGTTGTTACTATAGGAAGGGGGACTGAGTCGTAGATGTAATTGTATAACTATAAATAGAACTGCTAAGTAAAAATAAAAAAATATAATAATAGAATAAGATTTCTCTAGAAGAACACTGTGAAAAGTTCGGCCTTTTTCATCATGCATCTTACTTTGGTCGGCCATTTTATTTGCTAATTAAATTAATTGTTGCCACCTGTGCTATTTATTCTAACAATCATATGTGAAATCAAGGATAATGCTTAGTATTGATTAAGTAGTTCTATAGATTAAGATATATTCCTGTTACTTTTAATTAGGAGAGATTAACATGTATTTAAATTCAAATAAAATGAATAAATCTAAACAAGCATTAAAGATAATAAGATTATACAAAAAAAAGATAATATCACACATAAGGACTAGTTAATATATAAATAAAGTACATGCATTGTTATGGATACCTTTGCTCAGAAGTCTATAATTAGTTAATATAGATGGAGCTGTTATCAAATAAACATCTTAGATACGATTATATCATCAATAATAACATATGTCATAATGTTAGATAATCTTCATAAGGCCATTCCTTAGGTATACTCTGCTATATATATGAGTCACCATCTATAAGTTAGATGATCAAGAGACATAAATCTGTATAATTAACTGCAGAAGAATCGAGAAAGAGGTGAGTAGATGAATATAAATCAATAATGATATAAATTAATAGTGTCGGTCATGGTGACCCTTACACATGACCGTGCGAGGGCGTGGTGGCCCTCAACTGGGCGGGAGAAAGGAAGCCCAGTCTGGCAGCGACCGCCAAGTGCGCAGGTCTAGGATCTCAGTCCCTTTTCGATTTTTTTACGCGAGCTCGCAGTGTTTTTACGCCTCGCTGGGATCCCGACTTTAGACCAGTTCCGCTAACCCTCTGTTTTAAGATACCCAGGCGGGGGATCCTTGGTTTTCAGCTTTCGTACGAGCTCGTTTGCCCGTTACCGGCCGGGTTGTTTTCTAGAGTGACTTTTCCGGAGAGTCTCTCTCACCCGTCTTAGTGGAGTAGTTTTGGAGTAGACCTATCCCTCTATTGGACCGCACTTCCAATTAGAGGGCGAGACGGAAGAGCCATTTGTAGGCTACTTCACCGCTTGAGTTTTTCTTTCGCCAACAGACTTGGCGATTCTACATCAAGATCATCCATATCTATATCTACATCATCTAAAGTTACATCTGAGACAGTTGTAGTTAAGAATTGGAGAAGTTACAATCAAAAGTTGTGTTGGTAGGAAATGACTACTTGAGAATTAAGTAAACCCATAAACATTTCCAATTCCATCTTTCACATCGTCAAACCCACAGATATGATATCTGGTCAGTATGATAATATAGATATATATATACATACACTCCTACAATTATGAACATTTGGTTATAAAATAAATATATTATATATGAAAAATGCTGGAATAATGTGTGTTTATGGGAAATGCTTACAAGTCTGAAAACATTTTTACTTACACAAGTAGATGTAAACTTTACTTGTTCCACCTTTCTACTTGTTTGCTTTTGAACATATTAAATGTCTATTTATTTTTATAAATTTTGGGAGGTACCAGCAACCGCTGACGCCTCTTCTTTCCTAACATGTTTTGGCAGGCAAACAACCTGTTGTTCAGTAGTTGTTGATGTTTCCAGGCGATAGAGTTTATACCAGACGGTATGTTGGTTTTGTTCAGTTTTTGGTTCAAATTATGATGTATTTTGCTCTCTTTTTCTTCTGCTTAAAAATTTTGGGATTACTGTATGTACTGTCAGACTGATGTACATTGTATATATTATGAAAATGAATGAAATCAAATTTTGGGTGGCAATTGTCTTATTAAATCTGAAGATTGTGATTAGAATGTCATGTGCAATTATTGCAGCGCGAAAAAATTTCCCCGTAAATTCGTACTTTTAATGTGATACCATTGAATGTAATATCGAATGCAGCATTAACGGGTACCTGGATCCTAAGGGGTTCACAGAGGCTGCCCCAAGGCAGCTACCATCTTCATTGTGGAAGGAGATTACCAACGTCCTAGCGAAGATGTCTACTAAATTAAGATCGGTGCTCGGGAATGGAACATGATTTTGCTTTTGGCAGGATGACTGGACGAGGGATGAGGTGTTGGAGGAATGCTATCCCTGACTCTTGAGGCTAGCCAGTAACAATGAGGTACGAGTGCAGCAGGTTTGGTCGGGGCGTGGTCCATGATTTTCTCTTCGGCCTTGTCGGATCAGAGAGTGGAGTTCCTTGCTTTTCATATGGAGTTGATGTAGAGCAACGATCTGTCGACGGGCAGAGATCATCATGTTCGCGAGATGGGAGATTTACGGTGAAGAAAGCTTATCGTTTTTTGGTGGAAGATGGGGAGGAGCCGAGGAGGTGCTAGAAGAGGTGGGCGTCGACATGGGTATGATTTGGAGGTGTAAGGTGCCGAACATAGATGAGATTTTCCTTTTGCTATTCGGGATGGGGAGGAGCCTCGCTAAGAGTTGTTGGGGACAACTGCTTGGGGAGGATGCCACGTGAGATAGATGCGGGGCGACAATGGAGGATACAAACCTCATATTTTTCCTCGTGTCCTTCATCCGTTGAGGTGTGGAGTAGAGCCAACATCTCTCGACTAGCACGGCAAGAGCTTACCAAATTTTGGTGGGATATTAAAGTGGTATGCGATTTTGGGCATGAGGACATTCCGTACCCTTTTGCATTGGTGTGGGCGATTTGGTGCGCCTGGAATAAAGTCATTTTTGGGGAGGCAGATGTTTTATACAGAGAATGTTATTGAGCATTATAGGGCGCTTTGCATATCATGGCAAATGTAGCTTGATGTATACTTTTCCTTTTGGATATATAAACATACATACACATTGAGGTGGGTCCCAGCTTGGGAGGCCAGCCGTCATTTTCCTAAAAAAGCATATATATATATATATAGTAACGATGATATGTAGGGTCATAGCACTTGTACCCCTTCTTGGGTATGAGAATATCCAAGGAAAACACACTCGATAGCACGATGAGACAATTTATCTGTAGTATGAAAATTGTGTACGAAGGCAGTGCAACAAAAAATCATCAATGGAAGTGGAAAAAGTTCCTCGTCAGGATATAAGAGTGAGAAAGCAGTTACCATATTGAGAATTGAAGACAAGACCATATTGAGGAGGTATGTGGCAGTGAGAACATCATCCCCCATTAGGTTTTGGGAATCTTCATGTGTGTAAGCAAGGTATAAGCAATGTCTAGAAGGTGGCGGAGCTTCCTTTCCGCTACAATATTTTGATGTGATGTATTTGGATAGGAGGTCTGGTTAAAGGTTCCCTGAGTGGCAAAGAAAGATACCAAGTCCTATTGAATGAACTCAAAAACATAGTCATTATAGTCTGAATACATGTAGAGAAAGATATTTTAATAAGCAAAAAGGACTTAACAATGTTATTAATTTATGATCGTTCCTTGATCAAATATACCCAAGAAGACCAGCTGTAATCATCTACAAAGACAACAAATTATGTGTGAACGACAATAGTAAATATGACAACATCCCCAAATATCACAATGAACTAAAGAAAACGACGACGATTGACGAGGCTCGGCCCTAGCCCTTGGTGGAAAGGAAATGCAATAATGTTTGCTGAACTGGCAGACTCCACACTCAAATGGTTTCAATGAGGACAACTCAAGAAATATCTGAGAAAGAGTATTAATAGAGGGGTAACCGAGCCATAAATGCAAAAGAAATGGGTTAGCAGAAATGGAGACAACACATCGTCGAGATGTCCTGAAAATAACAATAAAACTCATCAAAAATAACTCGTCAGTTCAATTCAACACATATCTTATGAACTGATAATAGGCTTAGAGGTATATCCAGTGCATAGTAAATGCCTAGAGAGTCTGAGCTTAGAAAAAAAACTCCATAGTCCCAACGATGGTAACAGGAGAACGGGCACCGTTGGCTAGCCCAACCGTCTTCACGGTGGAAGAGGGTTGAGAGGAGGTCGGAAAATTACCTTCTCCAATAAAATGAGTAGATGCACCACAGTCGATGATCTAGGTTGGTGCTATAGAACAAGCAGAGTAGGCTGCAATACCCGAGGTAGTGGCAAGATGCATAGTAAGAGTAGCCTCACCAGGAGTAGAATTCTGCAAAAGCTTCATTAGATGGGTGATAGAAGTCCCCTGACCATCGATGAACACCTTGAAGCTCGAGACCATATCACATAGTTTTTTGTGCCCTTAAATTTGATAGAAGAGCCTTGTACCATCATGAAAGACGTAATGTACATGGACTTGGTCTCAGTAGGGAGAGATGCCATCATAGTCAAATAAAAGTATCAAGAATCAATTGTTCAACTAAGCATGAGGATGACCTAGATCATGGTGGCTACATGCAATGGCAGAGCACGACGTTGGGAGGCATAAGCGACCGTGCACAATAGCTGGAAGGCTACATGTAAAGGTGTAAACGGACAAACCAGAGTGAACCTACAATTTCCAGGTTCGGTTCATTTATTTAATCGAGCCTAAACTTGTGTTCAGGTTCGGTTCATTTATTTTCGAACCTCGGTTTTATCGAATCTGAATCAAACCTAAGCGAATATCGAACTTAGGGAATTCTCTAGCGAGAGGGAACAAAAAGAGAAGAAATGGAAATATATAATACGTATAATTAGAATAAGTATGCATTCAATTTTTTCTTTATTCAATTCTTCATCTCGTGAAAAAAAGATTAATAAAGAGTTTTCTCTTTGAAAAAATACAATTGTAATATATTTTTAAATCCTCTTGGATGCGGAATAAGGAATAAGGTGGTGATAAGTGATAACTACAGTTTATACTTGTTCTATTGATTTGAGGATTAAGAAGACAATAGATTGTTATAATCATGATGTAATCAATTATTTTGGGAAATTTAAAATCGAGATAATGTAATGTCTCGGGCTTAGGTTCCGGTATGTTAACGGAGAAAACTGACCCCAACAACTTATTAGGTTCGGACTCGATTGGACCTGTTGACAACCACCTAAAATGCTTACGCCCAAGTTGTCAAGTAGTAATCCCCTCCACTTATAACCCACACCCATACTCCGTGAGTTTTAGATGTGGAACTATATTTGGGGGTTGGGATGCTACAACTCCCCACTTATATTCGCAACGACCTCGTTGTGACATGCCCCATCACTTATTCCCAGTGACGGTGACAGTTGCACGCTCCCAGCTTACGTCCCCTTGGATAGCCCTTTCACTAAGAGGGAACCTGCTCTGATACCATTTGTAATGTCTCGTGCTTAGGTCCTCGCTCCGTTAACGGAAAAAACTGACACTGACAAGTTATTGGGTTCAACGATAAAACTCACGAAGTGTGGGTGTAGGTTATAAGTGCCGTGGATTACTACTTGATAACTTGAGCTTAAGCATTTTGGGTGGTTGTCAATGGGTTCAATCGGTTCCGAACCCAATGACTTGTCAGTGACAGTATTTTCCATTAACGGACCAAGGACTTAAGCATTTTCCGTTAACAATCCTATAATTATTCATCTTGTAGAGAGTTCTGGAGAAGAGACAAGTACATGCCATATACATTAACCTCATAAAAGGATATGTATGATAGAGCTTCATCTTGTGTAAGGATCCAGTGTGGGAAGACTAATTATTTTGACATCAACATTGGTCTGCATCAAGGTTCAGCTTTGAGTCCATTCCTTTTTACTTTGGTTATGAACAAGTTGACAAGTCACATTCAGGATGAGATACCTTGGTGTACATTATTCGTTGATTATATTGTGTTGATTGATGAGACTAGAGATGGAGTAAATGAGAAGCATGATCTGGAGAAATGCATGTGAGACTAAAGGATTTCGTATAAGGACTAAGGCTGAAAATATGGAGTGTACTTTTGATGGAAGCAATGATGAAGGAATCGAGGTGAAGATTGGTGATGATAACATTCAGAAGTGAGATTCTTTTAGATACTTGGGATATATTTTGCAACATGACGGGGAAATTGATGGAGATGTTACTAATACAATAAATGCAGGTTGGCTAAGGTGGAGAGAAGCCTCTATTGTTCTCTGTGATAAGAAATTCTTTTAAAAATTAAAGAAAAGTTTTACAAAGTAGTCAGGAGACATGCTATGCTTTATGGATATGAATGTTGGTCTGTGAACCATAGGCATGTGCAGAGAATTGTAGTAGCAAAAATAAAATGCTAAGGTGGATGTGTGGACACACAAAGATCGGATTAAGAATGATGCAATTAAAAGAAAAGTTGGTGTAGCTTCGATCGAGGATAAGATGCGAGAAAACTGCTTAAGGTGCTTTGACCATGTACAAAGGAGGTCAGTTGATGGACCAGGAGATGCGAGTTTTGGGATGTTGAACCAGCTAAGAGAGGGCGAGGAAGGACAAAGAAGTGCTAGATTGAGATGATACGAAGGAATCTTAGTTTTTTGGACATAAGCCCGAGATTGGCCCAAGATAGATCTGAATGGAGGCAAAAAATCCATGTAGCCGACTCTACTTAATGTGAGAAAAATCTTTTGTTGCTGTTGTTGTTATCCCGTAAGTATTCACTTATCCCAAGATAAAATCCAGTTATCTTGAAATAAGGTGCACTTATCCGGATAAGGATTTGTAAGTATATCTATATATATGTGTGTGTGTGGCGACAACAAACAAGGCAAAGCCCCCCTGCACCTACAACTGGACACGTACAGGAGGCCCCTTCAGCTTGCTAAGAGACGGTGCCTAGAACTCATGGTGCCCACATGGTGATGGGTAGTTGTTGGGTGATGACTGGTTGCTGAGCGGTGCGCAACAAGCTCTTGGGCAACGCTGCATGGTGCCGGAGGCCCACTTTGGGTGGTTAGACAACACTGAAGATGACCCGTGCCCTTGCTACGGAGAAGAAGAACCTTATTCAAGGCTCTAAGTAGAGGGAAGAGCTCGTGCAAGGGCCTACGAGAGGAGAGGGGATGGTGGTGGCGGTGGGATCTAGGTCAGAACACCGGCCTAGGACCGTTGCCCTGATACCATGTGGAAAAAGATGAGAGAATGAGAATGACTTGTCTTATTCCATGGGTCTAGGGTTTCTTATGTAGTGTTTATTTCGGGGTTGATGTCCGAACGGTTAATGGGGATGGACTATAAATTCGTTGGTGATATGTCTACGCTAGTTCAAATCCAGCTCGGCCCAATAATTCGTCGCTCCACGAGTATGATATAATCAATTCGATAAAGGTACAAGAAAGAACATTTGATTCCCGTCAAAGTCTGCATTAAAGCCCTTACAAACTAATGGCGTAAACAAATAACGCATCCCTCCGGATTGGAATGCATGTATTCCTGATCTATGCAAAACCCTAAAGAGGTAAAAAGAGGAATTACATAAAGGACCCCAAAGGGTTACATGACTCAATAAATAAATAAAAGATATAGTCTAATAACAAAATAACCCTAACAAAAATATCACTAAGCAACCTGCACTAATCCCATGTTACACGATTTGCTCAACCATTCTCGCAAGGACGTTCTCTGCAAAATGAAGAAAAATATGCAAGGGGGCGACCTTAACGAACCCCACGATGGGGTTGGAACATCCCACCTTCTATATGATTGTTCCCAATATAAAAAAGGATGACGTTGTGATACACTACTTCATCCACGATATCCAGATATCCAAGAACCTTCTCCTACCCATTGCATACCATAAAAAGCATCGGTCCACACTATCATGAGCCTTGGAGAAATCAACCTTTCCATAGCAGACCTCTCACTTGACATCACTTCCAATTTGCTACAATCTCCGTTGCTATCACCAAACTATCCATCATTTATCTCCCACGCATAAACACCGACTGCACTAGTGAAATGATGCCATCCAGTACTACTCTAAAGTCTGTTGGTCAGCACCTTGACCATAAAAAGATATTGAATTAGGCTAGAGGTCCTTCACCCGCTCTGAAACCTCCTTATGGAGTGGAACTAAAACGGCTCGATACTTCTATCAAACCAACATTTCACTGAGAAAACGCCTCTCACACCTCCACATCATCTCCCATGACATCTCAGAATTCACAGAAGAAAATCGTGAATCTATATGGATATGGTGCCTCATCTGCATTCAACTCTAGCATTGTCGTCTTAACCTCATCCTTCTCAAAATTTTATGCCATAGTAGAATTTTAATCCCTGGAGATGGTCGTAAGCACTGGTGCCCAGCCATCCCCACTCCCTATAACCCACTCTGCAGGGAATCCGATTAAAGTGATTCGTACGTGCCCTATCCATTCGGCGATCTCCCTCAACACGAGCCTCGTCCACCACAACTAACTAGACAAGTTTCTGCTGCCGTCTGTCGCTAGCCACCGCATGAACAAACTTGTTGTCTACACCCCTCCTTAATACATTTCTGTCTTGATCTCTGCCTCCATTCCCTTGTGACCTTTCAGTCCTACTCCTAAATAACTCGTTGCAAGTCGATCCTCTCTGCAAGCTCCTTAGTTGACAAGTCTCAAGAGTCTTCTCGATCCAATCCGCTCATGCCTTCCTACGCCTCTTAGCGACAAGAGGCCCGACATACCTACAACTCCCGCTTGTAGTCCTTTTCGCAACACACCAGTTTGTAATATATTCGAGCAATGGTAGAGCATGTCCACTCAAAAGGTCTCCACTTTTCTGCAACCAACTTTATGAAGACATTCTCCATTAGCAATACATGCTCGAATATGAAGAAGTGGCTATACCCCCTTGTCAAAGTCCAAAAAATAGAAATGTAATCCACCCTGGATCATAGATGTGATATAACCGAAGCCAGTGGAAAAATCATCATGGGCTCAATGGACCCAAAGAACATTTCCAATCAAGAGCAACATTTAAACTTTCTCCAAATGTTACGGGTGTCATTCGCATCAAGCACTTCAAGCGGTAGCTCGCCAATACGCTCAACAAACTCCACCAACCCATGGTTTTGTCCACCTAAAAGCCTTGGACGATCTGAGGACAAGAGGGTGACAATAAAGTCCCCTCCAATGATCAGACTGCAATCTAGAATCAATCAGAATGTAGACAAGGAAAGGAGGGAAAAGCGAGGGAAAGGGTTAAATTTTATATATGTGAAGATCAAAATTTGTGACAATGCTCGAGGCTTATATCTCCTTTGTCGTCGACGTCGTCGATCATATTTACCTATAGGAGTCAAAGGACATGATCATATCTTCATTTTGTGCAAGTTTACAAGAAAGTTTGAGTACCGGTTCCAAAAAAGAAGGTTTAGAGTAGTGGTTCCAAGCTGACCTTACTTAATTGTGGGAAAGGCTTTGTTGTTGTTGTTGTTGTTACAAGAAAGTTATAGAGTATTGATTCGGTCCGGGTGGATACAACATCTACTAAAGGGTTTAAACGATGTGGTCTACTACAAGCTTTAAAAAACTGGACCAGACCGCCCCTGACCCGATCGGTTTCATATAGTTAATTTAAAAAAAATAAAATAATAGGGTTTTTATTACTAGTGCCCTTCTTAACTTCGCAATATCAGTTATGCCCCTCTTTTTTGGAATATCAGTTGTGCCCTACCTTCATTGAGTAGTTTTCTATAAGCAACTATACATAAATAATTAGAATATTGTATTCATATACCATATTAGAAAATATGGCTATGTTTTATACAGTTTTACTCAAAATAAACAATCATGTTATTCTATTGAAAGATTTGACATTGTAAATGATCATTTCAATGATACATACATAATTACATATATGTATCCGATTTTATCGGTTTAGAAAACTGGTTCGACTGGTCGGATCAATAAATAAAGCCTTGTCTGATTTTTCCAGGTCAATAGGAATGATGATGTCATGCTGACATCATCATCGGTCCAATCTGTTTGGACTGACAATCCGACCCGATTGGACCAAACCAAAGATTGACTAGTTCAACGCCCGGCCCGATTTTTAAAACCTTGGTCTACTGATCTAGAAGGACAAAGACAAACTGCTTGTTTTTTATGGGCACTCTAGCCATCAAGAATCCCTTGATTTTTCGTAATGAATGACTATATGGAGAACATGGGGGCACATGCAAACTTTATTTGTGATTCTTGGCTTATATTTTACGGGCGGCCATCTATCAAGGATGTTCTCATTAGTTTTTCAAAAAAATATTACAAGCTAAAATTACGTATTACACGACATTATAACTTCCCAGCCACGTCGATTCACTTGTAAATCACAAGTTTCCACTAAATTGTACCATAACCTCACTATACGAGTTTTCAATACTCTAGACGCATATAATATACATGCAAACAACTTGGCGCTCTCCACCCTACATCGATAGGTCACAAAGCCTCCTATAGATCTTCCTTCCCTGATCCAAAAGTTCTACCGTGAAAAAACATATCTCATGTGTATTACTATCTTCCTCCAAACCTATCTAAGAGTGAGTGTTGAAAGAAAGATGGTTAATATCTTTATTCACCGAGGGCAATTTACATCTAGATGTTCCACCCAAATTCTTTAACCAAATGCTTCAAGAGACCTTGATTACTAAATGCTGACACCTCAAGAGACATAAAAATTCTCATTTAACCAAATGCTTGACGATAACATTCAGAAGAGAGATTCTTTTAGATACCTGGGATCTATTTTGCAACATGATGGGGAAATTGATGGAGATGTTACTAATAGAATAAATACAGGCTGGCTAAAGTGGAGAGGAGCCTCTGCTATACTCTATGATAAGAAAATTCCTTTAAAAATCAAAGGAAATTTTTACAAAGTGGCTGTGATACATGCTATGCTCTATAGATAATGAATGTTGGCTTGTAGACCACAGACATGTGCAGAGAATGACAGCAACAAAAATGAAAATGCTAAGGTGGATGTGTGGACACACACGTAAAGATCAAATTCGGAATGATGCAATCAGAATTAAAGTTGGTGTAGCTTCGATCGAGGACAAGAAGAGAGAAAACCGCTTAAGATGGTTTGGTAGTTTGCAAAGGTCATCAGATGCACCAATTAGGAGAAGCGTATTTTGGGGTGTTGAGCCGACTAAGAGAGGGCAAGGACGTTTCAAGAAGTGTTGGAATGAGACTATATGAAGGGATCTTAGTTCTTTGGATATAAGCCCGGGATTGACCCAAGATAGATCCGAATGGAGGCATAGACTCCCTATAACTGACCCCACTTAATTGTGGGAAAAGGCTTTGTTGTTGTTGTTTAACCAAATGCTTCAATAGACCTTGATTACTAAATGTTGACACCTCAATAGACATAAAAGTTCGGACTTCTTCTAGCATCTTTAACATTTAGATCGAGTGTCATTCTCGAGTATGAAGAGTATCCCCTAAGACCAATGGCGGTCATAAAGCTTTTTAGACCTAGTTAACAGAAAAGCATCCATCCAACCACTTCCACAAGTTTGTAATGGATGGCATTATAGGGTTTCAACCCTTTTATAAGCCCTAAAGTCTCATCATGTTGTTAAAGCGTTCATTCAAAAGCAATGATGTAGAAAAGGGGATCCAACATCCACCTCCCCTAAATTATCTCATCATGTATCAACAATCATGGCCCAATGGCTAATCGCTAGAACATGCACAGAAAATGGATCCTTTCCCTAACCAATCTCAAATCAGAAGCAAAAACTATCGCCATCTTCCCCATCGACTTTTAAATGTGGTACCACCCCGAAAGAAGATTGAGAATGTTGGGAAAATGGAAGAACATGTTTATTCCATCAGCCCTAGGCTCTCTTATATAGGAGAGTAGCCTATGGGTAAATTACATAAGGAGTACGGCATGAACGGAAAATAACAAAAGAGTACATAAGTAAATATATATGTTTACACTCCCCCTCAAGACGGAGCATAGATATCAATCATGCTCAGCTTGGATGCACACTTCTGGAACGGGCCTCACAGTAATGCCTTGGTAAAGATATCTGCAGTTTGATTCTCTGAACTAACATGGGATGTAGCAATGAATCCCTTCTGGATCATATCACGTATAAAGTGACAGTCAACTTCATTGTGCTTGGTTCGTTCATGGAATGCTAGATTGTCTGCCATGAAGAAGGCCGCCTGATTGTCACATTCTAAAGCCATAAGAAGTGGGACTTCTATATGTAAATCTGTAAGCACAGCCTTTACCCACATCATTTCTGTGCTAACCTGGGCCATAGCCCTATATTCAGATTCAACACTAGACCTTGCTACCACAATTTGCTTCTTGCTCCTCCATGAGATTAGGGAATCTCCAACATATACAGCAAACCCAGAGGTAGACTTCCTGTCCTTGGGACACCCTGCATAATCTGCATCTGCACATGCTGAGATAGAGATCACCTTGCCTTTCTTGAACAACAAACCCGCACCTGGAGATGACTTGAGGTACCTGAGTATCATATGTATGGCATCCATATGAACCTGGCGTGGTTGCTCCATGAATTGGCTCACTCGACTCACTGCAAAGGATATATCAGGCCTAGTGATAGTGACATACAGAAGTTTGCCAACCAGTTCTCTGTATCTTCTCCTATCCACCTCCTCTGTACATCATCATATAGCTTCATACTAGGGTCCATTGGTGTGGTAGCAGGCCGGCAATCAAGCATTCCTGTTTTACTCAACAGGTCAGTAACATTTTCTCTGAGACATTACTAACCCATACGGATTTCTGGCGAACTCCAGCCCCAAAAAATATCTAAGAACTCCGAGGTCCTTGGTAACAAATTCACGACCCAGCATTTCTTTCGCCTCCTTTATTCCTTGTACATCATCACTTGTAATTAAGATGTCATCTACATAAACCATGATTGCAATAATGCCTCTGGAAGTCTTTTGTACAAACAAGGAATGATCAACATTAGAACGTTTGTATCCCTGTTTCAAAGAGGTCTGAGAGCTTCTGAAACCACGCTCTGGGGCTCTGCTTAAGGCCATAGATAGCCTTATGAAGTCTGCACACCTTGGAACACTCCCCCTCAACAGCAAAACCAGGTGGTTGTTGCATGTAGACTTCCTCCTGGAGGTCACCATATAAGAACACATTCTTCACATCCAATTGATATAGCGGCCACTCACGAGTAACCGCAACTGACAGCAAGATCCGTAGAGTAGAATGGCGGGCCACTGGCGAAAATGTATCAAGATAGTCCACCTCGTATGTCTGTGTAAAGCCACGAGCAACAAGGCGAGCCTTGTATCTGTCAATACTGCCATCTGCATTCTGCTTGATTGTAAATACCCACTTGCAGCTCACGGGTGACACATCAGCAGGTATAGGAACCAGACTCCAAGTTCCTCTAGACTGGAGTGCTGCCATTTCTTCCTCCATTGCTCGACGCCACCTACTATCCTTCAGAGCGTCTTGGTAATTCCGGGGAATAGCTACAGCTGACAATGCGACTGCAAAGTTCCTGAAATCTCCAGTTAGTCGATCAAACGACACAGAAGCTGCTAAAGGATATGACGCGCAACTCCTCTTCGATTTTCGTATAGCAATAGGAACATCTAAATCAGTTGTATCCTCGTCCTTCCTCTGTAACACATCCTGCTCAGAAACATCATCAGATCCATCAATAACAATATCTTCAGAACATACCTTAGGCGAGCTCGGAGATGAGCAATGACCATGAGCTGAAGCAGGCCTGCGGGTATAATGATATGGTAGTGGTGAAACATGTATAGTAATGGGAGGTGCAGAAGATGGTAACAGTTCTGGTGGTAGTGGTGGTGGTGATGGTGGTAATGATGGTGGTGGTGGTGACATGTAAATGGTATCAGTATTAGCTGGAGGTATCAACTGATCACCTGATGCTGAAAAATACATAACAGATTCAAAAAATGTGACATCTGCACTAACAAGATACCGCTTGCGCAATGGATCATAGCACTTGTACCCCTTCTGAGTTCTGGAGTACCCAACGAACACACACTTGACAGTCCTAGAAGAGAGCTTGTCAGTACCAGGAGACAACTGATGGACAAAGGCAACCGAGCCAAACATACGAGTGAGAAAATATCTCTTTTCTAGGGAAGATAAGGGAGAACGGAATTTCTTCACCTAGAACAGATGATGGCATACGATTGATTAGGTAACATGCTGTAAGAACAGCGTCACCCCAGTAAGAATGAGGAGCATGACTCTGTATAAGGAGTGACCTGGTGACATCTAGTAAGTGACGATGTTTCCTTTCAGCAATCCCGTACTGTTGGGAGGTATAGACACAGGATGTCTGGTGGATAATCCCCTTTGATGAGAAATAACTGGCTAGGACATGAGTACACAATTCCAGGGCATTATCACTTCTCACAATTTTAACAGATGCTGAAAAAACATAACGAATCTCATTAAGAAAATTAATAATAATATTCCCTGCTTCAGATTTATTCTTTAACAAAAACACCCATGACACACGAGAGAAGTCATCCACAATAACTATATAAAACATGTGTCCATGATGATCAGGAACACGACTCGGACCCCAGATAATGTGAAATAACTCAAACTTGGAGGTACTACTCCGACACTGACGACTGGGAAAGGTAGACCGATGATGCTTTCCCAACTGACATGCCTCACATTGGATAGATGTGTGAGGCAAAACCTGGGGTAACACACGACGCAACTTCTGAAGCGGTAGATGCCCAAAGCACAGATGCCATAGCAAAGGGGAGACGGATCCAGTAGGTAGAGATGAGGTTCCAGCAAAAGAAGTCTGACTGAGGCGATAGAGGCCCCCTTGCTCATAGCCACGCCCAATCACGTTGCCCGTAAGGATGTCCTGAAAAACAAGAGAAGATGGATCAAAAATCGCTCGACACTGTAAATCCTTTGTAATTTGGCTGATAGATAATAAATTCATTGAAAAATCAGGTGCGTGTAACACATTCTTGAGCTGCATAGATGGTGTCAGTCTAATCTTCCCCTGACCAGTAATCGGGGAATGTGTGCCATTGGCAATGACCACTGTTCGACCTGGAGGGATTTGTATGTACCCTGTAAGTAGACTTTGATCACCACATAGATGATGTGTGGCGCCAGAGTCCTGTTCACATACCTATAAAGCAGGGTATAGTGGACAAAAAACTTAAAAGCGGGGTAGAGGAAAGCGCAGAACGGATTTGAACTCGTCGAATAGACTCATACTTTTGTCTTTTTCTATATCACTGGAGAACCTTTCCATCAGATCATCGTCAGAGGAGGGCCGATTTCACTTCCTTTCACCTCGCAGCGTACGAGTCTAACTACCTCTGGGCAGCGGAATGGCTAAGTTATTCAAGATTGGCAGTGAAACTAAGGAGAAGAGATTTCTAATCCATGCTAAAGTATCTGATCCATTACTAGTAAATGCATGTGTGCTAACTGATGCACTAGTAGAAGCAGAGGCGGATGCAGCAACGTCAGACTGGCTCTCAGTAGTGTGTGCTGGACCGGATGGAGGAATAATGCCCCTTAGACGGGCAACAAGGTCATCAAAGCGTTGATCCAAAGAGGCAGCAGATGAGGCTCTATCTGCTCAGCGACTCGTGCAGATGCAGGAAATCCATGCTTAGAGTAGCATGTGTCTTAGTATGACCGGTGCGATGGCAATAGGTACATGTTGGCTAAATACGACCTCCTCTACCACGAGGGCCACGACCACGGGTATGATGGTGATCTACACGACCTCTGTTGGCAGCCATGGTTGAAGCAGTCTGATTCGTAGTTGTAGAGGGAACAGTGATCCGGCTCAACCTGTGAAAGGCTTCCTCCATAGGAGGAATAGTAGAGTCTGCCAAGATCTGCGACCGTGCTGCCTCATACTCAGGATCAAGGGCAGCTAGAAAAACTCCTACCATAGTAGCATTCCGGTAGGTCTTCTGTTGCTCTGGTGTGGCTGTCAGGGGCATGAAGCTATACAGCTTCTCAAACATCCCTCGTAGAGATGTGTACAGTGAGTGTAGAGGACGTCCATTCTGCTTGATAGTGAATATGTCATGCTGGAGTTGCAGAATCTTTGTCTCATTCTTCGCTTGAGAATATGTGGCGGCTAGAATATCCCACATATCTTTGGTTGTGGGATGTTGAAGAATATCATTGGCAATCTCGATTGCCAGAGTTCCAGATAGCTATACTTTAGCATATGCATCATCTGCCTCCCACGAGGCATCAACTCCAGTCTTCTCAGCAGGCTCTTCTTCAGTAAGAATGTGCTTCTTACCGGTTGACTTCATCGTACTCATGAACTGCATTGCCCACAGTTCATAGTTCGAACCATCCATCTTCACAATCGACGCTGGACCTCGAAAGGCGTCTACGTATGGGATATCTGCCTTGCTTTCAAACAAACTTATAACCAAAGATTGGAGTGGTAGACTGAGGATAAGATCGTCTACACGGACATAGACAGGTTTAGTTGCAGGTGTAGACTTCAAGCAACCAAACCCATTCCTTTGGAGTTGTGCGTGCTAGAAAAAATGTGCAGGGTTGATTCACGGCTTAAGGGCGCACAACAATTAGCGCGTGATAGGGCGCGCAGGGAGTGCGAGAGAGATCGCGCGAGAGGGCGCAGGGAGTGCGCGAGAGGCTGCGCGAGAGAGCGCGCAGGCGTGCGCACTGGAGATGCGCGTGGGGCGCAGGAGATGCACGCTGGGCTCATGGGATGCGCGCGAAGCGCACTGGAGATGCGTGCGAAGCGCGCTGGAGATGTGCGCGGGGCGTAGGCGAGACGCGTGGGGCGCAGGCGAGGCGCGCGGGGCGCAGGGCTCAGCGCAGGCGAGGCGCACGGAGCTCGGGGCGTAGGAGGCGCACGGCCGGCGGCGCAGGTGGGGGCCGGCGGCACGCGGAGAGAGAGGGAGGCTCGATGGTGGGGCTAGGGTTAGGGTTTCAAGAACTCCGGTCTAGGACCGTCGCTCTGATACCATGTTGGAAAAATGGAAGAACATGTTTATTCCATCAGCCCTAGGCTCTCTTATATAGGAGAGTAGCTTGTGGGTAAATTACATAAGGAGTACGACAGGAACGGAAAATAACGAAAGAGTACATAAGTAAATAATATATGTTTACAGAGAAGTCGATGAGAAGATTTTTCTGGTTAGACGGGAAGCAGCAGAGGCCGGGTCTGCATCTGGTTGGTTGGGGGAGCTCACAAGAGCTCGAGATCAGGGAGGTTTAGGGGTTCGAGATGTGGTTCGCATGAACAAGGCTTTGCTGGCTAAGTGGGTAATTCGTATATGGGTCTGTCTGAGGACCTGGCCACAAGATTGCTACGGGAGATTTATGGGGTGAAAGGAGGCATGGTGGCAGGGGCGTGTCATTTGGAATTGTTAGAAGAAAGGAGTCTTCGTTATGATTCATAGGAAAACCCTAGGCTCTCTTATATAGGGAGAGGCCTTAAGGGTAAATTACATGGATGTCTAAATAGAAGAGAGAAATAGAAACAAGGTACAGAAACATATAATAATATTAGAAACTATCTCTACACTCCCCCTCAAGGTGGAGCATAGATGTCGATCATGCTCAGCTTGGATGAACATCTCTGGAAAGGTCCTCTGAGCAATGGCTTGGTGAATACATCGGCAGTCTGATCTCCTGAGCTAACATGGGCCGTGGATATCAATCCTCTCTGGATCAGGTCCCTGGTGTAATGGCAGTCAACTTCAATATGCTTGGTCCTCTCATGGAAGGCTGGATTGTTGGCAATGAACAATGCTGCTTGATTGTCACACTGAAGCTTCATAGGTAGAGGTACAGCTACATGTAGATCTTCTAATACGGAGCGAACCCACATCATTTCCGTGTTGGCTTGGGCCATTGCCCTGTATTCGGATTCCGCACTGGATCTTGCCACCACCGTTTGTTTCTTGCTTGTCCACGAAACCAGAGAGCCTCCAACAAACACTGCAAACCCTGAGGTTGATTTTCTATCCTTAGGGCATCCTGCATAATCTGCGTCTGCACACGCTGAGATGGATAAGTCTGCACCCTTTCTGAATAGTAGCCCTAATCCTGGAGTAGACTTCAGATACCTCAGTATCATGTGTATAGCATCCATGTGAACCTGTCTGGGCTGCTCCATAAACTGACTCACCTGGCTAACTGCAAATGCAATGTCAGGACGGGTTATAGTAATGTAGAGGAGTTTTCCCACCATCTCTCTATATCTCCTCTTATCCACTTCATCAGTATCATCATCATATAACTTCATGCTGGGGTCCATGGGGATGATTGATGGTTTGCACCCATCCATACCAGTCTCAACCAGGAAGTCTGTAATGTACTTCCGTTGTGTCATCACCAAACCATGTGCATTCCTTGCAAATTCCAACCCCAGAAAATATCTTAGGGTTCCAAGATCCTTTGTAACAAACTGACGACCTAGGAATGCCTTCGCCCTTGCTATGCCCTGAATATCGTCTCCTATAACAAGAATATCATCCACATAGACCATTATGACAACCGTACCTGTCGAGGACTTCTGGACAAACAACGAATGATCAGCATTGGACCTCTTGAATCCCTGGTGCTCAATTAGGTTGGACAGCTTCTGGAACCACGCTCGTGGACTCTGTTTAAGGCCATATATAGCCTTGTGAAGTCTACATACCATATGCTTCTCCCCCTCAGCAGTAAACCCGGGTGGCTGCTGCATGTAGACTTCCTCCTGTAAGTCCCCGTACAGAAATGCATTCTTGACATCTAGCTGATAAATGCTCCAGTCACGAACCACTGCAACAGACAGGAGGATACGGAGAGTCGAGTGTCTCGCCACTGGAGAGAATGTATCCATGTAATCAACGCCATATGTCTGTGTAAATCCTCGGGCAACCAAGTGTGCTTTGTACCTATCCAATGTACCATCCGCATGATATTTGACTGTGAAGACCCATTTGCAGCTGACAACTGATGCATCAGGAGGTGCAGGGACCAAAGACCATATGCCACGGGACTGCAAGGCCCCCATTTCTTCTTCCATAGCTAGTCTCCAGCATTCACTCTTCAAGGCTTCCTGGTATGTCCGTGGTATGTCCACGGAAGACAAAGCTGTGGCAAACTTCTGGAAATCACCTGTGAGTCGGTGGAAGGAAACCTGTGAAGCAAATGGATAGGATGCACACTGTCGTCTCTGTTTCCGAATAGCAATCGGAACATCCAGATCATCATATGGGTCCACCTGTAAGGAGTCATCCTGCATATGCACCGAACCTGATCCGTCAGTAGTAACATCATCTGAACATACCTGAGGCTTAGTGATTGGCTGATCTGCTGTCTGAGCGGGACCTGACCGACGCGTATAGTGGTTAGGAAATGGTGATATGATTCGCCGTGGAATGGGTGGAGGTGGTGGTGGAGGTGGAGGTGGTGGTGGCGGTGGTGCTGGCATAGGAACTGACACAGGAGACGAGTCAGGTGAAAGACAAGCAGGTGGTGGTGGAACCAAAATATCATCAGCGGTGGTGGATGGTACCATTCTGTCCCCAGCTGGCGAGAAATACATAACCGACTCGAAGAAAGTGACATCCGCACTAACAAAGTACCTGTTGGTAGTAGGATCATAATACCGGTATCCCTTCTGGGTTCTGGAATACCCAACAAAGACGCACTTGACTGCTCTTGGAGAGAGCTTGTCAAGTCCAGGAGATAGACGATGGACAAACGCCACAGCACCAAAGACACGTGGTGGCAGTGAGAATAGCTCCTTGTCAGGAAAAATAAGAGAAATGGGTATCTTCTCTCCAAGGACAGAGGACGGCATTCTATTGACCAGATAGCATGCAGTAAGGACAGCATCCCCCCAGAAAGAAATAGGAGCACAACTTTGAATCAACAAGGTACGAGTGATATCCAAGAGATGGCGATGCTTTCTTTCCGCCACACCATTTTGTTGGGATGTATATGCGCAGGTGGTTTGATAAATAATACCCTTCAATGACAGAAATTGAGAAAGAGAACGTGTACAAAATTCCAGGACATTATCAGTCCGAACATATTTGACTGAAGAAGAGAAAACATTCTGCACTTCATTAATCAAATTTTTGATAACATCTCCTGCTTCAGACTTATTCTTCAGAAGAAAAACCCAAGAGACACGAGAAAAGTCATCTACTACCACAAGATAGAACCTGTGCCCCTGGTGATCGGGAACACGACTCGGACCCCATATATCTATATGTAACAACTCAAAAGGGGAGCTACTGCTCCGACTCTGACGACCTGGAAAGCTCGACCTGTGATGCTTTCCTAACTGACATGTTTCACAACGAAACGACGAACTTGGAGAGATCTGGGGCAGAAGATGGCGCATCTTCTGGAGCGGAAGGTGACCAAAACGAAGATGCCAAATGTAAGGTGAGACTGGTCCAGCAGAGTGAGTGGAGATGCCAGCATAGGATTCCCGGACCAGCCGATATAAACCGTTCTGCTCAGAGCCACATCCAATCACCTTGCCCGTGAGTATGTCCTGAAAAATGAGAGAAGACGGGTCAAATATAGCTCGACAATTCAAATCCTTTGTAATCTGACTAATAGACAGCAAATTCAGTGAGAACTCAGGGGCATGTAAAACATTCTGTAGCTGCATAGCGGAGGATAAGAAAACCTCCCCCTGGCCAACAAGGGGTGAGTGGGAACCATCTGCTATCTGTACTGAGCGACCTGGAGGAATAGCCCTGTAGGCCTGTAATCTACCTCTATCTCGACACAGATGATGTGTAGCTCCGGAATCTATAACCCAGTCAGATATATCATGTGAAGGTATGAAGGCTGATGATCTACCTGAGGAACTGGCTGCGGCGGATGAACTGGCAGAGGCTGTGGCAGCAATATCTGAAGAGCCACCAGATGAATCACCAGAAGACTGTGGCATAATATCACGGAGACGGGCCACGAGTTCGTCAAATCTATGATCTGCAGTAGACGGTAATGGAGACTGTGAATGCTCTGCGACCCGTGCCGATGCTGGGAACCCATGCTTTGAGTAGCATGTCTCCTCTGAGTGTCCAGTTCTGTGACAGTATGAGCACATCTGACTGACTCGACCGCCTCTTCCTTGAGAGCCACGGCCACGTCCACGACCACGCCAAGAAGGTGGTCCACCTCTCCCACGCGAAGCTGCCATCGCAGATGGGGGTGGAGTAGAAGAGCTGGAGGAAACTGGAATACGACTGAGCCTCCTGTAGACATCCTCCACTGGAGGAATAACTGCATCTGCTAAGATCTGTGACCGTGCAGCATCATACTCAGGATCGAGGGCAGCAAGTAGAACGCCCACCATGGTGGCGTTCCGGAACGTCTTCTGCTGCTCTGGAGTAGCAGTCAGAGGAATGGTACTGTATAGCTTCTCGAACATCCCTCTTAGGGATGTGTATAGAGAATGGAGAGGTCTGCCGGCCTGCTTCATCGTAAAGATGTTATGTTGAAGCTGCAACATCTTTGTCTCATTTCGCACCTGCGAATACGTAGCAGCAAGGATGTCCCACATTGCCTTAGCAGTGGGCTGATGGAGGACATCATTCGCTATCTCCATCGTCAACGTACCAGACAACCATACTTTTGCGTAAGCGTCATCGGCCTCCCATGAGGCATAGATCCCTGTCTTCTCCGCAGGCTCATCCTCGGTAAGAATGTGTTTCTTACCGTTTGATTTCATGAGGCTCATGAACTGCATAGCCCATAGCTCATAGTTAGACCCGTCCATCTTCACTATTGGCGCCGGACCTTTGAATGCGCCGGTGGAGGGCAAATCGACTTTCGATTCTGACATACTGCTGCTCGAAGAAGACGAAGGGAGAATAGACAATGTGATGAATGTCTACACCAACTGCATCGGATTTGAGTACGTGTGTAGACTTTTACGCACTCAAATCCATAAACCAGAGGAAGAGGGGTCTAGGGCACGCCTCCAAGGAAGCTTACAGCCCTTGAATCGCCTCGAGAACAACGCCTATGGACTGCTGGAGGCCACTGGAAACCCTACAGCGGCAGATGGGAGGTGCCGCTGGGGCTACGAGGGCCGCTGGGGCGGCTCTAGGCGGCAGTAGGGTGCCGCTAGGGCTTCGGGGGCCCGCACGGGCGGCTGGGCGCCGCTGGTAGGGGCGGCGGGCCCGCTGGAGGGTGCGGCTGGGGGGGGAAGGGAGGAGAGCCCTAAGGCGGCTCTGATACCATGTTAGAAGAAAGGAGTCTTCGTTATGATTCATAGGAGAACCCTAGGCTCTCTTATATAGGGAGAGGCCTTAAGGGTAAATTACATGGATGTCTAAATAGAAGAGAGAAATAAAAACAAGGTACAGAAACATATAATAATATTAGAAACTATCTCTACAGGAATTACCTTTATGGCAGGGGGTACGTGAGGTCTTGCTGTTGCTGACTACCAAGATGAAGCCTAAGGTGGGAGATGGACGAAGCTTCATATTCTGGAGGGATAACTGGATCGGGGACGGACCCCTGGATATGAGATTTCCGAGAGTTTTTGCATTGGCGGTAACAAAGGAAATTATTTTGAGGGTTGTAGCTCAGTCTGGGGGCATGCCGGAGTTTGTTGGGATCCTCTCAGATAGAAAGAGAGAGGAGTTTGTTACCTTGCAGTTGGAGTCACCATCCCCGAGTGATTTCACAATGACCTCCATGTTGGGAAACCAACCATTTGTATGTGAAAAATAGCTATGGACATAAGGTGTTTTAGATAAAGTGAAAATGCATATTTGCCTAGTAGCATAATAAACACATGCACATAAGATAAAGAAAAAGTATGCACGTGACAAGATATTTAACTCCCTCCACCCTCCATCTACTTTTATGATAGCGAGAAGTTGGAGTTTGAACGAAGCATTGTCAAGGGGAAACTAAAGGGAAATAAAAAGCATGAAATACTTTCTTTCATTTAAGTAACAAGAGCATACACACCTGAACTACTGCTGCACATAGCAAAGCAGATATAACCCCTTTTATGGGCATTCCCTGCATGCATGCAATATAAACACAAAATAAGGGGTGTGTTCATCCACAATGACCGCAATAGAAGATGCTTGAAGTACCTTTAGCATCAGTAGTAATAGTGGGGGTGCATATAAAAGAACATTCATCTTAATAGAAACAGCTAAGCTGCAAGATCAAGCAGAAGAGAGCTCAGACTAACTACACAAAAATGGACCCTAATCAATTATTAAAAATGTTAAATAATAACCTGAAAACGATCAGTGCAATATGCCATTTCTGGAGAAGGACCAGTGCCAATGCCGCATGGAGAACCGTCATTGCAAAACAGTCATTAATAGGCGCAGCATGAATATGGAATGAACCCTCTTTGATAAAATGAGCAGACCAAGAGCCCACCACGGAAGCTACAATTATATTTGTGATTCATCTGATATGAGACAAGCACTTGAAGGAAATCAGATGTGCATATAATATCTCAGACATGAAAGAAACGACAAAATAAGTTTCCTTACATTCACATCGAGCCAAAAAAATTGAGTATCTACAATGTGAATCAAAGCCATGCACAGAATTTCTAATGATAATATCAACAAAGATACCAATTTCTAGAGAGCGTGGTAGCTTATTTGTTTTATTAATTTAATTATTTGAGTGGTGAGGAACTTCCATTTGGTTTTTTCTTAAGATTTCTGGGTAGAAATAACTCCGAAGTAATAGTTGATTGCGACAGTAAAATTCTGAAGCAAGGATCTGCTGTAAAAGAATCAGATTCAACCATAGAGTTCACACACACCAAGCAACTAAGAATCTCCAAAGGGAAGCAGAATGAGGCCCTCAAAATGCTGTGTTGTGGTTCTTTTCGCCTACCATCCTCCAACTTCAGAGCCACTACAAAGGTCACGATGCAGATTTTGTTCATCTTCTCCCCGGTGTCTCATTTGCAGGGAGTTTGGGCATCATAAGGTAAGTCGTTTAATAGGCACTCATTCCGTCATGGTAAAATGGAACTTTCATCAACGATATCGAGTTGTTATGTCGGCTGATAAGAAATGCGCAAAAAGGGATCCAAGTTGAAACACAGTGGTGGGGTATATATGACATGGATCTTCACAACTAGAAATTGCTCGCATGGGTACTTTACAAATGATTTTCATTATCTACTACGCATTCTCTTTCAAATTCCGATCAAGATTGTGAACCTTTCATGCTTGACGAGGGATGACATGCTGCGTAAAGTAAGGAAATATGACTTCAAAAGTAATTGTGCTGCATGATGTTATTCTTGCCTTTGGTGGTCTAATGAGGTATTTGTGGAAGATGCTGCCGAGGAATAACAAATATTCCTTGATGTTTACCAGCGAGATTTAAAACAGGGGTCCTAATTGGGCAAGTAGCATCTCAAATCCAAAGAATTAAGGGGTCTCTCGTTCTTTTGTGCTCTTCGTGGCTAGATATGAATGCTTACGTTTTCTAGTAAGGCAGTGTGTAAATGCTTAACATTACCAAGTGTACCGTGTCAAATCACTTTTTGTAATATATGTGTGCTTGATGTCATATTAAATAATTATAGATCTTGAAGAAACATTTGTCTGTAGTAATCAGTGTTGCAAAAACCGACTATGCTATATGGGGGTTGATCGAATATAATGATGTTATTTGGTCAATAGTCCCTAATAATTGTTCTTCATAGTCAGCTTGCCCGGTCGGCTAGTCAGCCTCCTCGAAGGCCTTTATTTGTTTGACCCATTAGAAAATCTACGGGTCGTGAAATTCTATCAATGTTGCAAATTATTTTTTGATACCAAAGAGGGAAAACACACGAAGGTGCTTGCCCCACGAATATTAAATTATTGAAAAAAAATACAAGTGTTACCTCACAAGAGCCAAGATTCAAGGAGACGCTTGGTATGGAAGGTTACATTTTCATAATAGAAGCGATCAGAAGAGAAAACATCTCCATTTCTAGAGAGCCAGAGCATATCCGAGTAAATCTCCATTTCTAGAGAGCCAGAGCATATCCGAGTAATCTCGAGATCTAGCAAGGTAGAGTCCCAGAAATTTACAAAAGCATTGTTGTCTACCCAATCAATCTCCATGTTCTGCCAGATAGCTTTTGTCCTTTCACAGTAAAAAAAAAGCAGTCACTGGTTTCTGTTGCCACTTCAAAAAGAGGGCATAAATTATTCTCACTACCACTGAATCTGGACCATCAATCCCTTATAAGAATTCTCCCTCTTCGCATCAGCCACATGAATACTCTGATACGGGTTGGCAACTTCAGGCTACCAATAAGTCTACAATCTCTAACCAAAATCAATGTTTTTGAAACCGAACCGAAGACTGAACCGAAAACCTTGTAGAAAAGGTCAGATCAGATTGAACCATGGAATCAAATCGGTTGAACCAGATGAAGATGTCATCATTCTAAAAAAATCGGATTGAATTGAACTGCCGGAAAATAAGTGGTTGAACCGACTAATCGAACCGGAATGGACTAAAACATGTATAAAATACACACTTAAATATAGTAAAATGGATATAAATTACATATGTAATGTATATATCTTATAATATATGTAAAATATATTTTAGTATGCAACATTAAATGTTATAGATATATATATATATAATATTTAAATAATATACTCAATAAAAGGACAATAGTTTAAGTTATATTTAAATTTCATTTAATACAACAAATTGTGATGGAGTAGTTAGTTAGAGGTTTATTGTGTGGTTGTTGAAGGTCATGAGTTCAACACCCAGCAATGACATTTATTTTGAATAAAGTCAAAATTTATTGTGGTTCAATATCAGTTGAACTTCCGAGTTCAAAAAGGTAATTAAATAAGAGATTGGACCGAAATTGGACATTCATACCGAACAAATACAAACCGATTGATCGGACTGGTCCAAGCCCCGTTCACCGGTGCAACCGGTTGAACCGCCGGTCCAGTTTGGTTTTCAAACACTAACCAAAATATCGGAATATGTAATCGGCAACCTATCAACTCTTTTATAGGCCTTCTTCATGGAGGAATCTCCGTATGTACAATGATGTCTCCCAAACCATGGCACAGAGTGAGAGTAAAGTAACCATGGAAGTCGACAAACTCCATAACACGTTGATCGCAAAAACCACCAGTAAAAGTAGGCAACCATGCATTGTCAATCCAAACGTCCCCAACTCGTGCTTTCTAAGAAACACAAAGAGTGAATAAACAAGGGAACCTTGCGGCCAGGGTACCATCATCAGTCCAATCATCCCGTCCAAAAGGCAAATGAGTTACCATCCCCCAAAATACACCTGAAAAGTGCACTTGCTTGCGGAAGAAGGGAGTGGATACCCTTCTAGAAAATCAAGGTAAGAAAAAGGCAAAGTGAGAGATAGCAAGCGTGCGTGCACAATAAATGCGTCTAAGGAGCTTACAACAAAGGTCTTCGTTGTTTCGCCAAATTCTGGCCACTCATAACATTAACAAAGCTCTGTTTATGGACTCCAATCTTGATATGCCTAGTTCACCCTTCTGCAATGGCAAAGTTAATGTCTCCCAATCTACCAAATGCATGTCTAACATGTCTTGGCATGATTTACCCTAAAAGAATCTTCTCATAATTCTCTCTAGTGTTCTATGAATCTCGACATGTAGAAGTCTGGAAGACATAGAAAACACTAGGATTGCAGCGAGAGCGACTTTCACAAGAATAAGTCTCCCTCCACGAGAGAGAATCGATGCCTTCCACCCAGATAATTTTCTCACCATCTTCTCTATAATTGGTAACCAATCAGACATCCGCAATCTACCAATTGTAAGAGGGAGCCCTGAATACCGTATCGGCAGACTCCCACGTTTTGTTCCCAACTCTAAGCATCAATCTCCTTCCTTTGTAACCGGGATATTAAAAGGTATGACAATTGACTTCTGCTTGTTAAGCTTGAATCCTGACAGCTCCCCAAGGATATACACCACTATAGATATGTTTGTCATCTCTTGTCTGCCCCTTTCGATAAACAAGACGGTGTTGTCCGCATATTGCAGAAGTAGGATGGAAATGTCTCCACACATTTATCCATATGTAATGCCATGATGGACCACATTTGAGACCATGCGGGCAAGTATATCTATTGCAATGACAAAGAGAAGCGGTGCAAACAGACAACCTTGACCAATGTTCATGAAAGCGGCATGTGCGGCCGCATATGCATATGTGGTGCCATCAGCACACCGCTTTCATGAAGCCCCCCATTATGCGCCCTATGCGTTTATGCGGGCCGCATATGCGATATATGAGTCCGCATACACATTTTTTTATTTTTTTTAAATTTGTGCCGCATTTTTATTGTGTTATTTATGCCACGTTTTCCTTACTTTTGCATGTATGCCAACCAAGCATTCCATGACCATTTAAATCCATCGTTAAAGTAGTTGTACTGCGAGATTGGAGTAAACACGCAAGGAAGAAAAAGAATAATGTACTAATAATTTAGCAAACTAATTTGGTCAACTAATAGTTATTATGAATGTAATATATTATATTAAAGTTTGGTACTTTTGATGGAGGATCAGTTAAAAATATAACGACGGAGATAAATGACATTATATTCAACAATAGAGGCATTTTGTGTGCTAACTTTTCTATTTTGTTGATTGTTGTCAATTATTTTGTGTGCCAACCGTTCTATTAAAGTATAAATATTGGATTGATAGAGATTGTTTTAAACTCTATATGAAAGTTATTTTTCTTAGATCTTCTGTTGGACCACAATTATACATAAATTTAGTTCTGTTGTAGTCACTTTTGTACATATTTATTCATTTTTTTAAAAAAAAATAGGAAACCGTGTAGAACCGCAAATACCCCGCATATGCCCCCGCATACCGCTTAAGCGCTATTCAATGATCTGTCCAAATGCATACGCATACCGCTTTCCTGAACCTTGACCTTGACGTACCCCTCTTTGAGTGGTGGTTCATGTGGTCTGTTCTCGCAAAAAGAGGGTTCTCGGATACATGGATCTCTTGTATGAAAAATGCATAACTACAATGTCTTACTCTATGCTTGTTAACGAAAGACCAGAAGATGGCTTTCACTAGTGCGTCGTCTCTTCCAATCAGCGATAATTTTCGTTGCCATTACCAAGTTGTCTCCAATATATCTTCCCGGGATGAAAGCAGACAGTACTGGTGAAACAATAGTACCAAGGACTAGACCTAATCTGTTTGCCAGGATCTTTGCCACAATGCGATAAATGGCATTAGACAATGCAAATTCTTTCAGAGCCTTATTTCTTTGGAAGGAAGAAAAGCAGTACCCTACTCAACCTGTTAAAACCAGCATTTCCCATTGCAAACTCATCAAGCATTGCCATCCCATCGGATCTAATAACATCCCAGAACTCCTTGTAGAAACACACCAGGAACCCATCAAGACCAGGTGCGCCATATGTGTTCATGTTCTACACTGTTGGAGCATTCGTTGTATGCGTCATGAGCTGTAGCAGGGTAAATGGATCCACATCCAGATTCTTCTGCAGTCGGCCACGCACCCACCAAGATCAGGAATCATTTGGACCTTCAGGGCCTTCTATGCCCCCCACAAGAAAGAATCATCACACCAGTTCCAACAATCCCGCCCCTCAGTGCACTCCAGTTCCTACAACTTCGCCAAAAACTCGCTTATGCGTTGATCCGACAACTCGGATATGAAATGAGGAAAAAAGACGAGTGTGCATCCCAAACATCCACAACAGAACAGTTCGAGTCAACAACTGATGCCATCAACCACAGGTAACGCGAATTAAGTGCCCCACCCTCACTCCTATCATCAACCAAAAACTTGAAGCATGTCCCATCACCCACAACTGACCTCAAGAAAAGGAGAATCTCCTTTACCATGTTGCAAGAAAAAAAATCCTTCAGCTCGATAACAAACAACTCAAACCATAGATCTTCATAATCAACACGGATACCAAATTGTTATAGTCTCCCCAAATACAAGCGATCCGCTTACTTAAGCCTTGTTCATCTCCTCCAAGCTACGCACCACAAGGCCGCCATCATCCTTTGAACACGAGACCGCCCCCACTCAACCAGCGACAACCCATTCGAACACCTTAAGGATGACCAAAAAAACCGTCTTATGATGCTCTCGAGCGTCTTCCGTACCCCAACCAGGAGAAGCCTAGATGACAAGAAGAAAATATGAATATAAAAGAGAATCGATCTCAGCAACACCAATCTACTACCACAAGATAAACAAGCAGATCTCCAACCCGCCAACCTCTGCTCCATCTTGTCAATCACGGGCAACCAATCCATCATGTGCATCCTCCCAGCAACTAGAGGCACAACAAGGTGGGTACTGCAAAGGTAGGTCCCTACGAGGGGACCTCAACCAATTAGCACACCATCCAACCTCCTCCTCCAGGCCAAAGGGCACAAACTCTGACTTATCCATATTAAGCCTCAAGCCAAAGACCATACCGAAAATGTCAAGGACCACAAACAAACTTATACAACTCTCAAAGCCACCCTCCGCAAATAGGATGGTATCGTCCGCATACTGAAGAATAGGGTACCGAGATCTCCTCCATACTATAATCGCTACAGAAACCACCGACATCGTCTGATCCACCATAACTGACAAAGCATCAATCGCGAGAACAAATAACAGAGGGACAACCCGGACAACCCTGACGAACGCCCCCATGCAGTTGAAACCCCCCCCCCCAATTGCTCATTCACGAGGACCACACAAGAGGAAGTCATGACACAAAACTTCATCCATATAATCCACCGGTCCAGAAAACCACACCGAAACAAAGAAACCCACAGGAAGCGCCAATCAACACTAACATATGCTTTCGAAAAATGAACCTTCCACAACACACCCCTTGCTCTCCTCCTGTCAGCCACGATCTCAGATGTCAAAACCAAACTATCCATGAGCTACCTGCCAAGTAGAAAGGCACTCTACACCTGAGAAATAATTGTACTCAGGACTCCCCTCAAACGGTTGGCCAAAACATCTACCACAATCAAATAAACTGCATTCGAAAGCGCAATTGGGTGATAATCCTCTATCCTGGTGACCACATCCTTCTTAGGCAGCAGAAAAATCAGTGATCGATTGAGGCGATCAAATCCAGAATTGCTCTCAACAAACTCAGCAACCAACTCCATCACCTCCTCAGCGACCAGATCTCGAAACTCGCGGAAAAAGAATTCAGGAAAACCATTCAGGCCCATCCGGATTCAAACCATAGACCACCTCACGAACCTCTAGCAACTTGAAAGGCTTCGTCAACAACTCTGCATCTGGCCCACAAAGCACCTCACCCCTAGGCCCAACCACCTGGACACACAATATGCAACATGCCTAAGACAACTCGCCAAAAATTTCCACTGTTGTTTTCATCCCTTTAACCTCCTCCTTGCCTCCCTCAATAGAAAAGATGGTGTCACCTGCATATTGGAACAAAGGAATAGAGATATCCTCAATGGTATACCATGTTGTAAAAACATTACGCCGCACATGTTCAACCATGCAAAACAAGACGATTGCTGCAATTACAAAAGGCATAAGGGTAAGGGGGCATTCCTGTCTAACACCTCATTGCGGCTGGAAAAAGCCTCCATCAAGTCGACCGTTAACAGGCACCAAGTAGTAGGTTGTGGTGATACGTCGCTTCATCCAGGAGATCCGAGAATTGGGAGAACCCCATCTTGACATCTTCATCCAGAGAAAACACACGTCCATCATGTTATAAGCTTTAGTAAAGCCCATCTTTCAAAGAAGACCTTCGTATTGCGGCACTTCCAGTCAGCAATATTCTCAGTTGCCATAGACAAGCAGTATGCAATCAACCTTCCCTGAATAAATGCTTACTAGAGTGGTGAAATGAAGTGATCCATAACTTGTTCAACCAAATTGCAAAGACCTTAGATATAAGTAAATAAATAGCATTAGAAAGTGCAATCGGCAGGAAGTCTTCCACTCTCTCAGAAACCTCCTTCTTAAGTAACAGGAAAAAAGAATCTTGTTAAGCCTCTCAAATCCAGCATTACCTCTGGTAACTACTTCACAGCTTCTACAACTTCTCCTCTAACCACCACCCAAAACTCATGTAAGAAAAAGATAGGAAATCCACCAAGACTAGGTATACCATTAGCAGTCAGATTCCACACCGTAACTTTCACATCTTCCGATGTAATGTCTTGCACCAAGTGATTCGCGTGCTAACCATCTCCAAGGTTCTACATTTCTTCTTAAGAATCCATGAAAATGATCTTCAATCACCTATCCTATCTCTCGATCACCCTCCACCATCCTACCATTCACCATCGCAGAGCAGATCAAGTTATGACGATGCCGCCCACTGATAACTCTATAAAAGTAAGTCGTGTTAGCATCACCATCTTTGAGCCAAAAGTGTCGGGATCTCTGTTTCCACTTCGCAATACATCTCTTATCTTCATCCCAGATGAATTTATGTGATGTTGCTCTAACAATGAGTTCGTTGGCTGAAAGATCTCTGTTATTTCTCGGCCCATCGATTTTGTACACCTCTGCTTCTGCCTCCGCACGACCGGCCCTTATACCCTCTCTAACCTCCTTGAAAGCGTACAATCATATTCGAAAAGAAATCAACTTCTGAGCCGACGTGATGTTGCAAATCCCGAAACCACTGTGGAGTTCCAGTGGATGGAAACCAAGTCTTCAAAATTCTCCTCATGCAGCCAAGCATGCTCAAATCTAGAGAAATCCTTTGGGGGATGCCTCAGAGTTCCAAACCAACGGTGTGTGGTCAGATCTGGTATGAGGTCTGGAAGTGGAGGCTGAAAGAGGGAAGGTCTCAACAAGCTCTGCAGATGCCAGGAAACGATCAATATGGGAGCGGGAACTAGAATTAATCCATGTGTATCTAGAGTCAGTAGCATTGATCACATCTAGCTCCAAATCGTCAATCAAGTCGGCAAAATCGACCAAACCATGGTTTTGACCCCCGCTCAAACTTGGGTGTCTGATGAGAGCAAGGAAATGTCGAAGTCACCTCCAACTAGTCAGGTCACTCCTGGTAAAGCGATTTTGACACTACAGCGATCAGCCCATAAGTCTTGCTTAAGAGCATGTAAGAAAGGGTCATATACACATGAGAACGCAACCGGTGTACTTGACACAACATTCTCAATAGTATAGTAGGAACATGTCTCCCCTTCAACTCAAGTAGCAAGCTAAAGATAGAGTTTTTCCCAGCAATAATCAATCCCCCCAGTGCCAACTGCAACCGAAGTTCCGTAGTTCGTCAGTACACTAGAACCCATTGATCTCCAAAGGAAAGTAGTGTAGGAAGAGATTTTTGACTCATTCGACAAACAAAGCTCCAATCGAGCTCTGTTTCTCTGGGCCACTCAAACCCCTCACATTTCAAGTTAGTACTTTCATTAAAACAACTCGGACGGTTCCGAGGCTCGGACCCCGCCCATTGCTACTGCCACCTGGGACTTAAGGACCGAGATAACCATACAAATTGTGCTGATTGTCTTTGCTCTTTTTATGTTCCAATAACGCTTCATTCTCCCACTGTTAACACTCTCCACGAGGGAAGAACCACCAAGTATTTTCCCATTTCAGGTGGAGTTGGCTACATAAATTCGTTACCTCCAAACGGATCTAATTTGGGTCATACCTGAATTTATATTAGAAGGTTATATCATTCCTAATAGTTCCTTTCCAACATTTTTTTCAATCTGGCATGACCCTTATTGCAAACTACTTTTGAGAACATTTCAAGCCGTTACCGTGATATCAGATGGTCTTCTTTTTGTAGATATCAAAACCACCTTAAATGAATTTCACTCATGTAATTTTCTATTTTTTCCCTTCTTCTATCATTACAATACCAATTGGTTATACAATAGTCATTACAAATTCGGCCTAATATTGAGAGAGACCTCTTCCCAATAACTGTTATTTTCTTTACCACAACAATTTTCTTTACATGTCTATAGTTAATAGACTACCACACCCCATCATAAAGCATTCTATGTTTTTCAGCACCTCTATATCACCTCTGATTTTCAATGATATATCCTAATCACAAAGAACATTTGAAGCTCTTCTTGATTTCTGTATTTATCAATCCATCGGGCGACAACCTCTTCAATATTTTTATTACTTCAAAAGACTTACCCAAGTTTTTAAAAATGTCTTTCTTTGAGATGTGATGACTTCTAAGGTTACCTCAGCTAATCCCTACAACTTTCCTATCGTTAAACTTGCATTCCATATGCTCCATATACATGCTACTTAATCAGAATCCCATACACTTCATAGCATCCCTCTAATACTCACGAGAGTTGTTTATGCCGTGAACTCTAGTATCTCTTATATAGGAGAGTAGTCTATGGGAAAATTACATAAGACATTCATAATTATAGAGAATTAGAAAAGAGTACAGAAACACGAAATATCTCTACACTCCCCCTCAAGATGGAGCATAGATGTCGATCATGCTCAGCTTAGACGAGCACTTCTGGAAAGGTCCTCTGAGTAAGGCCTTGGTGAAGATATCAGCAGTCTGATCTCCTGAGCTGACACGAGATGTAGAAATAAAGCCCTTCTGAATCATATCTCGTATATAGTGACAATCAACCTCGAAGTGCTTGGTGCGCTCATGAAATGTTTGATTATTTGCAGTAAATATAGCCGCCTGATTGTCACATTCTAGTGCCATGGGAATGTGAACTTCTATATATAAATATGTAATGACAGCTCAAACCCACATCATTTTTGTACTCACTTGGGCTATAGCCCTATATTCAGACTCAGCACTAGATCTGGCTATAACAGTCTGCTTCTTGCTCCTCCATGAGACAAGTGAATCTCCAACATATACAACAAACCCAGTAGTGGATTTCCTATCCTTTGGACACCATGCATAGTCTGCATCTACACATGTTGAGATGGTAATCTCCTTGCCTTTTCTAAATAGTAGACCTGCACCTGGAGATGATTTAAGATACCTGAGTATCATACGTATAGCATCCATATGTACTTGACGCGGTTGCTTCATGAATCGGCTTACCCAACTAACAACAAAGAAATATCGAGTCTGGTGATGGTAACATAAAAAAGCTTTCCTATCAGCTCTCTGTATCTCCTCCTATCCACCTCATCAGTATCATCATCGTATAGCTTCACGCTTGGATCCATGGGTGTGGTAGCAGGTCGACATCCAAGTATTCTCGTGTCACTTAGCAAATCAGTGACATATTTTCTTTGGGTCATCACAAGCCCTTGTTGATTCCTGGCAAACTCCAATCCCAGAAAGTATCTAAGAGCTCCTAGATCCTTCGTGACAAATTTACGACCCGGGAGTTCTTCCGTCCTTTTTATTCCGTGTATGTCATCCCCTGTAATAAGAATATCATCAACATATACAATAAAAGCAACCATACCTCTAGATGTCTTCTGTATAAAAAGAGAATGATCTGCATTGGAGCGTTTGTACCCCTGCTTCTCAAACAAGTCTGAAAGCTTCTAGAACCAAGCTCTAGGACTCCGCTTAAGGCCATATATAGCCTTATGAAATCTACACACCTGTGAACACTCCCCCTCAACAGCAAATCCCGATGGTTGTTGCATGTAGACTTCCTCCTGAAGATCACCATATAAAAACGCATTCTTGACATCTAACTGAAACAAAGGCCAATCTCGGATAACATCAACAGAGAGAAGAATCTGTAAGGTGAAATGACAAGCAACTGGGGAGAATGTGTCGAGATAATCCACCCTGTATGTCTGTGTAAACCCTCACGCAACCAAGCACGCCTTATATCTGTCGATGGTACCATCTGCATTTTGTTTAACTGTAAACACCCATTTACAGCTTACTGTGGATACTCCAGTGGGAGCTGGGACGAGGCTCCAAGTTCCTCTCGATTGAAGAGCATCCATCTCTTCTTCCATGGTCAAACGCCATCGATTGTCCTTCAAAGCATCTTTATAATTCCGTGGAATATCCACGGCTGATAAGGCAACTGCAAATTTCCTAAAATCATTTGTTAAGTGATCAAAGGATACCATGGATGCTATAGGATATGATGCACAGCTACGCTTCAGCTTCCGAAGTGCAATAGGCAGATCCAAATCTGCAGCCTCTACATCTGTCTCCTGTAAAAAATCTTGCGCCGGCAGACCATTAGACCCATCATTAGAAACTGTATTTTATCAGAACATACCTCATACGTGCAAGACGAAGAGCGATGACCATGAGCAGAAGCAGACCGACGGGTGTAATGGTGAGGCAATGGTGGAATGGGTACTGTTATAGTAGGTTGGGGTGGAATAGGAAGTGGTGAGGGTGGTGATGAAGGAGGTGGTGGTGGTGATGTGGAAGGTAATGATGGTGGTGGTGGCATGTAAATATTATCATCTGTATCATAAGACGTCAACCGACACCTGTAGGAGAAAAGTACATCACGTACTCAAAATAGGTGACATCGGCACTAACGTAATACTTCCTGCGCATTGGATCATAACACATGTACCCTTTTTGTGTCCTAGAGTACCCAACAAAGACACACTTGACAAGCCGTTAGAACTACATCGCCTCAGAAGGAATGAGGAGCATGACTCTGAATGAGAAGTGTCCTTGTAACATCAAGCAAATGGCGATGTTTCCTTCCTGCAATACCATTTTGTTGTGAAGTGTAGGCACATGATGTTTGATGAATAATTCCCTTGGCTGAAAAATAACTGGAGAGATAATAAGTACAAAATTCCAAGGCATTATCGATTCTAACAATTTTTACTGAGGCAGAAAAACATTTTGTATTTCGGTTAAGAAATTTTTGATAACATCTCCAGCTTCAAATTTATTCTTAAACAAAAAGATCCAAGACAGACGAGAGAAATCATCAGCAGCGACTAGATAAAACATGTGCCCCTGATGATCAGGAACACGACTGGGACCCCAAATATCTATATGAAACAACTCAAAAATGGAACTACTGCTCCGACTCTGACGACTGGGAAACGTAGAGCCGTGATGCATTCCCAACTGACATGCCTCACATCGGAAGGACGTATGAGGCAAGATCTGAGGCAGAACATGACATAGTTTCTGAAGTGGGAGATGACCAAAGCACATGTGCCACGTAAATGGTGAGATATGTCCAGCAGATAGAGAGATGGTTCCAGCATAGGGAGTTCGGACTAGGCGATACAAACCGTCCTGCTCACGACCACACCCAATCACTTTGCCCGTAAGGATGGCCTAAAAAATAAGAGAAGATGGGTCAAAAATGGCACGACAATGTAAGTCCCTTGTAATCTGACTAATAAACAATAAATTCATAGAAAAGTCAGGTGCATGTAACACATTCTGTAGATGCATATATGGTGTCAAACTAATCTCCCCTGTCCAGTAATTGGGGAATGAGTCCCATCTGCAATGATCACAGTTCGTCCTGGAGGAACCTATCCGTAGGTTGTAAGTTAACCCTTGTCACCACACAAATGATGTGTGGCGTCGGAGTCCATAATCCATTCTGTAGTATCAGATCTACCATTGCTAGTGAGTGCATAAGTACTACCTGAGGTACTGGAGGAGGCTGAAGCAGCTACATCTGAATGACTCCCATGGGCCGATGGAGATCTCACAGAACAGGACGAGGTATAATACCTCTCAATCGTGCTACCAAATCCTCAAAATGTTGATCTAGAGAAGAGGCAGCCGGAGGCTCAATCTACTCAGCTACTCGAGCAGAGGCAGGGAATCCATGCTTGGAGTAGCATGTATCTTCTGTATGCCCAGGACGATGGTAAAAAGTACATGGCTGACGAACTCGACCTCCTCTGTCGCGAGGTCCTCGTCCACAAAACTGAGAAGAACCTTCTCGACCTCAGGAGGCTGCCATCGCAGAAGATGTCGAAGAGCAGTAGACAATGGAACGGTGATCCAGCTAAGTTTGTGAAATGCTTCCTCCATAGGAGGAATAGAGGAGTTAGCTAAAATCTGGGAACGGGCCACCACATATTCATGATCTAGCGCTACCAGGAACACATCAACCATAGTGGCATTCCTGTAGGTCTTCTGCTGCTCAGGGTAGATATGAGAGGCATGAAGCTATAGAGCTTCTCGAACATTCCACGCAAGGATGTATATAACGAGTGGAGAGGCCGTCCATTCTGCTTGATTGTGAAGATGTCATGCTGGAGTTGTAGAATCTTCGTCTCATTCTTGCCCTGTGAATAGGTAGCAGCAAGAATATCCCACATAGCTTTTGCAGTGGGCTAATGGAGATATCATTAGTAATCTCAATTGCTAATGTACCTGATAGCCAAACCTTGGTATCTGCATCATCTGCCTCCCATGAGGCGTTAACCCCAGTCTTCTCAGCACGCTCTTCCTCGGTAAGAATGTGTTTCTTACCGGTAGACTTCATCATACTTATGAGCTGCATAGCCCACGGTTCATAGTTTGACCCATCCATTTTCATAATAGACGCAGGACCTTTGAAGGCGCATGTAGAGGGAATAATTGCCTTGCTTTCTGACATGATGATAATAGACGACTAGGGTTATAGGCTGGATAGACTTTTGTCTACACTGACATTCACGGGTTCGATTACATGTGTAGACTCAAGCAACCAAACCCATCAAGGAGAGGACTAGGCGAGAGTGGCCTAGGCAACGAAGAGGCCTAAACGGCGATGGCCTAGGCGACAATGGGCACGCAGCACTGCACATAGGTGCAAGCTGGAGCAAGCGGGCACGCAGGAGAGGATCTGAGGACCGTGCGCGGTCACGCGTGGCGCCAGGGACACGCTGCGCACTGCGCGCGTGGATATGCAAGGAACGGAGATGCCGCGTGCATGAGGCTGGGAGCACGTGCAGCCGTGTGCGCATGCGACTGAGAGGTGGCAGCGCAGAGGCTTGGTGGTGGGGCTAGGGTTGGGGCACGAGAGCTCCGGTCTAGGACCGTCGCTCTGATACCATGTTGAGAAAGATAAAAGAGAGTTGTTTATTCCGTGAACCCTAGGCTCTCTTATGGCCTATGGGAAAATTACATAAGACATTCATAATTATAGAGAATTAGAAAAGAGTACAGAAACAGGAAATATCTCTACAATAACCAAGACAAGTCACTTTGTCAATGCATTAATACAACCACAAAAACGTTGACAAATATATAGGCATCATGTAAGCACTTTTTTTATGAATAAAAACACTTTTTTATTGGACAAAAAATTTTTACGTGATCATCCTCAGTAGAGGTCACCTGGATATTCCATTAATCACAATGCAAATGGTTCCGGAGAAAACATGAATGCAACTTACTATGAACATGACCGTTAGACTTCCTCCTAAAGGGCCCAAAACTACAACCAATAATATATAGATTCTTTTTGAGAACGCAACATTAAAATTGGTAGGAGCAATCTTTCTAATGCTATTTAAATCGGTAGCAAAAATCCTTATAAATCAAATGCTAGTAACAATGAATTCAGAGGGTCCTCAGATAAGTTCATACCACATTAGCTTTCACGTAGATGAAAAAAACAACTCCAAGGTTCAAAATGTATAATATACCAAACAGGATCTGCAAAAAACAGACTAATGAATAATACAATTCAAAAGGGAGATCGCACCAGCAATGTGGAGAGCATATTTATTTATAATGACGATACGGTCAACAGAAGGTTCATCAGGTAAATGTATCTTGCACAAAAAAATGTGCCGATAAACAGCCCATAATATGTTAAACCATGTTTCAAACATTTCAGATAATTTCAATTATTTGGTTTGCATATGTGAAAGCACATAAGTTGTGTTATTTCTTCTGGCAAACTATATAGTTGGTTTTATATTTTATTATGATTGTTTTGGGGAGACGTTGATATCTAGATTTTCTTGTAGGACTCAATATAAACTTTTTACTAATTTAATGTACATAGAAGATAAAATCTATAATTGAGTTCAATTTAAAGCCATAGAATAAATTGGTCCTGGTACTTAGGCGGTTGGATTGGATCAACTTTTTCCACATTCATTCATGAATAGATTGAATTGGATAAAGATTTAAGAGTTAACTTCCCCATTCCATAATCCATTAGGAATATACATAGAAATATTGTGACATCCGGGTTTGAATAAACCAAACTCGACCCGATTAAGAGTTCACTTGATCAATTAATATTCAATTGATATTGAATAAACCTAGATTAATCCATTGATCATAGATCGAAATCCGTTCGATAACAATCGACCAAAAGTTGATCGCATCGTAATGCGTGCCATCAGAAAAACCACAACACAAATCGAAAACCGCAAAACAAATCAAAACCGCCCAAAAATCCGATTTGACGAAATAAGATAAACGGAATCGACCATTCATCAATCGGAGGTCATTTGATAGTTTCAAATCACAAATTTTAGTCACAAACCGAGACCGTATCTCGAGAATTTAAAGAATTCATACTTGATCCAAACTATATGAATATTACAGTCATTTTGATCGCCGTTCAAAGACGGTCAACACGAGCTATTATACATCGAAATCCGAGACTCGAGGTGTGAGTATGGTCAACTTTAGTACGTTAAATAAATTAAAAATAATATAATAAAACAAAAAATTTCACTGCTCCTGTACAGTACAACAGCTTCTTCTCTCCACTTGGCTGTATTTTTATATTTCCACTTGCCCCGAAAATGTCACTCCATGTGGCATGCAACAATGCCTCCATCTCCTTATAAATAACGTAACACCCTTTACTTTTTCTCTTCCAATTCTAACGAGAGAGCCTCCCCTCTCCTCTCTCCAATATTTCCCAACGAAGGATTGCAGACCCTCTATTTCCTTGTTCCAGTTGTTGCCCAGTAACTGCTGAAATCCTCCAGCCCTACTACCGATTGAATAACTGCTATTGTTGCATGCAGTAGCAGTCCTTGCTGCTGCTAATTGAAGGTCTAATATCACGCGTATCAAGTTCAACAAGGTACAATCTTATCCCCGCTCCTTGCTGCCAGCAAGGTTTTAAATCTCGATTTCAAATTCGTTTCGAGATGGTGAAAAATGAAGTAATTTTGAAATTTCGCCAAATTCGACCAAAATCGGCCTAGATTTGTGAAGGAAGGGTATATATCGAGATTTCGATTTCGGTTTCGGTAAGGTGTCGAGACCCAAATTTCGCGAAATTTGGAACCCTGGCTGCCAGGCATGGGATTTATATACAATTAGATCATACAATTTGATGCCCTTTCTTGTGTAAAATATGGTGGGAATGGGTTAGTAATAGAAGTTGTTGTCGTGGATTTAGGTTTATCTTGAGCGTTGTATAGGGTTTTAAAAAAATTGAACTGAAATTTTCGGAATACTGTAAACTACTTGCTTATAGTTATAAAAAAAAGAATTTTTGAATTTAAATTTTTCTGTATACTGTAAAGTTATTGCTTATAATTATAAAAAAAATATTTTTTTGAAAGCCGGAAACCGGGGGAGACACTCAGTGGTGTTCGTCCCATTTATTTATTAAAAACACAGTAAACAGGTAGTTTACAAAGGTAACGAGAGAAACGACACAAGCAAAACAACTACAACACCCAAACATCAACTAAACGCGCACTGTGCATCTCCACGTTTTCCTTGTAAAAGCATTGTCCCGAAAAAAGAGCTGCATTTCTGCCCAGCCAAACCGCCCACAATGTTGCCACAGGCCTAAGGATCGCCCGCCTCTCCCTTTCTCTGTTGGCCACCAACGAACCACAGAAGGACGCCAAATCGAAAGTGCACACCCAAGCCATTGCCGCATCCTCCCAGATCACAATCACTTTAGGGCATGTGAAGAAAATGTGCTCAAAGGACTCCACCGCATTGCCGCACAGAATGCACCTATCAGAGACGGCGCCAAGAAGCCTAGCGCAACGATCTCTCGTCATCAACCTTTGCTGACGGAAAAGCCAGAGGAAGAATCCAATCCGCTCAGGGAGCCTTAAACCCCAGAAGAAACCGCAGTCACGAATCATATTCTCCGTCCGCGAGGGCGGGGGCCTACAGATTGCCCCGTAAGCCTTCCTCGCCGTGAAATGGCCCATCCGCCAGGCCCAGTGATCCCTACCCACAGTAGGACGCCCCACATCCTTGATAGAGTCCAGCAAGACAAGAAAGTCCTCGAGTCTTTGATCAAAGAGATTAGACGAGAAAGCCGGGAACCAACTACCGTCAGACCAACAAGAGGCGACCCGAGCACTTCTATCAGCCGCCAGAGCGAACAGGCGGGGGAACCGCGAGCTCAAGGCCCCCCTCCCCGTCCAATCATCACTCCAGAATCTGAAAGATTCACCATCACCAAGCACCAGCCTAAACAAAGATAAATACCTTGAGAAGACCTCCAGCACCCCCTCCAAAACGGCGAGGGGGATCCCACCAGATCAGCCACCACCGGAGGCGCCCCACTGACACCGTAAATCTCGCGCAAGATCTTGCTACAGAAATCCTCCCCTGGGCCCCGAATTCTGTTGGCCCACTTAAGAAGGAATGCGTCATTTACATGATCCAAATTCCGCACGCCCAAACCTCCTTCGTTCTTGTGCCGCGTGATTTCACTCCACTCAACCAAGTGAACCCCCCCCCCTCCCCGACTCCTCCCATTTTTGCCCCATAAAAACCTCTGCATAAGCTTCTCAAGGCGATTGTGAATCCCCTTCGGCAGCCGGCGATTAGACAAGAAGTAAACTGGGATAGAGGAGAGGACCACCTTCAAGAGGACAAGGCGTTCCCCCCTAGATAGCATGGCCGACTTCCAACCAGCCAACCTTGTCTCCACCCTCTCCACAACCTTGAGCCAATCCCTCAGCCTAGCTCTCCCCACTACCAAGGGCATCCCCAGGTAGTCAATTGGTAGAGAGCCACAATTGGACCCCAAAACTCGTCCGCAGGCGTCCGCCTCCTCCGCCGAAAGACCAAAAGGGACCACCTTCGACTTGTCCACATTCTTGCAGAGACCCGACATCTCGCTGAATAGATCGAGGTCCATGGACATGCTCAAGACCTCCGCGATGCCGCCCTCAATGAAAAAGATAGTATCGTCAGCATATTGCAATAAAGGTATCACCAGACCACCCCTAGAGAACCCGACCGATAATCCGCAATCAATAACCCGGCAAGCAATGTGAGCAAGGACATCCGCAGCGATGACAAAAAATAATTTTTGAATTTAATTTTTTCTCGATACTGCTTATAGTTATAAAAAAGAATTTCTGAATTTAAAAATTTCTTAATATTGAAAAGTTACTGCTTATAGTTATAAAAAATATATAATAGCTTTGTCATTTGGGCAATTATAATTTAAACTGAAAGTGAATTTTATATCTTTATTGAAGGTCTACTAGCCCAAGGACCTAAAATTTTATATCATATGTATTTAGGGGCTTTTATACATATGCTTCTTTTTACTCGACACAACCAACCGGATAGTAATCATACTCTCACCCTTATAAAGTTATATAGTTCATCAGAAATGCCTCTTTAGCTAAGACCTGTAAAAAACCATCATACAATTTCATGGAAAAGATTATATAATATTTTCCCTTAATATATAAAAGTCCGACGTAGGTATTGGATATCACTTTCAACTTTCAAGCATGGAAGATAATTCAGTATTTTACTGTTAAAGAACAAGCATGTCTATTTGTTTTTCACCATTTTTTCATTTAACCAGACAAGTGATTTTTTTCACGGTATGGGAAGACTAACACCACCTTAGAGTATAATTATGGAATTACACATGGGATTTTGCTATAATATTAATGTTGGACCAAATATGAAATATTATCATACAGTCAACCTGTTACTATTCAAAAGAGAATACAAGTCACTTGTCTTGTTAATTACGTACCATCTGTCGATTCATCAATAATTGAATTCTCGAACTTGTGTAGTAAACATCATGTGCCTTGCCTATCTACACTAAACCATCACCACCCACTGTTTTATGGCCTAATGAAGAGAATGCAGTCTTCACAAGTTATTTGGGGATCAGATTTTCGAAAAGATATTGTGTATGTTATTGTTACTCTAATAATTTTTCCACATGATCATATTCTATCATATTAGACAGAGCTATTCTCGGGTTTCATCTAGTATTGCATCATTTCCATGCCATCTTTACTCTTGTATGTTTTACTCATCTCAAAGCAATATCTAATGTTGGGTTTCTTCACTAGTCATTGAAGCTTTCTAGGTTTGTATTGGACATTCCCAAGTATTGTATACTTAACTTATCATCAACTCACTACTTGGGTGTGGTGATTCTTATCCATCATCTATTGCAGTAATCATGGCATTAATGTGCTTCAATACGTGCGAATCACTCTCTCCCTCAATATACTCCTATACTTGTGAATCAGAAATAGTGGATAATTAGTGCAGGTCATGGTGACCTTTACACCTGACCGCGCGAGGGCGCGGTGACCCTCAACTGGGTGGTGGATAGGAAGCTCAGTTAGGGAAGCGGTCGCTTAGTGTGCGGTCTAAGATACTGATACTTTTTACGGTTTTACGTGATCTCGCAGTGTTTTTACGCCTCGTTGGGATCCCGACTTTGGACCAGTTCCACTGACCATTTGTTTTAGGGTACCTAGACTGGGGGGTCCTTAGTTTTAGTTTTTCTCAAGAGCTCGTTTACCCGTACCGGTCAGGTTGGTCTTTAGAGTGACTCTTTCGGGGAGTTTCACACACAGATCTCAGGGGCGTAGTTTGGGAGTAGGTCTAGCCCTCTACTGGACTGCACTTCCGCTTAAAGGGCGAGACGGAAGAGTCTCTTAGGAGACTCCCTCACCGTTTGAGTTTCGGTTACCGTTCTGCTAATAGGTCTTGACGAGGAGAGCTTTATAGTTGAGTTTGGTTGCAGTTGAATTTGGCTAGAATTGAGAGTTGGTTATAGATGAATCTGATTACAGTTGAGTTGGCTACAGTTGAGCTTGGTACAGAATCAATTCTCAATCATTGACAATTCATCGAATCTTAGAACTAATAGTTATAAGATAAACTAGTGGATGTGTTGGGAACTTAGTTAGGATGCATTACACTCCACCGCATGCCTATGGAGGCACCCCAATCCAAAGGAACTCTTCATGCCTAAGAGTCATAGTGTGAGGTCACATTCGGACCACGACCACAGACTATCCACTAGGGTTGAGGAATTAGACATAGATAAAAGATCAGGTCAACGTTTCATCATCTATAATCCCAAGATCCATCATCATGAAATTAAATATGATAAACAGATGATAATATATTTAATAATCATATAACCAACAAAAATATTAGGTATGAAGAAGTTAAGAGGTGTTTGGGTGAACGTGGGTTTTACATACAAAACAGTTTGAAAATCATTTTCCATGTAACTAGATTGTTATTCTTAAATATCAACGCATATCTAATTGCTTTCTTTTGAAACCACTAAATTACCTGTTGATTTTTTAATATGATGGATTGTATGGAATAATTGTTGACGTCTTTTGTTCCTTGCATACTTGGCAGGCAAAGCGCCTGCAAGTGTTCACTAAATCAGCATGTGCAGCCGCATATGCGAGCGCATATGACCGCATTCTCGAAGCCCCCCTCTATGTGCTATATGCGCATATGCGGACCGCATAAGCGGGCTATGCGGCCACATATGTGCATTGTGCGGCTCGCTTAAGTTGCAGCCTACATATATGGGTTATCGGATCCGGATAAAATTGGGATAGGGGAAGCACGATTCCAACGATAGAAAAGAATCCAAATCCCCAAACGATAGGGTTTCATGCTATTTTTTATGCTTTTTTTACATGCTACTGCTAGTTTCTTTTTAATGTTTGATGTGCTGGTATCTTTTTTTAATGTTTGATACTATTGCTAATCGATCCTATGTTGTAGTAACACGCTACGCCATTTCTTTTGATGTTATTGTTTTTTTATGTTAGATGCTATTGCTATTCAATCTTACGTAGAAACAGAAAGCTACTGCCATTTTTTGTGCTTCTATTATCTTTTTATTTTTGATGCAGAATTATCATGTAACAAATTCAAATTTTTGTTTATAGGTATTAATATACATTATATATTGAATTCTCAATATAACAGAAATTTGAATTGTAACATAATATGTTAGATATGTAATAATGATGGAGATGTATACAGAATTCCAAATTCACATGGTATGCTTGATTTTATTGATGTTTGAATGATATTGTGATGTATGATATTGCTTTCTAAGAATGTTTAGGATTGATGTTTTGAGCTCTACATGAAAGTCATTTTTATTAAATTTTATGTTGGACCGCATTCATTCATAAATTCAGTTCCGTTGCAATCACTTTGCTAGATATTTATTTATTTATTTCTAAAAATAGAAAACGCGTAGAACCGCATATACCCCGCATACCACTTAATCGTTATTCAGTGAATTGTTCGAACGCATACGCATACCATTTTCCCGAATCTTGACGCATGCGTCGCATTAGCTGTCTGATGATTCCGAGCATCCATTGTTATACTCGGCGGTACACAGGTTGTAGTTTCTGTACAGTTAATGCAAATGTTTTTCTTTCTCTTCTATATTTTGGGATACATGTATATAATGCAGTCTCTTTTGTATATGTAATATATTTGAAAATTAATGAAATGTGAATTAGTGACACTTGTTGTTGGCTCTGTAGTTATTTACATTAAATATGAATGTCATTTTGAAACGCGGAAAATTTCCCCTCATTTCGGTAACCTAATGCGATCTTTAATGGAATTAATGCTGCGAGTGCCATGTAAATAGGTACTCGAATCCATGAGTGTCACGGTTTGGTATCAGAGTTGTGTTACCATGCTACACGCATTCGCATTATTACGATTCTGATCGCATTAAGTTCTCTGTTAGCGACAGTCTTCCGACTTGTCACGAATCCAAGAGGGAAATATGACATTCAAATTCAATAGCCATAGATGTCACCAATTGTAGTTAATTTTCATATAATATCCCAAGAAGAGAAAAGCATGGTTAGAAATGTCGACAAACATCAAGTATCATGATTAATAATATTGCTTCAATGCTTCTTATGCAGAACTATGACGTCCAGAGCAGATCAGGAGATGGTTGGTCGCTTGGAGCGTATCATCACCGCACTCACCGACCTACAATAGCAGCAGTCTGCTATGAGAGGTCAGCAAGACCAGATCCTAACACAGCAGACATAGATTGCAAATAGGTAGATTGATATTGAGATGAGATTTGAGGAGTTGTATGATTCCACCTAACATCCATCTCAGGATGGAACACGACAAGACCAGCCTTAGTCTATTGAGGTACAACAGCCTCACTTTGATGATCTACATGAGAAGATGCCAGCACATGGAGCCAAGGATGGAGATTAAGACATGAAGCAGGACCCTGCACTCTTTGCAGATGAGGGCGCACTCGAGCACTCCGTTATCCATAGGCATCAGTCGGTTTTCACATGCTATCAACGAGCTAATGTGCCCATGTTCGAGGGCATCGAGACGTCAGATGAGGCTGAGCAGTGGATGAAGAGAGTAATGAAGGCCCCTCGGATGATTCACGCACAAGACTCGTAGTTATCTTTCATGGAGTATTCATTGATAGCATTCGCCGAGAGATGGTGGAAGGCGACGGCTTCCAAGTTGGGATGCGAGACTACATGGGACAATTTCGAGACGTGATTCAGATCGCACTTCTTTTCTGCGAAGTGGAAGGAGTCCTAACGTCGATTGTTCGCAGAGCTTCGATAGGGACGGATGACAGCCAGGCAGTACTTCGTCCGATACACTGAGCTGTCTCGACACACAACAACAACCGCTGCATTTCTAGATGAGAATCCGGAGAAGTTCATCAGAGGTATGAGAGAATAGGTGCAAGAGAAGCTGGCCAAACTACGTATCACTTCCATCTTCGAGGTTACTGATGCAACTGATAAGTTTGAGGACATCCGGGAAAGACATTTGGGAGCTCGTCTAGAACGGCACATACGCCACATCAATCATTTGGACCAATACGATGACAGTTCCAGCGGCAGAGATCAGCCAGGCAGTTTCATCGTACAAGTTCGGTATTTCCAGGCAATACTCACTCATCTCCAACGACTACTCTATGAGGAGCGCTTGTTGGACGTGTCGTCGGTCCAGCTCGACCATCTAGGTCGCTGTGAGCAGACAAAACCCCAACAGGACCGACTCAGAGTGCAGACGCGACTACCACGCCTAGCCCATATATGAGATGCTACTTGTGCAATGAGTAGGGTCATTACCGGTATTAGTGTCCACAAGTTGTTCGACCATAGCCACAGCCTTCACAGCCGCAGGCACAGCATACTGGGAGTTTTCGTGGTAGGAACTCCAACTTCAAGAGGTCGTCGAGACAGACACAGAGTGTGGTAGGTTTGAGCCTACTTCTCGTTCTAGTCATTGATTTGCCTTCAAGAAAGGGAATAAAAGCATTCATTCCTATGCACATAATGGTTCTGAGTGTCACTCTCATTCCTACCATGCGTACAGTGGCTCTCAGTGCCCGTCCGTTTATTGAGACATCCCTACTATTTCATAATGTATACCTATCTATCATCTAAGACCGGACAAACTTCTTCCATAACCCACTTCCTAATCATCGAAAGTCGATCCAATGCCATTAGGCAATTCGCTTGGTGACCCCATCCAGTAGGATATCAACCGGATGCTAAATTATCGACGTTAATTTGTGAAAGATTCGAACAAGCAAGTGAATATTCAATGGCCCATTCTCCTGATCCATTACGGTTGATACTCTGTTGTCCCTTCATAATCAGTGGCAAAAACCAAAATTCGTCAAGTTTGTCAAAGCATTCTTACTTCTAAGCATAAAGAGTACGCATCTAAAACCATATATGCAAAATCAGAAGACGAAAAGTGAAGACCTGGGCAGGATAGACCTCCCCACCAGTAAGAAACTTGATGCCGGCGTATAGGTACAGGAACCCCGCCGGATACACCAGAGGGCCGGTGTCCCCTCTCAACTTCGTATAATCCCTTTCTCCTGCAAGAAACCCATCCACCTGCAGCCACGACCTCCATCAAACGCACGCAATGGAGCAGAGAAGGAGAAAGATGCTAACTTTTATACCTGAGACATGTACGCATCCCAATCTATCTTCGTGTCTGAATAAAAAAAGGCAACAAATCCTTGAACAAGCTCGCGAAATGAAGAAAATCAGAATCTGGGATCGTGAAATGATCACTAACATGGAACGTAGGCGATGATGAGAGCGAGGAGGAGCGCATCGATCGCCAGCAGCGCCGATGCGAACCCGAATTTGGAAACCCTAGAACGATGGAAAGCCATCGACGGCCTCCCTAGTCGTCAGCGCCAGCGGCTCGTGGTGGACCGGTGGTTTCCGTCGTCGCATACGACTGGGATGACCCCCAGTAGTGTTTATGCATACGTGTGCATCCAATTGGCGGCACGCTTTTATCTTCGAGGCAGTTCTCCCTCTGCTGTTTACGCATGGAAGAGATCCTCTGCTGTAGAGGGGATTGCAGCAGAGGTGCTGTAACTCCCTTTAAATTTTTTTATTATTTTGATTTTAAAATTCAACCTTATAGATTGAATCTTATATTAATGCTCTACATATTTTCCAAATTTCACTTAAATCCGAGATTATATGCTATTTTATCTTAATGTTTAAGCATTCGGATCTTTTTAAATGGAGTTTAAGTTGCTTAGATCTTGACTGAATGTTTGACCATTAAGATAAAATAGCAAATAATCTCATATTTAAACGAAATTTGCAGGATTTGTAGAACATTAATATAAGATTAAATCTATGAGGTTGGATTTTAAAATCAAAATCAAAAAAATTAAAGGGGATTACAGCACCTCTACTGCAATCCCCTCTACAGCAAAGGATCCTCTTCCGTTTACGCAACCTGCTTCATTTTATATCAGCAATATCCGCTAAAGGGTCAATTTGATTAATGGGTTACTCTTGATTTATCTTTCTATTATGTTGAAATTCTATCACAGATCAATATGACATCGCATCACATTCTTTATTCCAACTCCTCTCCAACCATCATAAACATCCAATTACTATTCACAAGAGGATACCTCAACCCACCATATCTTAGTAACCAAACAGACCATGTATGCATTGCTCACACGTCCTGCACTTTGACTTTTTTATGCTCAAATGATTTAGTGCTGAGCTTATATTCATTTTCATCACAAAATCAAAAAAATTTGAATCTCTCCATCTCTTATTCAGCAATATGTTCTCATTTTTCCAAAAGGGTTAGAAATAACTATTTAATTAAAAAGCTACAATATTATCCATCAAAATTCGTTAATAAAGAAATAAAAAGTAAGTTACTTTGTTTCAAAATTTATTCCAATGTAGAAATGTATAATCATCCTTAAGGTGTTTTTTAATATGATTGTAGTCTTTTAATCATTCGAACTTGACTTCAATTGAGAACCTTTGAGATCTACCATACATACATATAGTGCATGCGATGTGACCCGTATTAGTAGTTTTATGGCACATTGCCCATTGATTGTTGTTGTAGTTGCAAGATGCAAACGGACGGATACGGATAGAGTATTATCATATCCTTATCTGTTTCTGAATACGAACACGGATGCGGATACAGATATTGACGGATATTAAAACTATCTTACCATATCCTTAAAAAACAAATACGGATGTAAAACGGATATTGATCGCATACAAGTAATGTTATAAATACTCTATAGAATCAACTTAAATATATGCGACTTGGATGAGAAACACATTATATAAATTTACTAAATGTGTTTATATCATAAAAATTATATAAATATAGTAAAAGAAGGTGTAAAATTATGTTATATATGGTTAAAAATAAATATGATTGTATTTATATACGAAAACGGAAATACGGAGACGGATACGGATATTTGCGGATATCAAAGTGATATCCATATATGTATCCATTTTAAAATGGATACGGATAAGGATGTCAAAATCTGTATAAAACGGATACGGTGACGGATCGAATACGGATATATCCGTAACCGTTTGCATCCCGAATTGCATCACTTCATCATCGCTCATCCTCGTCTATGTTATTCATCTTAATTGGAGCAAAAAATGTATCTTAACATCAAGAAACACATTATATAATATATATGTATATATACACACTAAAATACGCTAAAATATGTTATGGGTATGTTACACAACATTAATAAAGAGAGAAAATTAAGAGTAAAACATGTCGGACCCAATGTAGATGATGTACAAATATTTAAACTTAAATTATACTTTATGTGAAACTACACTTGAAACACATGATCACAAAATAACTTATATGTAATATTTAAAAATATTCAAAGTACAGAAACAAAATAATTGGAAATACTTATGAAATATGTGCCGACAGTATACTTATAAATAATGTCGAAACTGTTTATACATATAAATAATGCCAAAATTGTTTCTCTCTCAAAATCAATTAGTTCACAAAAATGTCTCTTCCAAAGTTGTTTAACTTTTTTTAATATATTTCTTATTCGTAGAATTTTCTTGATCATTTGTTGAACGTGTACATCGAGGTACATCTTGACATGGAAAAATTTTTGTCACCTTCAACCTTAATTCTTTGACCAAGGATGACACTTTTGCTCCGACAGTATAAGACCCCTCATTATCAGATTTTTCACTAAATCTGCATTTCTGATCCGATACTGTGTCCAAATCAGGTAATGAGATTTTATCTTGTATTACTTGCCAAGACTTTTCTAATGAGCGCAAGAACATTGAAATCGGACATTGTATGAGAATGTTATGTACATTTGAAGATGATTTAGCGCTTTTGGATCCATAACTGAATCCTGACGCATAGAGGAGGATGATGCCATCTCTAATTTCAAGTGCATTTCATGCGAAAAGCTCTCCGAAAACATGTTTTTCGGGGCGAAGAATCCGAGGATGACGCCGAAGGTATGGATTTTAATATTTCCACCTTGTTGTTGGTCCATAATACTTTGTATATTACATGCGCAATGTTCAAAGTTCGATATCAGTCATTTTAAACGCATGCAAGATCGAGTTTTTGCATTGAGATATGGTTGGGACGATTCTGGGAGATCCTATTATCGCATATCAATAAAGATTATACCAATGTGATGTGGACAAGATGAGGATCACACGCACAGGCTCGGGTCGAAGATCTGGACAGTTTTACGTGAGGTATGCTTGGAGGTATCTAGTTATCATGACATATGTTGGGTGATTCCCTGGGATCCAAGTATCGCATATTGATAACAATTATACCATTATGATGTAGCCAGAATGAATATCACACACACTTACTCAGATCGAGGATCTGTACTATTCTCATACGAAAGGTGTTTTGGTGGTTTTTCCATATTATATTGTGAAGTTCGAGATCGATTTTCTGGGTGATTTGATCATCGTATTCGCAAGTGAAAAAAATTTAAGCATAGATATAAGATCCCTCAGAACACGATCCCACTTTTCCTAATTATCTGAATGATCTAATTACCAAATAAGATAAATAACTACTTCAACCATTAAGATCTTTACAACAAGCCCAAGAACATTGAAATCGGAGTTCGTATACGAGAGTAAAGTGCAAAATATTAGCAAGTTGTAGATATTAGATTCGAATCTAGATCCGATTAGACTTGACTCAATATATAAGTGGGGGATCTAAGTTGACTGGACAGACTAATTAGCCACCTTACATGAGCTCCTCCCCGCTCATCGGAGCATCACGACTAGAGAGAATTTCGACCAGTGATCAGAAGTCCAAGTATACTATTCCAAATAGCTCAACTTGATGATCGTCGTGATATTGTGCAAATTGCGCGAGACGCCGCAGAACTCTCCTTCTGGGTGAAATTCATGCAAGAACATTCCTATATGTATGGTTTTACCCCTTTTTTGATGTTGGATCTACATGTATTTCACACCATAGGTTATGAAGAGTCTACTCTACCTGTCTATGGTATTGCTTTCGAAAATGGATAAGTTTTGTGCTCAAACTCGTATTGTATTTCATCGTATTTTTGGAATTTTATGGTTGATACGCTTGGTGTAAATGAAAATTGTGTCATTGTGATGTGGGTAACATCATGAACATAGGGGTATAATTAGTTTTACGATCAGATCGATTTCACGGGATGCCACCGGTGCTATTTTTGACTCTATCCTAGGTATCATCGATCAGGACAAATGGAGTGATCGATCATGCCTGATTGATGAGGCCATTGTGGCTGATCGATCATTTTGATCCAAAATGATCTATCATGATTGTATTATTGATGGATCAACAAAAAAAGATGATCGATCATTCTGGCACTGTAGGCCCATTTAGAGTTTGGAAATGATGGAAACTGATTATGAAAAGATGTAGAGCGTGTAGGACATGATTTTATATGATAAATATCGGGAGTTATTGAAATTGGTTGATAAATTAATGAAATGGGTAAAATGCAACCTAAATTAAAGTAAAAATGGATGTGGTGAGCCTCAGTGAGCATCTTGAGAATGATTTGAATAGTTAAGGGGAATCCCAGATCTGACTTATATATTGTGGTCAGTGGACACCTTTTAAGCTATACCATTTCTTTCCATGCCATAGTGATTACTCTTAAGTGGCATGTGGGTAGTAGAGTATGTCGTCAAGGGAGGTACATACACTCTTGGGGCCCTAGGTAGAAGCTTAGATGATAACAATCCCAACAATCGTGTTGGTTGGGGGACATGTTGTTTGGCGCTCTGAGGTACCTTTCTACACTATGTAATCCTTGTTACTCATATTGAGGGCCAGGTAGCCATGGTCGGTGTCCTTTGTTTCGCCTTTTCACTTAGTGTTAACAATCAGATAATGATCGGTATTGGCCATATTAGTTGGTATTCTGGGTGTGAGCACTAAGAGGGGAGTTTTCAGGAAATGTGGTTATTGAAGATTTATGGGATCTTGCTTACTCTTTTGTATATAAGGAGCGGCTATGATAGTCGACGGTTTTCTAGCTATGATTTGGGCAATCTTGGTGATTGATGCTCTGATTCTTGTCCTACTCCACCGTGGACTTTTACCAATGGGTAGTGGACTTCAGTGGTTTGTGATGGCTTCACGTGTTGGTAAATATCTCGGTGAATCACGTTGAACACTTGGAATTAAACATGATAACTTCACATATGGGATAAGAACCTAGCGGACATGTTGTTAACTTAGTTAGGATGCTTGTATACTCTATGCATGCACCCCAACCCTGAGGTACTTAGTACCTTATAGTCATAGTATGAGGTCCAGTGCAGACCAAGATCACATACTATCCATGATGCTTGGTAATGTAAGTAGTGGAAAAGATGGAGAGTTATTCTTTTTGTGAGGTGGGGTTACCTAGTGTTTCTTTTGCACACTTTTTCTTAGCATATTGCCTTGCAGTAGTTTTTAGTTGCATGTTGAGCCTTGACTCAATACGTGCCCTTTGCATTAACCCCGGGTCACACGAGCAACCGCAACAGTGAGCAGTTTTGTTGGAGATTCTTTTTTTGCATCTACACACCTTTCGGTGGTATAATATAGTAGCTACCTTTTACTGCTTTTACTTGTAGCCTTTTGGAGAGACATGTTATGTAATATGTACGTATGGATATTTACAAAGGCATGCATATAATATTTTGTGGACATGGAATGGTGAATGAATATGTGTCATGTAATTATGTGGATGAATGGAACAAAATGGAAAATTTTCAGATTTAGTATTTTTCATTGTGCTATTTTCCGTTGCTTTCTTTTGCGTGCATTTCGAATGTTGATATTACGAGCGTGTAAATGGGTTTGTTGAGTACCCGAGTCCTCGAGGCGTGACCATAGATATGGGAGAGGAGCAATACACATGGATATCTGATTCCATGGAGGCTTACCATGAGATTTTATGTCTCCCACATATGTAGTTCCCATGGAGATTTTGCCTTGCACACTTATGGATTTGTCATGGTGCATAGGTAGTATAATAGACCTTGATTTAGAATGATTTAATAACTTAATGATGTTAAGATCCACAGATGAGTTATTCTTGCGGTAAAGGTTCAAGTCACGGTGATTTTTCTTAAGTGACATTCGAATGGTTTAACAAAAGCAATCGGGGTATATCATGACCAAATATGATGATCCACAGATATAAGTCTATAGTTCCCTCAAAAGGGTAGGTTATTTAGGAGGTATACTAGTAGAAAATTGAGGATACACATTATGGGCCTAATGAGTCTAGAAGTTTACACGGTTAGATATTTATAAGGATTTGTGAAGAATTGGATGTTAGGAACTTAGTGGTATGTATGCACTTCAAATGCGTGCCTACTGAGGCATCCCAACCCTAAGTACTTTAGAGTCATTGCATGATGCTCGACATGGATCAAGACAACAGACTTTCCACAATACTAAAAGGACTAATGAAACACATGGACTGTTGGGAACTCGGTTGGGATGCACATAGCTCAATGTATGCCTACGAAGACACCCCGACCCTATGGTAACAAGTACTTTAGAGCAAGGTTCAGGAAAGCGGTATGCGTATGCATTCGGACTGGTCACCGAATACTGAATAAGTGGTATGCGTATGCGTTCGGACTAGTCACCGAATACTGAATAAGCGGTATGTGGGGGCATATGCGGGGTATATGCGGTTTTACGCGGTTTTCTAATTTTTGATTTAAAACTAAATAAATATATATGAATAACATTACCACAGAATTTATGTATCTAAGTGGAGTTAAAGAAAATCTAAGAAAAACAGTTCTTGTTAGATGTGTGTGTATATATGCTTTTAATTGCCTCATATTTAATCACAAAAAAAATTTTAACATAAAAACTTCACACATTAGATGATTCGTAATAACAAAATTGCAATACACATACATGCACTACATAAGCAGAACCTCAATCGGCGTATAAAAAAATATTCGACGATACATTGCATATACTCATGAAAACAATACAAGAGAAAAACATAAAACATTGCATATACATAATGGTAAAATGCATTGTAATTTTATAGAAATGCATGTCACATTCTTACAATTGAATGAAGAAAGAGGCAACGCTACGGAATTAAGGACCTGAAGTAGAAAATTGAAAAGTTGGAGCTGCTGGAGCAGTATGCGGGGCATATGCGGGGCATATGCGGGGAGGGCGCATAATGCACTGATTCATGAAATTGGTGCGGTATGCAGGCCGCACGGGCATATGCGGCCGCATATGCAGCCCGTGCGGCTGATTTCGTGAACACTGCTTTAGAGTCATAGTGTGAGATCTGAAATTGGATCAAGACCGTAGACTATCCATGATACTAAAAGTTTGATAACTAAATGAACATGTCATGAAAGGATAAGCGTTAGTGTCCTAGATGACCAACTAAGTGGATTGTGCGGATTCTTGAAAAGAGTAATATGGCTTAAGATTTAGCTTGGATCATATGGATGATTATACGATATTTGATAGGACATGTGGTGATATATTTTGAGATGTATGATGATTTGAAGTAGACTGAAATGACTTCGAGATTTAGTACATGTTTCTTGTATCAGGAGAAAAACAGAGTTAGTCGTAGGTTCCTACGACTACTCGGGATTGTGTTGAATAATAGTGATCGATGTGTATAATCTTGCACCATGACTTGTGTCATACGCCATCGTGGATAAGTAGTGGATTTGGGCAGTTCCGCGGATGTTATCCCATGGGTTGTAGTTGTTTAGCCTCACTTGTCAATGGTTGCCCCAATAAGAGTATATGCATATCAGATAATGCAAGATTAATAATAATTTTGCACATGTCGGAGTTAGTCCCAGTGAGATGAGAATTATCAAATAGATGAAATCAATATTGTTGACCACTGTACGAATGTTTGTTTGCATGTGTTGGCACACATGAGAGTATAGCACAATTCTCATGGTCCTAGTGAGTCATAGATGGAGAGTTAGTTCTGGTTCCACGGGTTTGTCAGTGTGTTCTATGACTATATTGGTTGAGCGTACTACATATAATGTCGGTCTGTTCACATATCTAGTACAACACTCATAAAAGATTTGTACTTTGTCATAAGGGTATATCCGATACAATCTTATTTGATCGTGGTGTACTCGGTCCCTGATATTCCCCTTGTGGCGGTAAGCTGGGGTGAAATGATTTGAGGTATTGAAGTTTGATTTCTTGAGTTGGTTTCTCTAGTGCAAGATATATGACCGTTGAGGTTGTGTATAAATGTTAAAACTCAATAAGTTTCAAGATGGCAGTTGAACTGTATTGTACTCTAACGTATCTAGATGTATATAATTATATCACAATGTAATACGTAGATACACATAGAAGTGATGAACTAGTGGTATGATGAACAATAATCCCAATGTACAGAGTAGTGAACATTATCAAACATAGACTGATGAGACATCGTAGATGGATAGCATTAATGAATATTTGTTAAAATAATGATGGTTTGGAAAACAATAATATATGATAAATTAATATGAGAACGAGAAAATCTCACTTGTACTTTCTTTGAATTTACCTCGACGAGAGATGAGTTATGACAATAGACCATAGCCAGATCTTCTAAGATCATGTAGCATTGTGAACTCTTACCACTTGACGTTTGAGATTGGGTTTCTTCGGAGTGACTCTCCTATACTTGGGGATCATGTGCAGTTTCCTATCCATAAAAGTTGTGTTTCGGAATGGGTTGAATTATACTTTCCCGAATTGTTTCATCGTCATGGACGGCTTACCCTTGTTACTTCTTTGTACATTTTGCAGTCAATACCTTACATTTTTTATTCGTCTAGCATCGTACTAGGAAACTTTTGCTCATAACATACTTCTTTCTATGTGAATCCTACATGTGCTTTAGGAGCGGTTGTGACGGTGATTGGTTTTGGGACATTCGACTTTGTGGTTACTGCACCATTCTAGGTACATGTAACTTGTAGAGCTATATGATGTCCTAATTATAAATACTTTTGTAGCTTCCACAATTTAGAATTTTCAGTAATGTAAATCATTAAATTGTAGATTATGTTTGTAATTGTTTATGTATAAATTGTTGGAAACCATGAATATAATATATTGTTGGAGCACAATTTTATTTAGTTTCTTTTCTTGTTTTACTTTCCTAATGTTAATCATGATGTAGTGATTGTGGTTGTTGCTAAAAACCCAGATCATAGGAGTAGGAGTGTCACAAACAACTTCTCTAATCTCAAGTGTCTTAAGATCTCCTCTCCCAAGTCGGTTATCATGGATTTGTAGGTAGACCTCCCATTTTTCATGTTGACATTTTATTCTGAACTCCCTATCAAATACATGTAAATATTGGTTGCTATCAAATTTTTGTAAGTGCATATTCATAAATAAATACATGAAATAGACATTCAAAAATACCATAAAAAGAAGTTAAAAGAGAGGAAAAAAGAAAAAAAGTTATAATTATGTATATATGGAATTAGAACTTAACTCGAGACAAAGTCAGTACTTACTTGGTCGCCTAACCAAAAAGTAGGGATGGATATTGGGTAGGACCGACACGACCATACCCGGTGCTCGACCCCAAGCTCGACCTTCCAATGGGTGGGCATGGGCCCTATTTCTGGCCCATTTGGATATTTGAGCCAGTCTCGGGCTCCAATGGGTCCGAACTTGAAGCCCGAGGGTTGGCATGCCCACTAGCTAATGGAGGACTGGCCTGAACCTAACCCAAATGCAAAGGGGACCGGAAGTTGCACTAGACGGGACCGCATGTACCGCACCCAATGCCATCACCCATCGCCACTCATGCTCAACCCAGCCTTAGGTGTTTGACGCCCACCAGACCGTAGCCCTCTCTGTCACCCACCTCTCTCCTCTTTTCTCTAGCCACCTTGACACTCTCCTCCATCCTCCCAGCAACCAAAAGGTCAGAGGCATGCCCCACCTCCTTCCTTCCTTCACCTCTCGCCTCCCCTTTCCTTCATCCGATCTGCCCTATGCCAGCAAGTAAGGAGACCATGCCCACTTCATGTTGCCTTTTTTCACAGATTGAGATCCAAAAGAGGTGATGAAGAAGGGGAGTGAAGGCAACAATCACTTGCATGTTGGAGAGAAAAAAGTGGAGAAGAACATGAGGTTGCAAATGAAGAGACTATGCTTCAAGCTTGCCAACCTTCTTCCCAACACCGCCATGATCTCTATAGTATGTTTAGTCATGTATGATTTCATCTTTCATGCATGTGAGAAACCTTTTCTTTGGACATTCTCAAGTACCCATTTTGTTCAGGGACTAATAGATGGATTTTTTCTCCCTCTCTTATTTTTTTATTGTTGGAGTTCTTCTTTCCATCACTAATGTTGTTGATTTTTTATTGCAAAGGGATAGGGATGTGGGGAGCTTTGATCACATTTCCTTTTTTGTCATGGAATTATTCCACATGAGTTTCTTTTTTTCAATTGTTAATTACAACTTCTAAATTGCTTGGTTTTTAGTTTGAATTGGTTTGATGTTTTGTGATTGAAAGGTTTATAGCTGAACGTTTTACAATCAGGAAACATCACAACAGCCAAGGTTGCAGAAAGTGGTAGTCGGTACTCGATCGGCGGGGTCACTGACTAAGGATTAATTGACAGTCGAGCGACTAATCTAATTTAGTCGAACATTAGTCGGTTTTGAATTTTTTCTAATTATTTTAAATATATAATAATTTTATACATATAGTCTTATACACACACAGAGAGAGAGAGAGATTTGTACATAAAAGCTCCAAGTTTAGAACATACATATTTTTTTACCAAACTTCCAAATTCCAACTGTAGTGGGTCAGCAACATCACTTCTTATCACGAAAGTACCAATTTCTAGTACAAAATTACTACTAAATACTAATGGATTTCATGCATCAGAACAAGAATTGAAAACTTCACATTCAAGTTCCAGTTTAACAGTATCATTAGGACTCATATAAATAGTTATCCCATGATTCAACTTCATAAGGAAGAAGTTCCCGGTGCAATTTTTTTGTAACATGCACAACCAATATTAATCTTAGTGCTCTGAAACAGAAGACGGACCTACAACTACAGATGATTGGAACTCTGCGCTCTTTATTGGTGGCTTGGAGTGTACACAGGAACTGCAAATCATTTTACCAAAAAGTAAAAGCTTGATCTAAAAGTAGACTGATTAGTCGGGTTGACCGACGAATGACCGACCAGGCCTACTCGAGCCGTCTACCCTCCCCACTCCCCCCCCCCCCCCCGACTCAACTAGGCCTCGTCTGCCACCATTATGGGGTCAACCCGACTAGTTAGCTGACTTTTACAAGCTTGACAACATCTTGTTTAGTAGTGGGGTCACTGGTCAGGTTGTGGCGCGAGTTACAGTACATAAAAGATACCATGCCTAAGCATGGTTTGTAGGGACTAAAGTAATGGTCGGGCTCAAGCTAGGCCATACTGGGCTCGACCCGTCGTGATGCTCATCCCTACCAATAAGCAGAGAGAGATAAGGAAAAATAAAAAACTACAAAAAGAACTAATTCTACATATAAAAATGCCAATTATTCATTATTTATACTTGTGCAAATTTAATCTGATCACATTTGTACATATATCTCAAAATCTTCTTTATCTACACTAATACAACAACTATTAGTATTTGTGAAAAATCTATAAAAAAACCAGGTTCAAATCAGGGAAGAAAACCAACATGCAAAAAGATGTAAAAACCGACTTCCCTGGTTCATAACTACATATAGAAACATATGAATTGACCAAGCTCATCTTTAAATTTGTGTTTATACTCAAAACTATTTATTGGAAATGCTAAAAAAAATCCCAGGTTTAAAGGTATGAGTTTTGATTTTCAAGTCAGTTTCTAAAATTATAGTATTTGTATATAAAAAATATCAAATTTTGTAATTAATAACCAACATCAATTAACTTAATTATCTTTCTTATATATACCATAAGGAAAATATTAAAATATCCTAAAAATTGTGCATAAATACCTATAGAATTCAAAACAATGGAGCTGTAAACTCAAATTTCTAAACCTCATATCCCACTCATATGGATACGAATTGAGCAAACTCACTTCTAAAGTTCATGTTATAAAACTATCCATAAAACGAAAATGGTTTCACCAAAAATGAAATTGACGCAAAAAAAACTTGATTTTAAGACCTTATTGACATACATGTAATTTTACCTTTTTTAGTCATTTGAATTTATATTATGTAATTTCTTTTATATTTAATATTATCTAAATATTATATTTATATTATACTTTAAAAATAAATTAAAACAAAATAATAAAAATATCATAAATGTAATATAAATAAATAGAAATTTCAAAAATATGGGTACTATAAAAATCATCATAGAGTTGAAGTTTTGAATCATCATCTAGTGTTTTTTCTTCCATCAAATTGAGAGAGAACCACTGTCAGTAGCCAAGAATGTAACACATGTACATGTCAACATTGCATATCTTATCTTGTGATTGTTTCCATGCCTGCTTATTTGAATGATTGATCTACATCCACTTTTGTGACATGCACAAAAAAGTGAAACAAACCATAAAATTTTATTACATCTAGTTTCAAAAATATACAACTATATATTTAGATTTATTGTTTTTAATTAATCTAGATATATGGATACAATCACATATATTTACAAATATCAACGTGATATTTGTATCCCCATTTAATATGGATAGATGTGACATGAAAACTCTATATCAAATAGATATAATAACATATCAAATACATGTATATTCATGTCCATTTTCATCATGCTATATCTCATTATGTTATTTTTTTTGAGTACTTTTACAAATGACAGAAGATTAGATGGATAAATCTAATATTTAAGTATTATAAGCATTTATCTATTTCATCGTTTACATTTGACATTACAAAAGATCTTTGATATTTTTGGTGGACCTAAAATCAGATGGTTCATGCCAAAATGTTGATGCTACAGGGCCTTTTGCTCAACCATAAGGCAAAGAGAACTAGTGGTTATGTTAGCAATGATGAAAACACAGTCTTGCGATCAAGCAGTGGGGCCCATTCACTGGTCGAGAACTAGTGGTTATCTTAGCCAGTGGAGAGGTTGTGGTAGCCATATTACAATAAAATGGAAATATACTAACAATTAATTTAGTGATCGGTTTGCTACATCTTTCCATAGTTAAAATTATAATAACGAGTATTATTCACTATAAATTTACTGTTGATTCCTGAAATTTGCAACGAATGATATTTTCAATATTATCTTGCTAGAAGCAAATCATCTAACAACACTTATTCAGGATTTTTCTAATGTAGCAATGACTGAGTAAAAATTCTAAAGAAAAAAATCAATGGATAATCGTTGTAATATCAATTATTACCAGCGAATATAACACCATCAAGAATTGCACTAACAAATATAATTTTGCGAAGAATACTATTAGTTGTTATAAATTGAATATTAGAAGTTTTTTAAACAAATATTTGGTTATTCATTATCGTAGGTCAATTTAGTCGTTATGCCACCAAGTATGATCACATGGTGGGGCTCAGTCACTGATCGAGAATCGGTGACTATGATACCGATGACCATTACACAAGCAGTAGCAGCATGGTAGCAACCATAGAGGATCCACGTCAATGATTATCATTCCTCTATTTTCATCAGGTGTAAAAAACTGGATCAGATTGACCGGTCAGTTTGGTTAGTTTCATGTAATTAATTTTAACAAAAAGAAGAAAATAAAAAAAATCGAGTCCGACCAGTGGTCGGATTGGGTTGACCGAGGTGGTCGGATTGGGTTGACCCAGATTGAACCAGTTTTGATGGAATTGGTAACTTTTCAAAAAAAAGGTTCAAATAATTAAATAATATGGTTTTTATCACTAGTGTCCATTTTAACTTCTATAGTATCAGTTATGTCCCTCTCTTTTTTGGAATATCATTTGTGCCCAACCTTCTTAGAATAGTTTTTTTAGAAACAATTATACATAAATGATTATAATATTATATTCATATGTAATGTAGAAATGTGTCTAAGTTTTGTAGAGTTTTAATCGAAATAGACAACCAGTTATTCTATTAAAAGTTTGACAATTTAAATGATTATTTCATTGATATATACATACATACTTACTTACTTACTTACATATATGTATCCGATTTTATCGGTCCAAAAATCGGTTCGATCGGTTGGACCGGTAAATTAAGCCCGATCAGTTTTTTCTGAGTCGATAGGAGTAATGATGTCATGCTAATATCATCGTTGATCTAACCGGTTTGGACCGACGATCCAACCCCATTTGACCAAATCGAAGACCGACCAGTTCAACGTCCAGTCTGATTTTAAAAACCTTGATTTTCATAACAGATACACAAGTTTAGGACATGTTCACCTAGCTATAAATGTGATGAACTTAGCTATAAATGGATTAGAAGAATTACACGTGATATGATTATAACAAATGTATTTGTTTCATTATATTATATTAAATATGATGAAAATAATGTTATCTATTATTAAATATAAATCTACAATTATATTTTTATATTGAAATGATGTACATATACAGATACAAATATTTTAACATATCGAACGTCAAAAATCAACGGACACCGAAACGGTATATTTTTCCCCAAAATATGAAATGGGATATATATATAGGGTTATATGTGACTGCCCCTAACTGCTTCCATCCTATTTTTCGTATTTTTTTATTTTTTTTTGAAAAATACCATTTATATTCATCCATATATCCCTCCTATATGCCATTCGAATTTCGTCAATAACAAAGACTCCTACGACCTCCATCCAAACAACCATTTTTTAACGATCGCGTGATTTTTTAAATCGATACTATCTAGATGGAGGTCGAGGAGTCTATGTTTATGATGAAATTCGAATGGCATATAGGAAGGATATAGGGATGAATATACATGGTGATTTTAAAAAAAAACATAAAAAATTTACGAAAAATAGGGTGGGAGCAGCCACATTTTTTCCATATATATATATATGAAGGGTAAAAATGTATATGCCCCTTAGGGGGAGCTAACTAGGGATGCAAACGGATACGGATATATCCGTATCCGATCCGTCACTGTATCCGTTTATACAGATTTTGACATCCGTATCCGTATCCGTTTTAAAATGGATACGGATATGGATATCATTTTGATATCCGCAAACATCTGTATCCGTATCCGTATATCCGTTTTCATATATAAATATAGTTGCATATTTATTTTTAACCATATGTAACATAATTCTCTACCTCCTTTTACCATGTTTATATAATTTTTATGATACAAACACATTTAGTAAATTAATATCATGTGTTTTTCATCTTCGATTCTATAGAGTATTTCTAACATTACTCATGTGCGATCAATATCCGTTTTACATCCGTATCCGTTTTTTAAGGATATGGTAAGATAGTTTTAATATCCGTCAATATCCGTATTCGCATCCGTATTTGTATTAAAAAACGGATAAGGATATGGTAATACTTATATCCGTATCCGTATCCGACCGTTTGCATCCCTAGAGCTAACTTATCTCCCTCATCCTATTTTCGCATATTTTTTTATTTTTTTGAAAATAAAAATTGTGTAAATTCATTATTATTTATCTATATTATGTCATTCAAATTTCATTAGAAAGAGAGACTCCTACGACCTCCATCCAGATAGTGTCGGTTTAAAAAATCCAATGAACGTTAAAAATGACTGTTTGGATGGAGGTCGCAGGAGTCTCTGTTTCACATGAAAATTTTATGACATAATATAGGGATATAGTGTTGAATATTCATGGAAAAAAGTTTCAAAAAATTAAAAAAATGGGAAAAAAATAAGGTAGAGAGCTAAGTTAGCTCCCTCTAAGAGGCAGCCCCATTTTACCATTTTACCCATACATGAAGCCCTTTTTCTTCTTGTAATAGCTAAACAAACGAGCTGCATCGGTTGATTAGGGCTCTCACCTCTCAATCTTTCCCACATGTGGGCCTTCCAAAGTCCAGACACGTGTGGGCACAGGAGCAAAGGCAGCGACCTTCCTCGACGTGTTGGACCCAACCGGTGGCTGAGGCCTTTCCTTCCCTTCACAAAAGCTTTCACCTCTCCCCACCTCCACCTCCACCTCCCAACAATGGCGCCCACGGGCCTCATACACCGTCCCACAAAGCCCACCACCACCACAGCATCCAAGGACAGCAAGCCCTCCAGCAAGGCCGCCATGGCCAAGCGCGGCCTCCGCTCCCTCGCCATCGCCGTCTCCCTCCCCCTCTCCCTCACCCTCTCCACCGCACTCCTCCTCCCCCCCGACGTCTCCCCCGCCTCCAGGCCCTTCTGGCTACCTCCCAGGTGGGCCTTCCACGCCGGCTCCGCATGCACGTCCTCCCTCATGGGCCTCGCCGCGTGGATGGTGTGGGCCGAGGGGGGCTTCCGCCGGGAACCCGCCGCCGCGCTGCTGTACCTCTCCCAGCTCGTGCTGGGGGTGACGTGGGCGATGCTGGTCTTCGGGGCCGGCGCCGCAAAGGCTGGGATGGTGGCTTGCGTATCGGCACTCATGGCGACCGCAGGGTGTGCCGAGGTGTTCGCGAGGGTGAGCCCTGTTGCCGCGAGCTTCGCGAGGCCCTGCATGGCATGGATCCTCTTCTTCGCCTTCTTCAACTTCAAGCTCGTCTGATGTGGGTTCGAATTCCCGGTTTGGTAGTTGTTGTAACTCTTTCCCGTTGGTGATGTAAAGTTTTCTTTTTGAATTTCCGTTGTTTTGTCCCGGCTTGTAACGGCTAGTTACCGGTAAAAAAGTTCATGTGTTTTTTCTTGCCACGAGATAAAAAAAGGTTAAGAAACAGATATAGATATAGATATTTATATATCTTTATTCATATTTAAAATACAATGTGAATATAGAAATTGATAGATGTGAAACTTATGTTAAGGGTTTTTATCAGGTGTGTCCCTCTGAGATATTCCATTATCAGTTATGCCCCTCCTTTTTGGGAATATCACCTGTGATCCTGACTTTTTGCTGGTCGATCACTTGTATCTTTCAAGTTAGTTGTCGTCCATGCCCAATGGAAATGGACGTTAACTTTGAGGACACAAATAGAAATAAATAGAAAAAAATGGATTGTAAGGTCTTTATACCCTTTCACCTTCTCCCATGACCTCTGACAACACCATCCTCCACCTCGTCGTTGCCAGAAGCAGGTTGTTGTTGACCGCCAGGCCGAGACCATCCACTCCCTCGAGTCCCACTGCGCTGCCACCGTAGAAATCGATGTTGTTGTCGCCTCCGCCTCACGCGAGCTCCAGTCCTCCCAAGTCGACCTCCCCCTTCCCCTCCTCTCCTCCTCGAGCTTCCCCCTCCTTCGCCCCCTCTTCTCCTCCTCCCCGAGCTCCCCCCCTCCGCCCCCAGGTCCCCCTCCGCCACCTCTCTTCTCCTCGTCCCCCAGGTCCCCCTCCTTTGCCTCTCGTCTCCTCCGCCCCTAGGCATCCTCCTCCGCCCCCATGTCCCCCTCCTCCGCCTCTCTTCTCCTCTGCCCCTAGGCCCCCCTCCTCCACCCCCAGGTCCCCCTCCTTCGCCTCTCTTCTCCTCAGCCCCTAGGTCCCCCTCCTCCGCATCTCTTCTACTCCGCCCTCATGCCCCCCTCCTCTGCCCTGAGCTTGGACAATGCATCCCTCGACTTGGCATTGAAACCCGCCATGAGATTCAACATTGGCACGAAGATGCTGCCACCGCACACGCCGTCGAGTGTCTCGAAGGTCAACCCGAGGAACCCGAAGGCCTACATGAGGAAGAAGATGAAGGTTTCCCGTTTTATCCCTCCTAACCAAACTATGATTTGAAAAAACGATAGTTAAGTTCAACTTATTGACAGCTAAAGTAACGTAGGGGCACAAGTGATAGAACGGCAAAATGCCATGGGCATAAGTGATATTCTCAAAAAGGGAGGGGCATAACTGATATTGAAACATCTCAGAGGGGCACAACTGATAAAAATCCTTATAAGAATGTATTCTTAAAATGGGTATGGTATGGATGAAAAATGAAACATTTCTAGTATGAATAATAGCAAAATTGACGATAAATAGAGAGGAAAACCTCTTTAACATTGGTAGCATTCTCTAGGGAGAAAGAAGATGTAGTCAAGAAAGGTTTCATGCACCTTATAGTTGGGTTCTCCGGGGTGCTAATGTGATGATTTCTCCTATGTATTGAATCATTTACTAAGGATCGTAAGAGGAAATCGATCCAACCTATGTGGTTTTTATCCTTATTTATTGAAATTTCCATAGTATTGTGCGGAAGAGAACAATCTTCCCTCTGACATCTGATAGAGATCAACATTTCGATTTATATAACAAATACTTAGGACCACTATTGTAAAAGTCGACTGATTAGTCGAGTCAGGGGAGATAGCCGACTTGACTAGGCTTAGTTGGTCAACTCGACTAATCATGCCGACTACTCATAGAGTTTTTTTATTTTTTATTTGTTTAAAACAAACTTATTCTATTATGTTTTATGTTATAGTCGAAGTCAATTACTTCTTTTGTTTCATTATGATAGCATAGAACATGTACAAATCTATGCAAATTTATAAGAATATATGTATAAAAAATTATTTATATATTTAAAATAATTTTAAAAAAATCAAAATCGACTAATGGCCAACTAAATCTGATTACTCGCCCGATTGTTGATTAATCTTTAATCAGTGTCGACCCCATCGACCGAGTACTGATTTCTACAACCTTGCTTAGGATTTGTCCCGTCAAAGTAATCAATGTAACATACACTTTCGGCATAGAAAGGTTGATGAGAAGCTTCATGATTGAAATAGCATAGCCTTACACGCGTTGTGGCTCTCATCAAAATTAGCTTATAGCAACAAATATTTTCGAAATTGTTGACATTTCATATTATTGATTTTAAAATTATATTTAATTCTTAAAATTCATGTAATATTTGTTACTATGTAGCTAGCAACAGTTTATACAAAAATGAATATATGTTTCCTTACTCTTTAGAATTTGTACTAGGTATTGCTAACTCTATGTCAAGACCATTATATCATTTGCCAATAGTGTTACGACATCGAATACATTATTCTTTGTAAATTTCATAGCAAATTATTGACTTTTACAATGGGCATCCATTACTTTACATTTGACATTGAAGATACATCAAAAGTTTTTCAAATTTTGTGTAATGGTTCCACTTTAATGGTTCCCATATGCATACATATACTTGGTGTATTTTATGTCTATCTTCGTTTATTTTGTTTACATGCATGTGTTTATATATGGGAAAAAGGACTATGCTCCCTAGGTGTAGCTAACTTACATGCTCTCACCCCTTTTCTCCTGTATTTTTTTTATTTTTCTGAAATGAAAACTATTGGAATTCAGATCACAATATATCATCATAGTGTCATTAAAAATTTGACTTAGTTCAAGACTTCTATCCCCTCTATTAAGACTGTCAAATTTTAATGGTCTCGGAATTGTTGAAATTGACTCCTTCAGATTGAGAGCATATGAGTCATTGTTTCTTACAAAATTGGAATGACATGTTGGGAGATATAGTGATTAATATACATATTTTTATTTTCTAAAAAAATAAAAAAAAGAGGTAAATGAGGGTGGGAGTAGCCAATTGTAGGTGTAAAGTTCCACGAATCTTCGGGTCAGCCCGACAATCGAGCAAAAGGCAAGTTGGAGAGCAGGTTAAGCCTGAGGGCAGAGCTTCCTAATGGTGACAGATGTTCGCCTCTGTTGCACAATCTCCTCGCCCTGCCATACCTGGAACCCTGGCTTGTGGTTGATCTCGGCAGTGTTGTAAAAGTCACCCGATTGACCCGACTAGTAGATCCGACTAGTCTAGTCAGTGGGGTGACCGACTGAGTACCGACTAATTCCGACTAGGTAAACTAATCGACCAATTTTTGCTTGGAGATAGCATATTTTTTTTATGTTTTGCTTTTTTTATAAGCAAACTTATTATAGTATGCTACCGACTTTTGCAACCTTGGATCTCGTGTTTCCAGGAGTAACGGGCTTCGCTAGACATCACGACCAGGGACCCTGGTGTCAACAGAACAGGAACTCGTGCTGCAGGACTCTCGATCCCTTGCTGTTCAACAGGAGTGAAGTGCATGGCACATGGTGCACGCAGTGAGACAATGGCGATCCCGTCCTCAAATCTCATCAGGTCTACGTGTGCGCATATATCCTGAAATACACAGAACAGTGCATAAAGATACCGCATCAGAATGTAGTCATCGTAGATAAAGCAGGTAAAGATGTATCATCAAAAAAGCTATTCAAAGATAAAACATGGCTATTCTTGCTTATTAGAGTCGAAAACTTTGGGAAGACTAACACTACCTTGAACATTTGCGACATCTTTGATCTCCAACGTTTCTAAGCAATGTGTGCATGTACACCAATGGGCCAGAACAGATTGATATGAAAAAATATTCGTTCATAAAAAATTATAACCATCTCTAAAGGACAATGCCACCCGTTTCTCGGATCTTGTTATTGGAAGCCTGCTGGCTTAGTCCTACAGGCAAATTAAAGTTTTTTGCAGGAAAAGGGGAATGGATAGGGAGTTTGGACATCATGGTAGCATCTAAGTTTCATGACAAATATGAGACGATACAATGTAAGCTAATAACTAATAACAGTCCCTGTCATTAGATGTTTAGAGCTTTTAATAGTAACATTAACCCATTTACTAAATTAAGCTTAACTAACTGACTTAAAAAGACGAGCTTAGCGAATGGTAGAATGCAGTATTGCAGGCAGTAATGAGAAATACTCCAGGCACATTCGCATAATGATGAGAATTATGGGTTTTTATAAAATCTATCCAAGGTGCATACTATAACAAAAATAATACTAGGGTGACACGTGTATACAACAACACCACCAACAACAAAGCCTTTTCCCACAATTAAGTAGGGTCGCTACATAAATTCTTCGCCTCTATTCAGATCTATGTTAGGTAATTCCTGAGCTTATATTCACAAAACTAAGATCCCTTTGTGTCCTAAAATCAGTTTCCACTTTGACTGCAGCCCTCCTTGGCAGTTCTCTCTTCTTTTTAACAAAGACGCATGAAAGAAGGCTAGGTTTGAACCTCTTCTCCATTCACCATACACATCAAAGCAAATGAGATACAATTACAAAACATATTGCTTACAATAATCAGCATGTGTATGTATAACGAACCCTTCAAGTAAAAAGGCAACGTTCTTACCTCACCTGGTTCATGGGAATTTGCTATAAGCTCGTCAAACAATGGCTCTGTGCATAATATGTCCATGGGTAAAGGACAGCAGTCCTCTGTATCATCATCAGAAGTTACTTCATCCAATCCGATATCGTACATACAAGAGTCTTGGATTAAGTTAGAAATAGCACGAGCCATAAACTAGACGATTAGAGATAAAAGACACCCCCCCCCCCCTCAATAGCGTGTGTCAAAGGTCCACATGAAGCAGGTTACATCACATGGGACAAAAAGAGACGAATCCTTACATCACGATGCAAAAGAGGTGAATCATATTCCAACCCTCGTAACCATCCCAAACATCTACTATTCACATCATGTTACCCCAACTCACCCCAACCCAGCAACCAAACAAACCCCTAGTTTATGGCTCGGTGCATTGGATCGACCAAGCAGGGGCAGAACTGTTGTTAACAGGATAAACCAAGCATATATTAAACAGTAATCAAACGGATTCCAATGGATTGACAGATCAATATTACAGATTATTAAGAATAATAACGTGCAAATCCAATCCATTATCTGATTACAATAAGCAAACTAGAACCGATTATTCAGACGGAAACAAACAAATGGGCATGATCCAGAAAAGGGCAAGCAATAAATAAATTGCGGCAAACAAAATACAAGAAAGATAAGGTTAGATATCACCGAAGCGTCCATGAAATTGACTGTCGTTAGAGAGGATTTCGCCCCCACAATACCGGTGCGTTGGGTACTGGCGATCCGCTCCCAGGATACGACGGTTCACGGTCATCGTCCGCGCACACCGACGAGACCGTCCTCGAAAGCATCTCCGAGAACTTGCAGCCGAGAAGAAACAGGTCGCAGACATGCGAGAGAGAGAGAGAGAGAGTGACGGCGGGTGGAGATTCTTACGAGTGAAGGAAAACAACGTCGTGTGGGGAATATAAAAAGAAGGGATCGCGTGCCCTAGCACGCAGTCCCTTCGGTTTCCGGAAACGCCCCTCAACGGTCGTGTCCTTTCGGATTCCAAAACTGCGGCAAAGTCGAGCCGTTTGGATCAAGTTCGATTCCCAATGTGATCGTGATTAAATTAATTTGTCTGATTAATTTAATCAATCAGCCAAATGAAACCCGCAGCAAAAGTATCGAGAGCCGATATCCGAATTAACTCTTCCGAGCCCGAGCCCGAGCCCAAGCCCGAGCCGGAGCCGGAGACGGAGCGGAGCGGAGACAGAGCGGAGCGGAGCGCGTGTGTGTGGTCCTCCATTCCTCCTATCTACTATTGTTACAAGAGCTTGGGGTGTGGACTCATATATAAGTCCACCAAAAGTTTAGATCTCTAAGGTATGGTACTAAACTTCCACCCAAACTCAACCATATTTCAAATTTAGGAATTCCCAACTTTCCCTCCAAACCATTTGGTTTCCTAATTGAAACCAAATTAATTCCAATTGTAATTAATAGGTTTTCCTATTAAAACCTAGCTACAATTTTAATACAACAATCCCCCACGAATTCACCAATTTGAAAAGAGATTCAAAAGGATTTAACAGACTTCTTTCGGCTGCACACACTTTGCTTTTAGTAAAGGTACCTTCCGGTTTGAACCTCTACCTGAGTTTACTACTTTCACTTTAACATGAACGAAGTGAACTACGTTTTGAACTTCAGACCTTAGTATTAGAGTATACAGTAGAAACAATAAAGTGTTGTTCTTGGTGCAATCTTCAGGGTTGATGCTCTTAAAGGCCGTGCACCATTATCATGTTTCATGAGTGTGTTTAGGAAAGATCCTCTTCCTTTAACTGCGGCCCACAGTAACACTCACATAGGTGGCGTTCTCCAAGGATGCACTGCTAACATCATGCCCAAAGGCTTGAACCCATTCAGAGCCTACGCTCTTCCTAAACTTGCAGCTTAAATGGCATTCAGGCTTCCAGGGATAAGACACTCATGCTTACGTATTAAAATTAGAGTGCCAACCAGTTCTCCAAACAGCTTGTTATTACCACATTAAACTTACTTTGTGGATCTCCACTCAGATAGGTTGGGTTGCTACTGTAGAGGAACTCCCAATGGGTCTCAGTCCCATCCCAAGCCTAGATTTTAGGACTAAAGATCTATCAAGTCCCTTAGTCAATGGATCTGCCGTGTTGTCTTTGGATCCAACAAAGTCCACAGCCAACACTCCTCGAGACACCAAATCCCTTAACGTCTTAAGTCTGATTTGTATGTGTCTCCTTGTTTTCTGATTGAACTTTGAACTCTTGATCTTGGCAATTGTGGTCATATTATCACAATGTACCGAGATCGCAGGAACATGCTGACCTACCATGGGAATTTCAGACAGAAGTTCCCTTACCCATTCAACCTCAATTCCAGTGGTGTCCAAAGTACACAACTCGGCCTCAAAAGTGGATCGAGCTAGAATGGTCTGTTTCACAGACCTCTAGGAGACTGCACCGCCTCCAAGGGTAAATACATACCCTGTAACACCATTACTCACAGACTCCTCTATTTTCCCTATCCAGCTTGCATCACTGTAACCTTCTAGTACAGAAGGATGTCTACCATAATGCAAACTAAGGGAAATAGTTCCCTTCAAGTACTTCAGTACTCGATCCAGAGCCTCCCAGTGAGTACGGTTAGGACAGCTAGTGTATCTACTCAGCTTTGCAACCGAGAATGAAATATCAGGTCTCGTGCAATTTGCAAGATACATTAAACTTCCTACCACTTGTGAATACCTTAGCTGGGCTACAGGTACTCCACTTTTATTCTTAAACAGTGTTCTGGATGAATCGAATGGAGTGCTTACAGCTTTGCAATCTTTATATCCAAATTTCTCAAGTACTTTCTCAACATAGTGAGATTGAGAAATTACTATCCCATCAGCTGACCTTGTCAGTTTGAGACTCAAGATCACATCAGCAATACCCATGTCCTTCATCTCAAACTTGCTACTTAAGAATGCCTTAGTCTCATTAATAATCCCCATATGTGATCCAAACAACAATATGTCATCAACATATAGGCACAAGACAATACACTCATCACTTTTCACCTTGGAATAAACACACTTATCGGATTCATGAACCATAAAGCCAAATGACACAATAATCTTGTCAAATTTTTCATGTCACTGCTTTGGTGCTTGTTTCAATCCGTAAAGGGATTTGACAAGCTTGCAAACCTTTCCCTCATTTCCAGAAGTCATAAACCCATCCGGTTGATCCATATAGATCTCTTCCTCAAGATTGCCATGCAAGAAGGCGGTCTTCACATCCATTTGGTGGATAGAGAGATCATATACAGATGCCAATGCTATGAGCATCCGGATTGTGGTCATCCTAGTCACAGGGGAATAGGTATCAAAATAATCGATACCTTCCTTTTGCCTAAAGCCCTTGGCAACTAATCTGGCTTTGTATTTTTCAATTGATCCGTCAGGTCTAAGCTTTCTCTTAAACACCTACTTACATCCAATAGTAGAGCACCCTTTGGATAAATCAACCAACTCCCAAGTTCCATTAGTCATAATGGAATCCATCTCAGATTTGATAGCTTCCTTCCATTGTTTTACTTCAGATGAAGCCATGGCTTCCTTGTAACTTGGTGGATCACCCTCGATCTGGTAGACAACGAAGTCGCTACCCAGATCCTTGGCTATCCTAGGTCTTTTACTCCTCCTTGGCTCAATCTCTTCAGAAAGATCATTGGGTTCAGGTTGAGTCTCAACCCCCACATTCGTTATCCTTTCCACTTGATCTGGAATAGATCCTGATGTAGAGGTGCCCTCAATGGTCAGATTTTAAGGAATCCCAGTCTTCAACGGAAAGACATCCTCAAAGAAGGTAGGATCACGGAGTTCAACAATAGTGTTGACATCTATGCCCGGTATCTCGGATCGAATTACCAAGAACCTATATGCATAGCTATTTTCCAGGTAACCTAAGAAGACCGCATCAACAGTTTTAGGATCAAGTTTCTTTCTCTTGTGTTCTGGGACTAATACCTTAGCGAGACAGCCCCGCACTTTGAGATATCTTAAACTTGGTTTCATATTTCTCCAAAGTTCAAAGGGACATTTTTCCATATATCTCGGAGGAACCCTATTCAGAATATGGCAAGCTGTATTTAAGGCTTCTCCCTACATATAGGTTGGAAGTCCAGAACTCTGTAGGAGAGCATTGATCATGTCAGTTAAGGTTCTATTTTTCTGTCCTGCTATCCCATTTGATTGCGGTGAATATGGGGTCGTAACTTCATGAACTATGCCAAAAGATTTGCATTGTTCATCAAATAAGTTAGAGGTATATTCACCTCCTCTATCTGACCTAAGGCGTTTAAGCACTTTTCCTGTTTGTGTCTCAGCCTCATTCTTAAAGATAAGAAATTTCTCTAAGGCTTCATCCTTGGTTTTCATTAGATATACATAGCAGTATCTACTGCCATCATCTATAAAGGTGATAAAGTATTTATTATTGTCTCGGGCCAACACACCATTAAACTCACAGATATCCGTGTGCACTAGATCCAAGATCTCACTATCTCTAGAGACAGACTGAAAAGACTTCCTAGGTGTCTTAGCTTGCACACATATTTCACATTTTTGAGTTTTATCAATAGTGTGTTTAGAGATCAACTCCAAATTCATCGTTCTTTTAATTGAATTTAGATTTACATGTCCCAATCTACCATGCCATAGATCACAAGATTCTAGATTATTCACAACATGAGATACAGAACTAGAACATTCAGAATTTAAAACATTCAATTCATTAATGTTTACTGAATCACATCTAATTCTAAATAACAAATCAAAATCAGCCAAATAACCTTTTCCATAAAAAATACCATGTTTCAGAATAACAACTTTATTACATTTAAAGTTTAATTCGAAATCATTTCTAACTAAGATAGAGCCAGATAACACATTCTTCTTGATGTCAGGAACATGCAGCACCCTGTGCAACGTCCAGACACGTCCAGAAGAGAACCTCAAGTTGACTTGTCCCGACCCAAGCACCCTGGCCGCATAATTGTTCCCCATCTTCACAGTCCCACCGCTACAGTTCTGATAAGAAGAAAACAACGTTCTGTCAGAACATATATTTACATTGGCTCCCGTATCTACGAGCCACTCATTTGGATCATGGATATGGTATAATTCAGGTTTTACAGAGACATACCCCTCGCTAGCCCCGAGTCCCATAGTGATCATGTTCACTTGTGGACTCCCGTCTGTAGCCTTAGGTTGAGCCTTCAAGGACGGACAGTCCTTCTTCCAATGGCCAACCTGATTATAGTGCCAGCAGGGTTTATTCTTTGCCTTTTTCTAGATCTTGCCCTTTGGTTTCATTTTATTATTATTAGGACCCTTTCCCTTCTTATCCTTGCCCTTCGAGGTTATGAAATTGACCTTAGCATAAATATCAACAGGAAGCACATGTTTTTGTTTCATATGTTCCTCCTCTATGGCAATTGCCGCCATCAAGTCATCCATAGAAATTTTCTCCTTTCTGTGTTTCATGGTCATACCGAAGTCTTCCCACGACTTGGGGAATTTTTCTATGATGCACATGACCTGAAACTTCTCTGGAAGTTTCATTTCGGCATCCTCTAAACCATAGAGCATGAGTAAAAACTCGTGTGCCTGTTCAGAAACTGACTTTCCTCGGTCATGAAAAACTTCAAAAACTTAGCTACGGAGTATTTCTCAATACCAAGGTCTTTGCTATTATACTTCCGATCCAAGTCTTCCCATAGCCCCTTCGCAGTCTGCGTGGACGAACAGTATACGTCAAACAACGTGTTGGACAAAGCCAACAAGATGCAACCATGACATATATGGTCGTGTTCCTTCCACGTAGATTGCGCCTTATGGCTATAGGGTGAGGGGTTTTCCATCTCCACCGTAAGACAGTCGGTTTCAAGCATCGAGATTAACCCTATGGTGGTTAACCAGATCTTCATGCATTGTTTCCAACGCTTAAAGTTCTGTCCACCGAATTTTTTAGGCATACCCGTCATATCTGCTCTCGATTTAAACATTGTTTCTGACATAGTTTTATAATTAGTTCCGGAAATCCTCTCTAAGATTGTTGTTAACAGGATAAACCAAGCATATATTAAACAGTAATCAAACGGATTCCAATGAATTGACAGATCAATATTACAGATTATTAAGAATAATAACGTGCAAATCCAATCCATTATCCGATTACAATAAGCAAACCAGAACCGATTATTCAGACGGAAACAAACAAATGGGCATGATCCAGAAAAGGGCAAGAAATAAATAAATTGCGGTAAACAAAATACAAGAAAGATAAGGTTAGATATCACCGAAGCGTCCATGAAATGGACTGTCCTTAGAGAGGATTTCGCCCCCATACCGGTGCGTTGGGTATCCGCTCCCAGGATACGACGGTTCACGGTCGTCGTCCGCGCACACCGACGAGACCGTCCTCGAAAGCACCTCCTAGAACTTGCATCCGAGAAAAAACAGCTCGCAGACGCGCGAGAGAGAGAGCGAGAGTGACGGCGGGTGGAGATTTCTTGCGAGTGAAGAAAAACGGCGTTGTGTGGGGAATATAAAAAGAAGGGCTCGTGTGCCCTAGCGCGCAGTCCCTTCGGTTTCCGAAAATGCCCCTCAACGGTCGTGTCCTTTCGGATTCCAAAACTGTGGCTAAGTCGAGCCGTTTAGATCAAGTTCGATTCCCAATGTGATCGTGATTAAATTAATTTGTCTGATTAATTTAAGGGATATTTACACCCATAACCCTGAGTAATATGGTAATTACCCCAGGAACCCTCTATAAACACTAATTATCCTCAGGACCCTGAATAACCACGCCGTTTTACACCCATAACCTTCCGTTAGTTTCGTTCGTTAACTCAACCAGATAGTTGAGTTAATCTAACCCACTTCATGATCCTACGGTGGAGGTTAACCAATCATGATCTAACGGTTGAGATTAATAAAAAAAGAAAAAAAAAGAAGAAAAGGACGATCCCGAGTGCAGGCTGGAGGTGTTCTACCGAAATGGGTCAAGCTTTCATGGGGAGGAGGGCTTGGCGGAGGTGATGGGCGCGGGGTTGCTTCTGGGAGGAACTCGGTCCCGAGTGCAGCGCGGGGTTGGAGGCACGCGGGGGAGGGGGCGCGCGGGGGAGGAGGCTCGCGGGGAGGGGGGGCTGCAGGGGGGAGGAGGCGCGCGGGGAGGGGGGCTGCAGGGGGAGGAGGCGCGCGGGGGAGGGGGGTTGCAGGGGAGAGGAGGCACGCGGGGGAGGGGGCAGCAGGCGGAGGAGGGGGCGCGCGGGGGAGGAGGCTCGCAGGGGGGAGGAGGCACGCGGGGGAGGAGGCTCGCAGGGGGGAGGAGGCGCGCGGGGGAGGGGGAGTTGCAGGGGGAGGAGGCGCGCGAGGGAGGGGGCAGCAGGCGGAGGAGGGGGCGCGCGGGGGAGGAGGCTCGCAGGGGGGAGGAGGCGCGCGGGGGAGGGGCAGCAGGCGGAGGAGGCGCGCGGGGGAGGGGGAGTTGCAGGGGGAGGAGGCGCACGGGGGAGGGGGCAGCAGGCGGAGGAGGGGGCGCGCGGGGGAGGAGGCTCGCATGGGGGAGGAGGCGCACGGGGGAGGGGCAACAGGCGGAGGAGGCGCGCGGGGGAGGGGCAGCAGGCGGAGGAGGCGCGCGGGGTAGGGGGGCTGCAGGAGGGGGAGGAGGCACGCGGGGGAGGGGGGCCTCCAGGGGGTGGAGGAGTCGCACGGGGGAGGGGGGCTGCAGGCGGAGTCGCGCGGGGGTGGGGGGGCTGCAGGCGGAGGCACGAGGGGGCGGGGGGACCTGGGAGGTCGAAGGGGAGAGGAGGAGGTTGTCGGAGGAGCTTGCTGCTTGGAGGAGGAGGTGGGTGCTGCTTGGAGGAGGAAGAGGATAAGGTGGAGGACTTTTTTGTAAATAATAGAAACTTAAAGGTTATAAATATAAAATACATAACGGATACCGTCAATAGTTAACGGCAAAATGGATGGAAGTTGACTCAGGGTTATGTAATGTAAGGGTTAAACATTATTCGGGGTTCTGAGTGTAATTCGTGCTTACGCAGGGTTCCTGGGGTAATTACCATATTACTCAGGGTTATGGGTGTAAATATCCCTTAATTTAATCGATCAGCCAAACGAAACCTGCAGCAAAAGTATCGAGATTCGATATCAGAATTGACTCTCCCGAGCCCGAGCCGGAGACGGAGCGGAGCGCGCGCGTGTGGTCCTCCATTCCTCCTCTCTACTATTGCTACAAGAGCTTGGGGTGTGGACTCATATATAAGTCCACCAAAAGTTTAGATCTCTAAGGTATGGTACTAAACTTCCACCCAAACTCAACCATGTTTCAAATTTGGGAATTACCAACTTTCACTCCAAACCATTTGGTTTCCTAATTGAAACCAAATTAATTCCAATTGTAATTAATAGGTTTTCCTATTAAAACCTAGCTACAATTTTAATACAATAAGAACTAGTATATATTGTCGGGGGGAGTGGGGGGAGGTCATGCCCCCCGTGATTATTATACGTCACTTATACAATGTATTAAGTTTTTGATACGACCCCTTCTTAATTGTATTATAATAAATGTTGTTAGAGGAATGTTGTAGAGTCATTAAATGGTCAAGTGGTAGAGTTATTAAATGATGTATCCTATCACTTTCAAACAGGGATGGTCCCCCATGATTATTGTACGTCACTTATACACCGTATTGAGTTTATAATATGGCCCTTCCTTAATTGATTGTATTATAATTAATGTTGTTAGAGAAATGTTATAGAATCATTAAATGGTTAAGTGGTAGAGTGGTATCCCTATTATTTTAGGGACCAAGGTTTGAATCTTATCTCCATCAATTTTACTTTCTTTTATATGGTTTATCCAATCACTTCCAAAGTATTAAAATAATAAAATTGTATTCGAGTTTATTTATCTCTCCTATTGTTTTTTAGTATTCCTTGTAAATAAAATAAATTTTATTGTTTTCTTTTAACCATGAACTTTTGTTTCAAAATTTCACTTGATAATTTAGCCTTTTTAGGATGGATTTAGAGAGGCTTAAATTAGTATATTTATCCCATTTTTAAAATAGCCACAGAAATCTATTTGAAATTCTAACATTAATAATAGATTTAAATTCTACGTTTATCAAGATTGAAAGAGGTTCATTTTAAAAATATTAATTCTATTTAAAAATATCATTCGAAAATACATAGATTTTTCTATTTTTGAGCATACATAATAGTTGTATACTCGGGCCCTCCTTGATGAAATTCCTAGTTCCGCCCCTACGACCAAGGCTAGGGAAAAACTCTGTGCTAGTGCATGCTCATTATTAGCCTGGTAGTTAAGGCTCGATGGACCGTTTGGCTAATATCGCGACTGTGTTACACTCTCGTTCGCGGTCGACCCCTACCCGGTCTTTACCATCACAAAATTTAGGGATTGTGTACCATGATTACTGATAATCAAGATTCAAACATGCATAAGGAATGCGTCATGTGCCCAGTTATTGGCAAAATGTGTATCTAGTGTTTTTAGCGAAATAAGTTTTGGGTTGAACTCGAGTAGGCATGTAACTAATAGTGTGGAAGCTGGGGTCTAGGTCACTCTACTCCATCCAAGCAATGTATTTATTTGTACTGTATTTTCGTGTGTCTTTAAGGTGTTATTGATTTTTTGTATTTGATTTTTGGTTTTTAAGTTGTTTTTTGATTTTATACAGACATAATAGTAATAAGTATATTTATTTTGGGAAAAATGGGATTATCATGCCCCATTTTCCAATGAATTTTTTTTGTTTTCTAAAAAATACTATCGTATATTTTCGTCACCATATCCCTCTGATATGTCATTCCAATTTCGTCAAAAACAAAGATTCATATGCATTCCATCTAGAACAAGTAATTTTAACGGACTTAAAATTGTTGTAATCGACTTGTTCTAAACGAAAGGCATAAGAGTCTCTGTCTTTAACAAAATTGGAACGACATATTAGAGGCATATAGTGATGAAAAATACATGGCAGTATTTTCAAAAAAAATAAAAAATTCGTCGAAATATGACATTGGGGCAACCCGTTGGCTGCCCCCAAGGGACATCCACATTAAACCCATTTATTTTAGTGTTAAGTTTTATTTTAATTTTCTTAGATTTTCTATTTTTAAAACTTTCATTTGGTAATTAGTTCTATTAATATAATAAAATAAAAATAAAAGGATTTAGTAATATACATACAAGAATAGATGGATTTTGAATACATAATAATACGATAAAAATATAATAAAAATACAGATAATATATTTTGGATTTTTTTTCTAACTTTCATGGAAATTTAGAAATAAAAGATAAATATAACAACAGAAGAAAAAAATAATTTTAAAAATACAAAAATAGGTTTGATGTAGAAAATGATCCTAAAATTATGGCTCTAGTTTTACTGTAATGTACGTTAACGAGCTTTTCAAAACACTATTTTTATATGTTGGATAAACTATTATTTTTATTTTGGTAGTTTTTTTAATATTTTTGTGTTTTTAAGTTATAGGTGCAATAATTATTTATGGCAAAAATATATGTGATCCTATTGGAAGTTGAAGTGTACCCTATTTTTTTGGGGAATTGTTAAAGATAAGAGCAGTTTAAATGAAAATAAAAAACAAAGAAAACATTACAGAAAGAGTTTTTCAATTTTTCAAAAACATCAAACAAGCATGAAAATTTCTCAATTAAATCTCAGATGGTCAGAATGTTACATGTGGTAAAAAAACTGAAAATATAATTAGAAAATAAATCGTCCAACCTTCATTAAAATGTGTAAAAATATAGAAATACATGTTCATTTTTACATGGAGTCATACAAAACGGGCCAATCACAATGCATATTCTCAATAATATATATCTCAACACCAGAAACAGCTCTTCTACTCTGTTATATCTCAACACCAGAAACAGCTCTTCTACTCTGTCCTGTTGAACCGCAAAAAGGTCCTTCAACTGACTCTAATCCCAGGAACCGGTTATTCCTAATTACTTCCAAGTAGAGCGCATAAGAAATTGCCATGGATTGGTTAACACTAGTGGCAGGTGCACTTTTACACTGAATGTACATGAGAAGAAACATCTGATCAACATCCTTTGCTAAACGACAAGGAACATGCGTCATCCGGTCATGGTGACCTGTGGATTCAACCTCCTTCCATTGTAATATTGAGAGTGGATCGTCTGTTGTAGCTGCTGCTGCAGCAGACTCTGCAATAGGGACTTGAGCCGCTCGATCCTGATCGAGCGGTTCGTGCGAATTTGCACTTTATAGCAGATAGACCCTTCTCAGCATCCAAGCAAACACCTTGATTTTAAACAGTCTCCGAATCTATCTGCAATCTTTATAGAGGTTTTCGTCACCTTGGATGGAACATATGCTAAACAAATCGTAGTCTCTTGTGTTTCCGCAGAAAAAAGATCAAGGATTCACTTTAAGATGTTCCAATGGTTTGCCAGCAACCAGCAGAAAGCACCAAAGGTAACATAACATTTTCGCAAGAGCTAAGCATCTATACATATCGAAAAATGACAAGATGGCGATCATGAAGAAACTAAACCGTGCTTCTGGGACCAGACTCTGCACAACTGTGAACTACTAGCAAAGCAAATCATTGTGATGAGTAATTTACATGACATTTAGATGCAATAATGTGATTTAAACTGATAAATAACAGCAAACTGCAAAGTTTCTATCACCATTTTTATAGAGTAGTTTGACTGTATGAAAATTTGACAAACTAAAGTGAATGGCACTAACCATGTATAGCACATGAGAAAACCAAGGTTTTTCGCATGTTAAGAGGGATCAGCTGCATAAGTTCAGTCTCAAAGAATATCTATCCTAAAATAAGCCTCAACAGCTAAAAATTTATTTCCACCACAATGCTCTTGGTTGGCTTTCCTCAAACTCTACAGTAAAGATTTTATCCAAATTTCTGATATCCTCGATCTAATAGACCAACAGTTCAATGATCAAAGTAAATAGTAGGAACATCCATGATGCACAAGGTGCATATCAAAAAAGACAACATTAGCAAAAAAATATTACAGTCGTCGAGGAGCATCCATGGAGGCGAAAAAGAATTTGGTAGGAGAGACAAATATGGCATGCGCGCTGACATCCTTGTCTTCCTCTCACTGGGTACTCATCGAGTTGCGGTCTATCCCTCGATGTGATTTACCGAACAAGCTATTCAAGCAATCTCATCTTCAAATGGAAGTCGAAAACTTACTCAAAGATGAAAACCTAAGAATTCTGAAACCACCATCACCCAAGTCTTTTGGGAAAATCCATAATATACCCTAGCAATTAGGTTGCAAGTTTGCATCATTACTTGGGAAGCTCAGTTATTATGGAACCCTGATATGAACTCCAGGCCTCATCACGATCTCATTGGCTTGTATTCTCATACAAAGAAATCACATAAAGGAAGCTAGATAGTAGAAATCCATATGATTTCTTAGAAGAATCGTGAGGGAGTCAAATTTAAGTTTGCAAGAAAAAACAATCACAGGAAACTAATCATATATGAACATACCATATAATCATATTATACTATACACGAACAATCTACGGCCCAAGGTTACACATAATGCCCCCCCCTCAATCAAAACAATAATTCTTCTCTCGAGACAAGTTATTTGTATCAAAGTAAGATGCCAAGTACTCAGAGAGATCCCAACAGGAAAAGATGAATCACAAGTTTACAGGAAAAATCATCCTGAATGCCATTATTAATTAGGGTGGATACAGAAACCTCTTCTATAGAAATGTTCTTATAAAAAAATTTGCAACTAAAAGAAGCTACTCACTATATTAGATTCAAACCCCAGCTCACGGCTATTTGCATTCTATGTGACTATCATAAGGTAGGTCCATAGTAGGACGAACTGTGCATCAAATTCCATCTTTCACATAAGAGCACAAGACCAAAACTAGAAAGTGTTTGTACACTATTTGCATATTAGTAGATGAAAATAAATAGGAAATATGGCTTACATGCTACCATACACATTAGATATAAACAAGGCCTCTACTGCACAGTCTGATCTAGTAAAAAGATGAAAGTCAGAAAGTATACAGAAACATTGCAACGAAAAGAGATGTGATTCATCATAACATGTCCTCGAAGCCTATGCTAAATAAGCGGACAGTAATTCTATTGAGTTAAATGAACCTCACCGGGCCAGAGGTTCTTAAAACAGAGATTGCAATAGAAAGGATTCCCAATAGTGCAATTTGAAGCTGCTCAGAGGTGCTTGTCTGAATACTTATCCGACCGTGGCATTTGTTATTTAGCCCGACACGAAGAACCGTTTTGGAATTCCAGGCAAGGGAGCACTGGGTCTCTAAATTAGCCCCCAGTGTCAAGTCATTCCGCAACTTCTTCAGTGAAAGCCCCATAGTAAATACATCTTCACTCAAATGGTGTTCCTTCTCTCGTAGCCGTGCTTCCAAGCTAGCTCCATAAGCCGCCTCTTCTTGTGCATGTACAGTGCCAACACTAGTTACCATACTCATCCTTCCAAAGCAAACCCGGTCTTCAGCTTTCAATCCAGCAACGGTACTTTCTTCCAAGAAAGCCAGGGACATACTGCCAGCAATATGGTTCCGCTTAGAGCTCTTGAACTCGGTCTCCCTCGAAGCATGTAAGCGAACTTCTTCCCCATAGTTTGAATGTCGAAACCAACAAGACTAGATGCATATCGTCCATGATTGGCTGAAACGGCAGATTCCAAATGGATGCTGCATTTTTTCTTATCTTTTGTAACCTGAACTGCAAATGATGCAGGGATTCGTCCAGCAATGACGAGATCTTCTTCAAGGGTTACACCATCATATCCGCAGTCATGATCCCACCCGCGATTGTCCAGTATGGGCCCAACCAGAAACGTGGAATTTGGTTCAAGAAAGCGGTAGTGGTAACAAGGATTATCGCAGTCAAAGGTGGGAGGCAAGACCATGTCATTTAAGGGGACTGTCACAGTTGCGGGAACACCTTCGCGGTCAGAATAATCTGCCGCAGCATTATGATTCGGGTTATCATGACCTCCTTTTCCACTCTTCTTAGTCTCCTTTGTTTTCTTGAGCCCCTCTTTCAGATGCTTCTTCTCCAGAAGACTTGCACGATGATGGTATTCGTCGAAGTAGGCCTTTCTCTGTTCATTGCTGAGTTTGGCAATTTGGGATTTCTTGAGGGGATTGAATGGTGGAAGCTGATCACACTCATCTTCTTTATAATCTTCAGTAGGCTCAAACCCACTACCAACATCCTGGTCAGTCGGTAGCTTCCTGTGAGACTTGGACTGCAGAAGTGACGAGAGGAAGTATGATAGTGGAGGGAACCGAAGCCGGATTCCAAATGACTTTCCTAGAGATGGGTCATCAAGCTTCAAGAGAGAATTCACTTCCGACATCACTTTCGAAGAGAAACAGAGGAGCAATAAATGAGATCTCCAGGATTCACCATTGGGAAGTACAGTATCCCCATCCACCCCCTTTGTACACGAAGGATGGTTTTCAGCAAGTGCCACTGGATATGTTCGATTCATATCACCTGAGGCCAACCGCAAGCAGTACTGTACAACATGAGACCTCTTAGCCACAAACATATCATAGCTTGAATACACTCCATTGGGACCATCATCAGGAGCATATGATGCATGAGTGAGGACAACTATGGCATTGGACCATATAGACGAACCCAGCGCACTTGAAATCGACTTCAATAGAGGCAAATCACTCAAATCCTGGTTCAGGGTATCTAGACGATCTACATAGAGCACCACATCAGGTGGGTACCTCTTCACGTACTTCTTCAAAGAGGAAAGAGCCTTCTTGTTCCATGTCTGGCTCATTGGAGATGGTTCGAGTCCAGGTGTATCAATCATACGAATCCTGACTCCATTGACAACACCATTAATTTCTTTGAGAGATTTCGTGCATGGCACAAAAGCATTAGTAGCACTCACGCTCTCACCGAAAATGGAATTTATCGTTGCACTCTTGCCTACTCCAGACTTTCCAAGAACAAGAATATTACATGAGAATTCCAAATCATTTTTACCTTCCCCTTCGAGCAGTGAAGCCTTCCTCCTTGCACACTCTATGCTGAATGTGTGATTCTTTTGATGCCCGTGCTTACGTGCTTCTGCAAGGCGAAGCCTGTAAAGAACCTGTGAAGCAATGGTGTCGTCTGGCGAGAGAGACAATCTATGCAGAAGGCGTAAAAATTTTACTATTATCTGCTCCAGCTTCTCATTTAATTTCTGTTCCTTGGCATTCACTTCATCCTCAGCTTCTACGAGATCGACTTTACTGACATAGGAAGCACCAGTTGCAGAGTTGAAAATCGCAGCAAAAGCAGCCAAATCTAACAACTCATCTCTGTCTCCCTGTTCTTCAGCATGTAACTCCTCCTCCTCATAAGGATAGGCCAACTTCCCTTGTAATTGATGAAATATATCTTCTGAGCTCCCACTCCCATTGAAGCGGTTGGTTGAAGAGACATCCACCAAATCTTCCATCGCATCACGCAAATCTTCAGAAACCAGCATTGACCCGGGCTTCACATCCTTGATCGAATATAGGGCAGCACCATCATCGATCCTCCTTTCCCCACCAGTTCCCGAACTTATAGGACCAGTTTCATCAATTATGTAATTGTTACCTACACAAGTCACTCCAGACTCCACAGAAGAAGTTTCATCGAAGTTGGCAACTTCGAACAATCTCAATTCCCGCTCGCCTGTCACCGGTTGCATCACACAATTCACATTAGTAGTATCAGTAGGCTTTACATCCACAGGACTAAAAGCCACCAATTCCACAGGCTCAGCACAACCATCTTCTGGAAATTCTTCATCTCGTGCAGCAAGAATGTCCATATCCTCACCATCAGTTTCCTGCCCATCACCCAACCATGCCGCTGAAGTTGATTCATTTGAATACGATGCAACTCCAGTGAACTCGACCTCCACATTGCCACATGAAGCCAACTCTGCAGGTTTCGATCTGTGATCTTCCTCATGTCTTTCTCCACCAGCAGCCAAAGCAAACTCATCCCAAGACTCATCCGCCACTCTGCTGGATTGAATCGAGCCGTCAACTTTAAGAGCACTCTCAACAAAACTGGTCACTTCTTTCGTAGTCTTTGGCTTATTTGCTTCTTCATGAACAGGAATCGCTAACTGTTCATCTAACGAAGGCACGCTCTCCTTAGAATCCACCTCCTCATCTTCAACTTCGTCAAGAATCTCCAGATCTCCATATCTGATAACAGACTCCACACATGTCTCCAGAGTGCCCCCCTCTCGAACATCTTCTTCACTACTCTCAATAAGCTCATCTACTTCATTCATGATCTCCGACACGTCCACATCTTCCCGAACAATGACTGAACCGTCATCGGACGAATCCTCAACATCAACTTCCTCAGAATCTTCGCATCTCTTCACACCATCTTCCTCTCTACCACCACCACCTTCCTGGTACCAACCTCCTCCCATCTCCACATAACCCAAAACCTCATTACCTCCCTGTACACCCACTTCCTCAACATGCTTCAAGATCCCGTCTTTCTCATCTCCTTCCCTTCCACAGCCCCCCTCTTCCACCAACCCATCAATTTCCTTGAAATCTTCGTCTCTAATATCACCACCACCATCTTCTCGATGCAAATCTCCCTCCATTTCACCAGTACCCAAAAACCCATCTGCCCCATCTCCACCCACTTCCGCCACATGCTCGAAAATCCCATCTTTCTCATCTCCTTCCCCTCCAAGAACATCCTCAATCTCCTCCTCACCTTCCTCCTCCTCCCCCACATGCTCCAAAATCCCATCTTTCGCATCTCCTCCATCTCCAGAGCCCTCATCAACCTCTTCCTCCTCCTCCTCCTCCTCATCCTCTTCCTCCACCAACTCGTCATCAAAACCCTCCCAAAAGTCATCGTCCCTCGAGAGCCTCGCCCTGGGCATCCCCACATTGCTGGAGAACCCACCCAAGCCAGGACCTTTCCCACCCAAACCTCCCCCCACCGCCCTCTCCTCCTCGGAATCGAACTCTTCCCCACTGCTCGAGAAGCTCTCGGCCTCCCACGACGCTTCGGAGGTGCTCTCCTCCAGCGACAGCGGAGCTCTGACAGGGAACGACACCGAGCGAGCCAACGCCGAGGCCTCTCGTCCAGGGAACATGGGCGCGAAGTTGGAATTAAAATCCATGAGGAAAAAGCGCTTGTTTTTTCGCGGTGTGGTAAAAGATGGGATCTTTGGCGGTCTTTACGTGTATTACGAGGTACCCATGTCGTGGAATGGGATTGTGGTGGTGGATTCGAGGTGGGTTTGGATTGGGAGGGAGAGTGGCGTGGTGGGTTTTGGATTTGGCGTGTGGGATGGGATGAGGAGCCACGAGACGAGGGGAGGGGGAAGAGAAGGAGGCGGAGGGTGGTGGCGGAGAGAAGATGCACGTCGCTTTGGATTTTGTGGTCGTTACGGTTTCTTAAATATTGGAGCTTTAATTGTGCTTGAGCGAGATGGTGACAATTATGTCTGTGCCATCACTGCCTTGGAGGGAAAGTTGACAAGAATTGAATCCAGCAATCGTATGTCAAGTTATAGGCATTTCAATTCCATTACTGTTGAAGCTAAGTTTTTTTTTCGTCTTCAGAATTCAAATGCAAACGATATTCAGACAATTCACTGATTTTATAGCAAAACAAAAATCAAATCTCCTTATAGTAGGAGAGTGCTTCCAGATAAGATATGTGATGGAACCGTTCTGTCGTCAAGGTCGGATCGTGTTGTTCAGCATCGAAAATTCCTATAGGAGAACGTGAATGGTCCGTTTAGTTAGCGGGTTACCTCGAGGTAACTTGGTTTTCCCTACGTTCATGGGTTGGAATTTCATCACAAATCAATGTGACATTACATCATATTCCCTAGGGATATTTACAATCATAACATTGAGTAATTTCGTAATTACATTCAAAAACATGTGTAATCGCAAATTACACCCAAGACCCTGGGTATTAACTCTTACACCCGTAACCTCGTGTTAACTTTTCTGTTAAATATGACGGTATCCGTCAAACATTTTACGTTTTGTACCTTTTAAATTACTGATATTTATGAATGGTCACTCCCCTTCCTCCAGGCAACCCCCCCCCCCCCTCTGTGGAAACCTGACCCCCCATCGGCTAGCCTCCCTCCACCGACCACCTCCTCAGCCCAAGCAACCCCTGTCGAAGCTCCCCCGACACCCCATCGGCCAACCTCCCCCATGTCGACAGGGAGAGTTGCTGGAGGAGGAAGGGGAAGGATTTTTTTTAAAAAAAATTGGTTAATCCCAGCCGTCTGATCGCAGATTGGTTAGATTAACTCAACCATCTACTTTAGTTAACGAACTAAAGTAACGGAGGGTTGCAAGTGTAAGACAACACATTTATTCAGGGTCCTACGCATAATTCGCGATTATGTAGGGTTATGAATGTAATTACGAAAATACTCAGGATTATGGGTGTAAATATCCATATTCCTTATTCCAACAAACTCCAACCCTCATAACTATCCAAACAGCTACTATTCATAGAAGATTACCCCAATCCTCCCCATCCCATTAACCAAACAAACCCGAAAAGTGTCGGACACGTTGAGCACAAGAAAAGTGGGACAAGTCTTCGATCGATGTTTGAGATTTAACTTTTTAAATTGCTCCACTGCAGTCCTTTTCATGGTTACATGACTCTCCCCTCGTGGGAAGGTTGCTAGGTATTCCATAGAGGATAGATTTAAGGAAAATGTCTTACTAACATGCAACGAGAGGTTGTTTGACTCATTTTTCTCGTGCTATGAGGAGGGGAAGATGGAGATTCCTTAAGGTAGTTGCTCTTCTTCTCTTTGTTCTTCTTCTTTAGATTTAGGGCTCTCTCAGGAGGAATAAAATCGTCCTGCTTGAGGGGTCTATCATATTTGGGTTGTTGTGGATTGGGTGGGAAAGCAACTTGAGTTGTGAGTTGGGAAGCGAGCTTATAGTCTAGTTGGGATGCTTTGAGAGTAGCTTAGAGAGCTTGTTCTCTGTGAGAAGGGGAGGCTCTTCTAATGCACGCGCGGGTAGTCCTAAAAGTCTGTATCGAGAGTTCCCGCTCATCTCCTTTTGAACTGGCGAGCCCTACTTCTTATCATACGAGAGTTCCCACTTTTTGTTCATTCCTAGTACTTGACACCCAAATATATATCAAATTGGGGAAACATATGGAAGTCAAGGAATAACACCATTCATTCCCAAAAGGAGGAAGGGGATTTTTTTCGAGGTAATTAAAAAATAGAATATAAAATAAAAGAACCAAATGACACATTTTTAATATTGGTATGTAGTAATATATAATGTAAATAAAATCGATTTTGAATTTTAATAGAGTTCAATATTAATATAAAATAAGATATGATATAAATAAATGCATATTAAATATTTATTGATATTAATTATATATTTGAGAACTAGAAATACAATGATATGTATATATACTACGACTTAAAGTAAATTATTAATAATTAATATTACTTAATGATTTTTATTTTGTTTAACTATTATATTATTAATTAATGTATCATATATTATAATATATTAGACTAGCATATATTAGTATATTAGCTAATATTAAATATTAATAATTTACTTTAAATCTCAGTATATATCATTGCATTCCTAACTCTATAATATATCATTAATATCAATAAATATATACTATTAATTGTTACATCATATTCTATTTTTATGTTAATATCGGATTCTATTAAAATTTAAAATCAATTTAATTTAGATTATATATATACCGATGTTTAAACTTTATCATTTTGGTTTTTTTATTTTATATTCTAATTTTTTATTTATTTGGAAAAATGAATAATGATAATAATGATATAATGGAATACAGATTATAATGTGGCGTTCCTATGGTTTTATCATGGATCTCTTATGGATGACGAGGTGCTTTTCCATTGCCTTGTTGCCATACATCTCTTATTTCCCCATTTTAGTTAGATATGTCCATTCTTCTTGGACTCCCACACAAGATTTAGAGGGCATCTCCTCTTGATGAGATGTGCTTCAAGTCTTCTCCATTGCTTTGGGCAGTAGTCTTTATTATCTCGTTGGGTTCCTCAGTATCACTTAACAACGACCAAACTATGTCATTAAGTTGTTTGTTTGCTGCTAACTTTCTCTCGATTATGGCCGGTTAATTATCGACAACCACTAAGTTCGAAAAATCGGTCAATTACCAACGATTGCTTGGGCGACTTGTCGCTTACGATCAATGTCTTTTTCCATTGAGCAGCTACCTCGATGCCAACTTTTGCTTGATCGTGGTTGATCAATTACTAATGACCATTAAGTTCAAACAACTGGTCAATTAGTTGGTTATTTTTATATTTAATTAAAGGAACAGGCAATATAAATAGGAAAGGTTTACATCAAAACAGAAGGCAAGAGGGCAACAAGCTGCGCCGCTAGTCCTTTTTGTATTGCAAAGTCAATCCTCCTAAACACTACATTCATAGATCTGGGGTCCATCACATTACTGTTCATCACTTTTTGGATCCTCTTTAAAAGCTCAATAGCTTCCGGTGCTAGGAAGCCAAAGGTGTCGAAACCAAAGTAGATGAAGGCATGTTTGTAAGAAAAATGGGGGAAAGGAGATGCGAGTCACCGGGTTGAGGGCTTCCGTAAGCGCGCCGTTCTCATTTTATAGGCCCATGCACGCGCCCGTACGCCCTAAACCCTAACTGCCCATCCCTGATTTTTCTCACTAACCGCTCCCGATTAGTGCGGGATTAACCGAGTCTAATGACCACTCGGTCATCTATCTAAAAATAGCTAACATCTCCCACTTGACCGAAGTGGTCATACTACACTCCCACTATTCGTGAAGTGTCTATATTGTAGAGATGTTTATTCCCAAGGCTTCAATTTACTTGAATGCCTTTTACTTGACTCATATGTTCCTGTGTCCCATTAAACCAACATGTTTAATGTAAGTTCCTGCTGGAATTCCTTTTGTGAAAGAATCAGCTAGCATATCACTTGTAGGAATGTATGTTACCTTAATCTCTTGTTTGGCTGCTATGTCCTGAATATAATGATATTGGATTTCAATGTGTTTTCCTCTTGAACTATTTGCCCCACTGTTAATCAAGCTTATAGCGGCTTGATTATCACAATATATTTCAACTGGTCCTTTGACCAATTCGAGGCCCAAATTTTCAAGAAAACGTCTAATCCAAACAGCATGAGTGCTAGCCATGTTGCATGCAATATATTCAGCTTCTTGTGTATGTCTTGATACACAACTTTGTTTCTTGCTTCCCCAAGAAACAGCTGCACCGCCAAACATGAAAAGGTAACCTGATGTGGATTTCCTATCATCAATATCTCCTCCGAAATCAGCATCGGAATATCCCACTGTTTCAAGTGATTCGGCTTGATAAACCAATTTTAATTGTACAGTACCTTTTAGATATCGAAGAATCCTCTTAATGGCTTCCCAATGAGCATGTCCGGGATTACTTTGATATCTACTCACTAGGCTTACAGGATAAGCCAAATCAGGTCTTGTACATAACATTGCATACATTAAACTACCCACCGCTTGTGCATATGGAACATCAAGTGGTTTTTGTCCCTTTCCCGGACACTGACTTTTACTAAGTCTTTTTCCTATCACAAGTGGTGTAGGGGCAGGAGTACTGTTCTGCATTCCAAACCTTTTTAATACCGTATGCAAATACTTCTCTTGATCTAAACTCAATGTTCTTGAGCTTCTGTCTCTACTGATCTGGATTCCAAGAACATAGGATGCCTCTCCCGTGTCCTTCATCTCAAATTCAGAACTTAATTTTTTCTTTATATCATTCAACATCTCTATGTCATTTCCTGCAAGCAAGATGTCATCTACATATAATGACAAAATCATAAACTTACTCGCACTATGCATGACATATACACAATTATCCAATTTATTAGCCACAAAACCCAATTGAATAATTGTATCATGGAATTTGAGATACCACTGTCGCGAGGACTGTTTCAATCCATATAGAGACTTTTTCAATTTATAAACCATATCCTCCTTACCAATTACCTGAAAACCATCAGGTTGTCGCATGTATATATCTTCTCTCAATTCTCCATTGAGAAAAGCAGTCTTGACATCCATTTGGAATAGTTCCAAATCCATATATGCGACCAGTGCTAAAATCATCCTAATTGATGCAAATTTAGCAACGGGAAAATATGTTTCCTGGAAATCAATTCCAGCCTTTTGAGTATAACCTTTAGCAACTAACCTCGCTTTATATTTATCAACTGTAACGTCAGCTCGGTACTTTTTCTTAAAGACCCATTTACATCCTATGGACTTCCTGGCTACCGGTAAGTCACATAGTTCCCAGACACCATTTTTGTCTATCGAGTCAAGTTCATCCTTCATGGCGGCCGTCCATGATTCTGACTCAGATGAAGCCATCGCTTCATTAAAGGACACTGGATCCGTACAATCCATAATGTCCTCATCGATAGCAAAACACGAAACCTCACAAGAATACAGATGGTAGTCGCCCATCCATGCAGGTTGCGTTCTGGGTCTTTTGTTTCCAGCTAAACCAGTGGGTTGATTAGGCTCACCCACAGCCTCCAAAGGAGTATCGATATTCATAGGTTCATCCTCTACATCGGAAGAAATTCCCTTCCTATTTGGTCTGTTTCTGAGTCAGAGTCATTATTATACAATCAAACTAGAGGTTCCAATCCTCTAATTCCGCTTCCTTATCCTCTTTATTCTCGAGAAAGGGTAGCATCACGACTCTCAATAGACCTCTTTCTTGATGTAGAAACCTATATCCCTTTGGGATTTTTCTGAATAACCAATAAAAATGCACTTCATTGTCTTAAAATCAAGCTTATCTCTAAGCTGATATGGGACTAAGACATGTGCTTCACATCCCATTTTACGGAGATGATCTAATTGTGGCTTTCTTCCATTCCATATCTCATATGGTGTGGATTCAACGATTTTGTGGGAATTCTATTTTGTATATAATTTGCAGTCAATATTGCTTCACCCCATAAATTCTTTGGGAGTCTCGAATGTGAGAGCATGCACCTGACTGCATTCATCAATGTTCGGTTTTTCCTCTCCGCCGCTCCATTTTGTTGTGGCACATATGGCATTGTTGTATGTCGAACAATGCCTGCATGAATGAAAAAGTCATTAAACTCTCTCGAGTTAAATTCTCCACCTCTATCCGTCCTAAGTACTTTGATCGATCTACCCAATTTAGTTTCTACCTCTGCCTTATACCTCTTAAAGCATTCAAACGCTTCAGCTTTTCTTTCCAAGAGATATACAAAGGTAAACCTCGAATAGTCATCAATAAAGGTAATAAAATATTCCTTATTTCCATATGTTTTGGCACTTAGAGGACCACAAATATCTGAATGAATCAATTCTAGCAATTCTTTTGACCTTTGACCACTAGAAAAGGGTTTCCTAGTCATTTTTTCCGGTCAAACAATGCTCACAGGGCATGTTCTTGCTCCTGTTATGTTAGGCAATAGATCTAACATTATTATTTGATTCATCTTATTATTTCCTGGGTGCCCTAATCTCATATGCCATAAACAAAATCAGACAATAAACACAAGGAATAATTCAAATCACCCTTTATTGATTCAGCAAAAACAGGGATACAAAATAAGTCATGCTCAGGCACAAATTTACCGACTACAAAGACTTTTCTATCTCGACCTATAGAGACACGGTTATTATAGAATCTAACTTCCCAGATTCTTCTTCAGGAGAGCTGCCACTGAAATCAGATTTCTTCGGATCCCTGGAGCATAGAAAACATCTTGGAGGGTCATCACACTCTCCAAGATCCAGCCCTATATGTTCCAACACCTTCCACATCCAGGTAGGTGTTATTGCCCATGTAGATCCTTTGCTCGCCCTTTTTCAGCTCTTTGAATGCAACGAGTCCCTCTTTGGTCTTTGCGATATGTCGGGTGGCGCCAGAGTCCACCCACCAGCCTTCACAGTCGGTCGTGGCAGAGTTACACTCAACCACACCAACAAATTCGTGGCTTCTTGCTCTTATTTTCTGGGACCTTAGACGGACCCGATTTCACCCCTTTATTGGGACAGTTGGCCTTGAAATGGCCAAATTTTCCGCAAGAATAGCACGATCCTCGTGGTCCTTTTCCACGTTGTTGCTGGTTTCCCTTGAATTTTGCTTTTGTTGGACCCATATATTTCTTGTGATGAACAGCTGTGCCTCTTCCTGTTCTTCAGTCTTTTTCCTTCTGGCAGTTAAATCTTGCTCAAATCGCAAGTTGAGCGGTTGCAAGTCGGTCACACTCTTTATGGATCCATTTAGCCTTCAAGGTGGTGGCATCCATATCGAATGGAAGATGGTAAACTATTCAATATAGTTGCCACCTGCAAATTCTCAGGAATAGTAGTTCCTGCTGTCTGCAAATCTTTTGCCATCACTATCATCCGATTGACGTGTTCAATAACACTATCGGATTCCTTCATTTTGCACATATTATATTTGTGCAACAGGAGCTGCACGTTCACCTCCGTTTTTGGAGTCATACTTCCCCTTGATCGCTCTCCATAACTCGTATGTGGATTTATGGGCCTCAAAAACCCTAATCAAATCATCATCCATATGTATGAGGATGAAACTACGAGCCCTTTTTATCTGTTTTCTCCCACTGTTCATATAATTTCTTGTGGGTAGCTTTCTCAGCATCAGTGGCTTCTTTGGAGAGTTCAGGAGGAGGGGTGTCTATAATACTATCTAGATTATCATGCATCAGACCATATAAAATTTTCCGGCTCCCACATGTCATAGTTGACACCATTCAACTTTTCTAGTTTAGCCAATTCCGATGCAATCAGTTTGGTTGCCATAGGTATTTCTCTACCAAAAAGAAAGAGAAAAAAATAAGTTTTGAAGGTCTTTCTAAAGCTACAATAAATACTATGTCCTCCCTTTTTTTTTAAACAACAATAACAAAGACAGAATTTTATAAAAAAAACTCAATAAACAAGTTGTTTAAAAAAATGGACTAATCTTAAAAACGGCTCAACCTAATAAAAGTTTTAACAAACCAAAAGAAAAAACAAATGACATGCCAACAACAAAATAATAAAAAAAAAGAATGGTCACAGTGCCCCCAAAACAGCCGTGAATCAAAATAAGGTAAAAAAAATGATCCCCCCTTTTTTTTATTAACAAAAAAAACTTATGTGACAGTGAAAAAAAATACAGAAGTTGTTTTTGTTTAAGAAAAAACTAACGAATATCAATGGTTGTTATACCTTAAAAAAAACGAATTGCAATGGAATCAATAGTTTAAAAAGGACTTGAACTTGTTTCTCCAAGGGATTGAGCAGATAAAATATATAACGGGCCAAGAAAACACTCCGTGAGCAAAACAGGAAAAAAATAACAACCAAGAAATTTTTTTCTTAAACAGGGAGCTAAAAAATTGGAAAGTTTATACGAAACCAAAAACGGTGAACAATACTAACTAAAAAAAAAAAGATATTCGCTATTGAGTTTTTTTATCTCCCTCAAAAAAAACGTAATCCCCCTTTTTTAAAGCCTAAGTTAAAAAGAACACAAACCAGATTCGTGCGGAAGGGAATCACAAACTAGAGATTGTATGCAATAAACTCAGAAGATCCCGTTAAAAAAAATAACAAAAACTGTAATGTTGTATATAAGGCAGACGGTCAAAAAAAATAATCAACAAATGCACTCACGTGAAGTGTATCATGTCAATGTGGAAAAAATATATCATGATATGGACAAACCAATAGTATGTAGATGAGGATATGACTTACAGCTGTAATAATAATAAAAAACTTGTACGGAAGAGAACTTTACCAAATACCTTTATCCTTCGGTCCGATGGGTTCAAGAGAACACGGAGATTGGAATCTCAATCGCAACAGCTGATCGAAGAGGATCCAATCGCAGCAGCGGATCGAAGAGGCGCAGTGGCTGGTCGAGGAACTCGCGACTCGAATCGACTTGTAGAGATGGATTGAGGCGCCTGCGGTGTCGAATCGGAGAACCCCCAAGGGAGGATCGAGGAACCCGCAGCGGCGGATCGTCGACGCGGGCTCTAATACCAGTGTAAGAAAAATGGGGGGAAAGGAGATGCGAGTCACCGGGTTGAGGGCTTCCGTAAGCGCGCCGTTCTCATTTTATAGGCCCATGCACGCGCCCGTACGCCCTAAACCCTAACCGCCCATCCCTGATTTTTATCACTAACCGCTCCCGATTAGTGCGGGATTAACCGAGTCTAATGACCACTCGGTCATCTATCTAAAAATAGCTAACAATGTTGATTCTTCGTGCAGGCTTTCTCGTGTTTCACCACTTTGCTAAAGAAGCTTTAAGGGCAGCCTGCCCTGCTGTGACTGGTCAATTAATATTGCTCGTGTGACTGGTCAATTACCAACAATCGTCCTTCGTCATTGAGAAGTTGGATTGATGCTAGGTTTCACTCTACTACGACTAGTCAATTACCCATGATCCTTGTGTTCGAGGAATGGTCGACTACCGACAATTGCTTATGTGATTGGGCAATTACAAGTGATTGTTCTTTTCCATTAATCTCCCTAATTGATGAGAATAGATTCTTGTAGGTCGGTGTAGTATAAAGAATACCACTAACTGAAATAGAAAGAATGTGTGAAGTTCTGAATGTGCAATTGTGATATCTTTATTTGGACAAGACCTAGGGTTGAACTCAAGGAGGCAACTCGATTATGAAGTTGTCGTGTGTGCTAGGTGTAGTAGCTGAGTGTGCGTAAGTGTAAGTATATGTGGTATATCCCATTGTGTGAGTGTTTTTTGATATTTTAAAAAACTTTTTATTTTTAATTTAGAATTTTCCTTTTGTTTTATTTTTATATTTCCATATTTCCCTTTATAGTTTTTATTTTTATTAATTTTAGAAAATGATTTTAAATTCCTGTATAAGTATTTTATTGTTGGTTTTTAAGGATTTTTACACATAAATATATATATATGGAGTACTTTTTATAATTATCTGTGGTATATATGGAGAAGGTCCAAATGCTTTTTTCCTTAGAGCATCTTGTGATATAATAGGATATAAGCGAAAGCTAGGTCTTCAAGAGAAGAGCACAAGTAGACTGCAGGAGTAAGAGGGCAATGAGGATTTCTTTTTACATGGGTAATTGATTGTTAAGAGGTTGATTCTCGATTACAAAGTAATCAATAATATAATATTAAATATGTAGAAAAATAAAGGGAAAAGTTTTTTTCCTTTTTTTAATTTTAAAAATATTTTTTTAAAAAAATATGATTTTTAGGTATGCGAGGTATTTTATGAACTAAGAAATAAAAGGAGAATATAACATGAAAAAATCGGAGTTAAAAAATAGGCTAAAAAATAGGAAGTGCCCTAGAAATACCTAAGTATGTTTTTAAAGTTTAGAGGGAAAATGTTTCAAAATGGGCTCATACTCTTTTCTTTTAAATTTTATAATATTTTTGGGATTTTCTTAGTTTTTCAATCTTATTATGTTTTTAGGAAAAACATGTGGAATTTTGCAATTCTTTTTTGGAGGGCCTGTGTATCTACTTGAGATACACACTTCTGAACCTTTTTTTTTATTTTTGGCAAAAGAAGAAAGTTACAAAAATGAAAACAATGCAAACAACAACTTTCGTTTTTTTAATAATTAGTACATTTACTAAAAAAATAAAAAAGAAAAATTTGAGATAAGCATCTAAATGAGAACTATTTGAGGATATTTTTAACTCTCCAAAATAGATGCAATATGAGCTCTATAAAAATCTCCCTAGCAATATTCTTTCACAATTAATGCATGGTACAATTGACAATATCACACAAAATTGCATGGTAGGAATTTAAATATATAAAAATTGCAACAACCATGCCTAAGTTCAACTTCAAATTATATGTTATTGAATTGGTGAAAATTAATTGGCTAAATTTTACAAGCATTATTCTAATAAATTTCAAAATGGCATCAAAAATATCGCAAATTTCCATGAAAGTTGTAGCATGAGTTCAATAACATATACATAATTTGCATTATTTTGGCTAGGAGATGTTCTTCGAGAAGGCATGTCTTCCCAAGGGGGGAAAACCCTCAGACAAATTGATTATCCTCAATGTAGTAAGTCTTGGACTGAACTTGAAGTAGTTATGTTAGTGAGAGTTTGTAAACACTACTAGAACGAGCTTAGGCGTTTGACGTAACCTTCTGATAGGACAAACTTGTATAAATCTCTATGCATTGTGTTGTTTTATGATTGACTATAAATGTGATTGTTTAAACACAAGCTATTAATGTAGCATTTTTACAATAAAATACTATCCAACATCTCCTCTTAGTCTTCAAATGTCTCTTGTAAGACTAAGTTACTTTTCCATTACTTATTCGATCTCTTGAAAATTCCAATTAAGTTTATTGTTAAACATGCACATACTGCACCAAAATCATAACTTTTACTCATACTTGAGTAGTCCTTATCATGTTTCCACACTAGTGTATTCTTAGGCTTATAATTAGATTAGTGTGAGCCACAAGTTCCTCTTGATGGTTTTCTTTTTTCCTTGTAACTCTCATGATTGTACAATCAACTAACGAGCTTTTTCCCATGGAGGGTCGGAGGGGAGGAATAATTCATGAAATAGGCATGGACCCAAAATAATGTCCGCATTGGGCATGTATCAGCAAACCATTTGTCATGCTGACCTGACAAGCACTATGCGGTGAATGGTTTGTCGTTTCACTGAAGTGCACATCCTGTGTGGGCACTGCCCCAATTCCTCCCACAAATCCCTCCTCCTCGACATAGGAAGCTCGCCCTCTGCCTCCTCCACCTCCTCTTCTCCTCTGCCCTTGCCCTTCCAACCCCACCCTCCTCATCACAGTCATGTGCAAGCGTGGGCCGTAGCAACATCATCCACGCCTTGCAGCTCCTCTGCTGCCTCTCCCTCTCCCCCTTCCTCACCCCCTCCTCTATGGCCTCTACACCGACTCCCCCCTCCACCTCACCTTACGGGTCCCCAGTGTCCACCTTCTCCTTCCTCCTCTAGGCTGACTACAGGTAGCGCAACTTCGATAAGTCCCACCGCCTCCTCATCGAGATCGTCTCCAAGGGCGGCAAGCCCAACCTCATCAACTACAATGTCCTCCTCATCGATTTTTGCAAGGAGAACTGCCTCCACGATGCCATCTGCTTCTTCCGCTCCCTCCTCGTCAACGAGATGGCCGGTCATGGCGGCGGAGGGAAAAGTGGAGGCAGAGGCCACTGAGGAAGGGGTAGAGGGAGAGGCGGTAGAGGAGGCATCACCAAAACGGCAAACCATTTGCCAATGTGCGCATTATTTTGAATTCATGCATATTTCAGGAATTATCCTTCCTCTCCCACCCTCCATGGGAAATTCCTCTCAACTAACACAAGTTTCCTTTCATTCTTTCTCTTCCTTTCCTTTTTTACCAACTTTTAAATTCATATTTACATGTTGGCTTGAGAAGAAAAACAATTCATCTTCACCTATTATGATATGATGTGATAGAGATATAAGGAGACTAAGAGGGAAAGAAGAGGAAGGAGACAAAAGAATAGGGAAATTTGTAGAGAAAAACAAGCTTTTAATGAGGAAAGACAAAAGAAGTTTGTATTTTAGTCCTATTATGTTCAATCACTCCAATCTATGGAGAGAGATTCATTGAAAGATATACATACGGTGCAAAGCACGTGATAATTATAGAGAAAAAAATTTGAAAATGGAGATTTATCCTACATTATATTGGAGGGATGATGGCGCGCCCTCATCTTCAGCTAGGGGTGTCAAGAAAGATCGAACTCGATGAGCTTGATTCAAACATATCTCGATGCGGTGAGTTCAAACTCGAGTTAAATGGCGGACTCAATAGTTATAGCAAAAGATCCCCCCCCCCCCCCAACTTGAAAAGGGGCATATTTGTTAAGTAGAGGAAGAGTACAGAGGTCGATTGTATGGACTAGTCATTGGATAATATTTTGGAGTCGTCGTGCAAAAAAAATCTATCTATTAATTGATGAGAGTTCAAAGATATTTTCGGTAAAAAAAATATAGAATTTATCAGTAGGGGTGTCTATCAAGTTCAACGAGCCGGGTTGACCTCAACTCGAACTCGAACTCGAACTCGATAAGAAACCAAGACTCGAACTCGAACTCGATAATGGTCGAGCCCTAAATCACCAACTCGAACTCGTCGAGTTCGAGCTGACTCACGAGCCTCTTATCGAGCCACGAGTTTCTGAGCTGGCTCACGAACCTCTTATCGAGTAATGAGTTTCTGAGCTGGCTCACGAGGCTCAAAATGAGCATGCTCATGAACCTCTTAACGAGTCATTGTTCCATTTTATACATTAAATTATGCAAATGTCATTTGTAACTTTGATTTTTTATACTCTTTGTTGTAGCTTTTTGGGCAAGCAAAATGTTAACCTCTATTTTATGTCAAACTCAATGTGGAAGTTTCGATATATATGTTTTCAACTTTTTATTAAGATGGGAAATGAGTTATCGGAGTCGATTTCCGAGTTGAACAATGCTCAACTCGGACTCGACACGATAAGCTAACGAGACATAAAACCCAACTCGAGCTCCGGCTCGTTAAGGTTTCGAGTTCGGCTCGTGAACCCTTAACGAGTCGAGCCCGAGTTGAGCTCATCGAGCTCGAGCTTCTGACAGCCCTACTTATCAGGGAGTAAAAACGTACTTTTTTTTACTGCAAATATTGCGTATCCATAGAAACTTAATGTGGACGTTTACATAACTCAGGGCTGATTTTTGTTTTCAAATATGGGAACGGTGCCAACTGATTTGACCTTTATAATCGTTATATGTGCAATTTAAATTAAAAAATTGAACTCTGGCTGACTCCCACGAGAATGTCGCGTATTGCCTTAGTTATTTAATTATTAAATTTTAATTAATTTAGCAAAATTGTTTTCTTAAATGTGAGGAAGTTTAAAGGTATTCTCCTCCAACCCGAGTTTTGCTTAAGAGTTTTGCTTAAGAGTTTAATGAAATTAGAGACATTCAAATAAATCAATCGTTGGAAGATGTGAAATTACATGCCTGAAATAAATAGAACTCAAATCAGACCATTGTGAAATTTTATTTTACTGAATATACTTAACTACACTAAAATCGAATGAAACTTACATTAAATTAGATAACTGTCCCTAACAAAAATTGGAAATCATCAAATTTGTATGAATCCCATTTTTCAATGTATAACGAGTTATAGTATTTTGTAAGGGTAAAATGGGGGTAACCACTAGGACCAAGTTAGCCACCCTATCCTTTTTATTTTTTTCATGCTTTTTAAAGGGATTTTTACCCGACAAACCCTATAACCTTTTGCATAATGTAATTACCCCATCGACCCTATAAATTACCCCAAGAACCCTCACGAACTTCAAACAAAGTACCCGCAGGGTTCATGGGGTAAGAATTGGCAAGTTTACGAGGTTAAGGAGGGAATTACATTGTTTCAAAGGTCGTGAAGGTAATTGGCAAAGTTTATAAGCTCTGCAGGGTAAAAAAAACCCTTTTTTAAAATAATACTATTAAGAAGGAATGTGTTTCAAATTTTGCATAAGACAAACATTTGTAACATCTCTATCTAGAGCGGGTCGATCTAAGCAATTTGGATACCGTTAAAATTTGATTGGTTTGATGGATGACATACGAGTCTCCAATTGAGTTGAAATTGAATCAGAATATGTTGATATTAGGTGATTTAAATTCTCCACAACTGTCAGAAAAAAAGGCACAAACAAATAGAAAAAGGGTGGGGTACTAGCTCGATCCACACAGGATAGCCCCATTTTACCTAATTTGTAAACACTACGAAATATTTGCAAATTTTTTAGAGCAAAAAACATGTAATAACCGTGGAATGGAATCACTACAGGGTTTTAGTGACAAAAGAATCCTAATGCGGGTTTTTTACGGAAATTTCCTAATGTGGAAAATCGCCCTTTCATGATTACTCTATATCATCATCAGTTATGTATCCAGTTTGAATTTAAGAAGGTTGCACATCTCCATTAAGATTAATTAAAGCCCAATCTGGGGATTACCCAGAAGTGATGGCAGCTCCATCAGTACTACCCCAAATTTATCCAAGGGACACTTGGTTTCAAGCAGACATAGCTGAGATTATGACCCTTCAATCAACTGCAACTTTCAAAAGAGAGCAAACTATTTGTAGGGGTCAACGGTTTACTTCGCTCAAAGTCTGTGTTTACTGAAAGTAAAGTGGCCTACATCGACCGATGATCTCCTTGCGACAACATTTCATATTCACAGTGCAAAATCATGTTCGCCATATCTTGCAGAGGCCGACATCTTATGCTATTGCCTATACTAGCCCATAAGAATGACAGGAACTGTTTATTCTAATGCAGGTGGACTCATGTATGGGTTTATTTTCACTTAACTGAAATATGTACAAAAACTGGATAGATGCGGATAAGAATATACCATGCGGTGCGGTCACATACCCAGCCCACTAGATGAGCTGGACAACCGCAGCAACACGCAGTGCACCGCCCTGAAGGAGATCAGCAAGCTCATCAAATAACAACGCGGTGCGCCAACCCCATCCTTTTGGAGCTTTGGGCAATAGCGTGCCAGGTTGTTTAAGGCTGCCAAATACCATTATCTCTCTCTTGGATGGGCAAATCAACTGGGAATAGCATAGCAATGTGGAAATCATTGTTACCCAAATTCGAAGATGACTGTAATCAATGACCAACAGAATCGCGAGACCTTACCTGATACCGAGCAGTGACTTTTTCCCGAGAATCGACGTACATATGGACCTGCAGAAACAAAAGATTGTACAACTTTGCCAAGATTATTGTGACTATGTAATTGAAGAAGAAAAGCCTGACCTTTCTTAAAGAATCGATCGGCTCCGCCTTGCGGCGGTGGAGGAACAATCCTAACATGCAAAGTAAGCACATATTAGTATCCATAAGGTTTTTTTATCGTAAGAACTTATACTGGCAGGAATATCTACCAAGCGTCCGGCGCCCTTGGGGATCTTCATCGTTGAAGGCCTGAACGGTAATCTGCACACCAAAGTGAGTCCCAAAATATTAATGTGTGATGGGACAGATTATTAAACTATGCCGACCAAACATACCTTCCACAATGATCCTGCATAAAATACTTCTGGTGAATGCTTCACTTGGTTATCACCGAGCCTGTGAACATCTTCAAACTCCACTCTGAAAATTCACCATTAAAGCCAAGTTAATATGACAGCAAATATATATCACACCACAATACTGGTATGTCGGTATATTTGAAGAAAAATGAGAAAAATATTTGGATTTCTTTTCCGTTAACTACTACTCAAATTGAAAAATGATACAGTCAACCATCAGGTAGGCTCTAGGTGCACAAATCTGCCATCAACCTCATCAACAGCACAGAGGTGAAAGCGGTCTCAAAAAATTTACTCATGTCAGATCTAATAGATCCGACCAAACATGATGTTATGTAATCCTTTATAGCGCCGTACTTGAGAAAACTACAACAGCCTTCCCTCTCTGTACTATATTAAAATATCAACAATTTAGCTGGAACCGTGCACCCTTTTCCGACTAAAACTCCTACAGTGGAAAAATGTGAAAGCTTACATACAAAATGGCATAAACTGACTGGTAAATATGTCTATGTCCATATGTGATGCATTTTACAGGGGTTTGACAATACATTTGCTATTTTTCATTTATGGCAATACAAGTCAACCAAAAACGCAATAGCTCAACCTAAAAATAAAGTACCCCAGCGATGATCTAAACACAAATTATAGGTGGAAAGCAATGAATGAACCATATCCACCATCCCGTGATAGTCCTCTCTCAAGTCTCAATGACCATGCAGGTACCATGGAAAAGAAAATGTCCAAAAGGTTGTAACGACATTTTCTTCCTTTAGACATCCAACAGATAGACAAAATGAGGTGGAAACTTCAACTCTTTCAATATGGTGTCCTAGATACATTGAACTTCACAAGTAATAAAGGAAGAGGTCACTGGAAAAAATAGCTTCAATCAAATCCCCGGTGATCAACATAAGTGGGACAGATGATATCTCAAACAATGTGGTTCTTTTTTTATCCAAAAATATAATAATGCTGTTCATCTTCTTCTATGCAACATATTTTTAATTAAATTGCATGTTAAACTTGTTATATCAAGTAGCTATTGCTAAATAAGCACAATAGTAGAGGTTGGAAATACATCAAGATCAACTAATTGGTATTAGTATTACATAAAGTGCACCAATATCCAAGAAACAAAATTTTGAATAAGTAATGCTGGATTAATTGTAGAACATATTGCGCTTAATGTCACATGCATAAGATTTTCAAAAAAAAGTGTACATGGCAGAAATAAGAAAGAGTATAGAAAGTTACCCAAAACGGAAAGGAGGAAAATGTCGCAATGGTGTCTTCATATCAAGTGACACGGATGAAACCTCACTTGTTTCCCATTCTAATCCAATTGTCTGTTCTTGCGTTCCCAGCATCTGCATCGGAAGATTATTGGTGTTTGGAAGAACAGCTGGTCCAGCTACATATACTCTTTCAGCATTTTCAAGATGGATGGGAATAGCATTGCCGCCTTGGTTTGAACCAACTAAAGCGGTGAGGCCATCACCTGAGAGGTCACCATTGATATAATCTCTAGCTTCTGATTCTTCGTTGGCTGGAGACTGCTGGCAGTTTCGATTTCCCAGTCCAAATGGGACTCTGGAAAACACAAAGCGGGTCGGAGGCCAATCTGATCCGGATACAAATGTGGTTCCTCGCCCAATACCAGCAAGCCCGTCAATAGGACCTCTAACATGAACACGAACGGGCCCATATACTCCACTTCCATCCCCTTGAGCATCAGCTAGATAGATATTCCCTACACTGCCAGTTACATTACCACGTTCATGCTCCTGTCTATAATATGTTGATGTACTTCCTTGGGAATATCCATATGGTTGTCTACAAGCACATGACATGCTTGTCAGACAGCAATTTCTACAGGTATCAGCTCCTATTTCTTGAACTCTATGACTTAAGAGCATCTGTATACACATGCTAAGCAAATCATGAAACCTTCCACTGATATCAACTACTAGAGAGAAATGAATAACAAATAATGAATGTTGTCACTGACCAAAATGCTTAAATAAAAAAAAAACAACAGAAAACTGCCCCAAAATAACCAACAGAAAAGAATGCATGAAATGTGGTAGAAAGATGGAATCATGTCACTGGATCAAGAAAAGAGGTTTCTAACCTGTAGCCAAAGTCCATCATTCACAGCTTTGCAAGGAAAGCCCAATTCTTCAAGTTGTTTCCTGACATTTAGGAGTGCCTCAAATGACATGTTAGCATACAAAAGAGAGCCTCCCTCAAAAATGTTGACAAATGTATCGTATTCCTCTCTGTGAATTGAAGATTCTGCAGTGACATTTCTATCCTGACTTGTGCCTACTATTCTAGCACCCCATGAAGGAGTCAAACCACAATTTCCCCAATCAGCATTTGTTAGCATATTACAGGAAGAATCGTCCAAGGGGAAGCTCCTCAGTTGCCCATTGGGAAGCCAAATGTTCCCGCTGAAGTGGGAGGTTGTGCTTTCGTCGGATGGACCTTCTATTGCAGTACTGTTGATAGCCATTACATCAGCATCAATCTGATTCAGCAAGTCAGCATATGAACAGGAAGCTCGACTGATGTCAGCATTGGAGAAAGTACCATTCAGAATGCCATTTTCGTGCATCCGACAAGAATGTGGGTCTATGATGGGCAAAGAGGAAGGCAATTCCTTAGCTTGCACAGACTTGGAGTAAGAAACGCCATTCTGGAAATCCACCATGGAGTTATTGAAGCTCTTCATGCTATTTTGACCATCTTTGTGATCTTCCAGATTATCTTGAATGCTTATACGCTCCAATTCTAGCTTCATAAGTTGTTCCTTGCTGTTCTCATCCAACTTTTTTGCCCTCGAAGAAGTATCCGAAGATATATGAGTTGAGTTTGGACTCACTCTTGCTTGTTCTTCTTTAACTGACGCATTTTTTGCGAGCAGCGTATACAAAGCAAGTTCGAATCTAATAAAAAATATCCAACATCAGGTGATAACTGAAGACAAAAAATATTTTTAATAGATAAAACTGCATCATCTACCGTTTTTCTTCATTAGGCACCCAGAGCCTATCTGATGTGAGGAGAGAATGTATTGTCTGAGATGAAAGTTTTGGAAGCACCTGCCAACAAGACAAAATAGGCATTATGAAACATGAATTGATGACGAACAAACTTAGCAAAATATTGGGATTAAAGGGAACATCACAAATATCAAATAAAAATATTATGCATACTTTCGAAGAAGAAATTCTACATGTAATAATATGAAGGTCCCTTCCAAGAAAATATATCAGGTGAAATAAGCAAGTCAGCATGATATTTTTTGGTCACTGTTTAATGCTTGGACAAAACAAAGATTCCCTAAAAAACACGCGGGCTCTTTTAGTTCAGGAACAAGCGTGTATTATTACCAAAAGATCCGACCATCAAAATATAAGAACTCTCAATCCAAAATGTGTTTGGAAATATATGAACTTTATCTCGAAAAAACATGCGAGTGACAACATAAGAAAAAATGTCAAGTTGAAGGCCATCAGATCCTAAAGCAGTTGAGAGGTACCAAGCACAGGAAAATGGATTTACACAAAAATGCATATCATCTGATACTTCACAGGTCACAACAACAAATATCAAGATATTTAGAAGGATGTGCGTTTAAGTTAAAATTGGAAAATTGTTGAGGTGAAAGGATGCTAAGCCGACAAGGAAAGGCAGTTACGCCAATAATAAAAATCAGGCATTAGTCGACCAATATATGTAGTCAGACCAATTAGTAGGGTATTCATCTGACAACTTGGCCTATGCAACTTATTGCTTTTGATTTCCGACTTTTACGCTTCCGACTATCATGCTTGGAATTTTTTGAGGAAAATATGGGGTGCACATCATGAAGATGTGCGCTCGTTATCATGTTTGGAAGTTATAAATTATATGATTAACTCATAAAATTTACATATTTGATACCGACAAATCTGTTCAATTACAAACCATGTTATAAATGTTTCCATCTCTATAGTTATTGAGAACAGAGTAAATCATTAAAATTTCAAAATAATTTAAAAATGAAAACAAAAATTTCTGAACTATGCGATCGAATATTTTAGTCTTTGTGAACCAACCAGCTAAATCATCAATACCAGCATCTGCAATTTGCAACATTAACTAAGGGAGCCTCAAAAAAAAACATTAACTAAGGACTGTTTTGAACAAAGAGATTGAGAAATGCGATACATCATTTCCAAAAACACCTACCAGCTGTAAATTGCCAATAGTGGGGTCTCCACAAAGTGAAATTGTTCATGACCTTCGTGCCTAAAGATGTTTGGAGTGGCACCACATGATGTTCCTCGCTTGCAACATGCAGTGTTTTTAAAGAAAGAAGTGTTCCAAGGTGCCAAGTGCCCCAAAAATGAAGGGGTGCTAGATTAGATGCTCATAAGGGACTCGCCCGAAAACTAATGTAAATGTACAATGGCATTTAAAACCAAATTTAATGCCAAAAAATAGATAAATAACTCAAAAATATGGCCTAAGGCCTTTTTCCCTAAGGAGAGTACTGTAAGCACCGACCACCTCAGGAAATGTGCTCGCCTAGGCTCCCCTGAGGAGAAGCCCCGGCAAAGGTGAGACAAAGTGGTGCGGCCTTCCTTGAGCGCCTTTGACTTCTCTAAACCAGTATGTCTCTCCTATGAATCCCTTGATAAAGTTGGGGACATGTGAAAATTCATTTACTTAGACCGATGTGATTGTTGATGGAACATGGCATTGCTAATGTTATGAGGCAATGGTTTACTGCTCACCAAGGTTGACAGAGAAAGAGTTAGATGTTGAAGAAAAGGCTTACTTGTCAGGAGTTTCTCTTAATATGCCTGGGCTTGCTGGTGCATATGTGATTATTTGCATTGTGGAGAAATAATAGTATTTAATGGTGGTGTCGAGGTCACCAAAGGGGAGTTGTAATTGTGTTGTCAAAGGCGTAAGTTGTAATTGTGTTGTCAAAGGCATAAGGTGGTAGGAGAATGTCAGGTTTCTAACAGAATCTATAATCGGGTTTGCTACAACTACGCAAATAGAAACATGAAATTAATCAATGTGGGATTTTTTGGAAGCCAAAAGATGGTCATCCAACATAGGAGACCATCCATATTTTATTTAGAATATAGTACAAGAATGTACAAAACACAGTCCTTGCGCATTTGTAAGACGCAAATGCACCACGACATATAGAACACATTAGCATTGTGAACATTGAACAACATAATCAATATAATATCTCCGCTATTTAAAGGCAACCACGTTTCTTTCACTTTAAATAGCCCAAAGGACCAAAAGCGGTCAACTCACGTCTTTGCCGCCTCAGGTATAATTGATCCCCGTCTCCCACAGCGCTGACCATGAAGCTCGTCCCGAATAAGTCAGCTTCTCTCACATTAATGCACACAATCATCAACTCTCTCAAAACCATGGTTGCTTTCATGCACAAGAAGAACATGCGCTCCACATATTCCTCTACAATACCACACTATGCACATTTTTGGGTCAGTATGGGAGTTGCACATGGAGCTAACGCTTGCATGAGATAAGTAAGCCATTGTTGTATTGAAAAGAAAAAAAAAAGTGGTCACCCCCGGAAGGTTTTCCCCCATAAGCATGCCATCATTAAGTAGATATGTTGGCGTGAAACATGTAAATTTGATAAATGTGAGCTACATGAGGTAACCTCACATTTGTTGTGAGGTTGTCAAGAAACACAATGGCTTCATGTCCAAGGATGCCATTATGTACGACCTAATAAAGATGGGCGGGCCAAGTAGTGGGAGGGTCGGCATAGTCGAATTGGATTGGAGTGTCTCCTCTTTTTTGAGAAAATGGCGGGTGGCCCCGAAGGTAGGTAGTCATTGTTGGAAGTTGGAACCTTATTTTGATAATAACAATAAATATACATGATAAATGGATCTCGTGTGGATACCTACTCTGCCAACTAGGTTGACTAGTCGAAACAATTATGTAATGTTGATGTGACCGAATAGAATAAGTCTATTCAAATTTCAATCATGAGTCGTCTGAACTGCATAGTCAACCTCGATTACTCAGCTATCCGACCAACTTAGATCCCCTCATTCGGTTTGATCAACTTAAGTACCATGCCCACTTAAGACAACTTTCGGTCAAAAAAAGGCATGTGTTTGACAGAAGCCTCACTCAACTAAACCTTACCATCCCGACTTGCACTTTCTCAAACAACCAGGTGTTGGTGGTATGTTACAATGGGTCAATGGGGTAGGAGAATTGTTTTTGAAAACGTGACTCGAGGCGTTGAGGTGTACCCCTCGAGGCTATAGCCTCATGCAGCCTCAATGAGGCATGCGCCTCGAGGCTGTAGCCTCAAGCTGCCTCATGTATGAGCTGTTTTTTTTTGTTTTTTTCTACAATATTTTTTCTTTTCTTTTTGATTGTGAGTTTTTCATCTTTCGTAGACAAGTATTTTCAAGTCCTTAAGCTTACGATTCACTGAAATGTATTTTTTAAGTTTATTAACATATTAAGCTTGTTTTTACTTTGTTATGCATGTTTTTTATAAATCAGCATGAACAAAAAATTGAGTCTTGAGTCCTTAAATCTAATGCCCCTACTCTTTAGTATGAATCAAGCATAAATGCTTTCTTTATTAAAATGTTTGGATGCAAGTCCCCTACTTTGACTTAAATTTAGAAAAATGTATTTTTGTAAATATGTCTCATCTTTTCTTCTATTCAATCAGGACTAAATTAATACACATCAAAGCATGCATGGACAAAGATGGTCATAACATGCAATATTCAAGTATTTTATCCCCCAATCCTTATGGTAAAGTAAATCGTGATCACTGATTCACTGTTTACTCTCTTATCATTCTCAATTGAATGACACACATCTCACCTAATTTTGAAAATGGTGTGTTACACCTAGCCCCTTTAGTTAAATTGTATTCAAAACTTTAAATTTTTCAGAGTTACCCATTATTGTACTTGCATATCCATATTTACTCGACTCCTTACAGATTTAGAGTCCAAAAAAAGAGAGTTACATAACAACTTGGATGTTTAAACTATGATGTTAGCCTTGAAATGTCACCGAGTTATGTATTTAATCATAACTATTAATTTCTAGAACTTAAAATTGTAATTACGATTAATTATTATGTTTCATGAAAATTTTTCTTTCACGAATGAGGCTTATGCCTCGAGGCAATACTGGGAAAACGTCTTGATACGCTTCACGCTTTTTAAAACTTTGGGTAGGAGGGTGAATAGTTCCAACAATGGATATAGGATCTATATTATATAGTGAAGCTCGGTTCCCACTTTCCCATCTCCGACACATATCTCCCCATTTTCCCTTAACACCCCATTTTCTCACCCCCCTTCTCTCCCCACTTCCTCCATCCCTATTTGCTTGGATACCCCCCTCCTCCTGTTACTCTTACAAAATCTCGCCCCCGACTCTAACACGCATTCCCCCCATTTTCTCAATCCTCTTTCTCTCTACACTTGAATATCTCCCCCTGTTACTTTTACACTTTTCTCCCATTTTCCCTCAGCTTTCTTTTTTCTCAATCCTCGTTCTCTTTCCACGTCCCATTTCCTTCTCCACTTGGATATCTCTACTCTCTCTAACTTTTGTTACTCTCTTTCCACTTTCTATCTGAATGTATATAACAATCTCTACCATCCCGACTTGTACTTTCTAAAATGGCCAAGTGTCGATTGTATGTTACAATGGGTCAAAGGGGTAGGGTGAGTAGTTCTTATAATGGATAGAGGATATGTATTATATACTAAAGCTCGGTTCCCCCTTACCCATCCATGACACATGTCTCCCCATTTTCCCTCAACACCCCTTTTTCTCAAGTCTCTCGCTCTCTTTGCTTGGATATCTCCCCTCCCCTCCTGTTACTCTCACAAAGCTCGCCCCTCCCTACATCTTCGACACGTGTCTCCCATTTTCCCTCAACGCCCCTTTTTTTCTCAATCCTCTTCTCTCTCCACTTGGATATCCCCCAATTTTTTAAAGAAGGATATCCCCCTCTTACTTTCACACTTTTCTCCCATTTTCCCCTCGGCTCCCTTTTTTCTCAATTCTCATTCTCTTTCCACATCTTCCTTCCCTCTCCACTAGGATATCTCTATGCTCTCTCTCTCTCTCTGTTACTCTCTTTCCCTCTTTCTTTCTATATGTACATAACAATCTCTTTCTCTTGCTCTCTTTCTCCCCCTTATCCTTCACTCCATTTCCTCTCCCTACACAATCATATGTCTCCCTTCCCTCTATGTTATATCTACGCCACCTATCACATTCTCCCATCTCCCAACTTCATTTTCCGCACCGCCCTCACCAAGGCCTTAATGTTGGATTTCAGTTTCGTTTCGGAGACTGATCGAAATGAAATTTCGGTCAATTTCGATCGAAATTTGACCCAAATTTCGATCATTTCGATATGTTTTTGAACTACGGCCCCCGAATTTCGATCGATATAGGCCATTTCGACCGAACTTCGGCAAAATTTGATCCTATGGCATTCACTCTTTTCTCCCCTCCCATTCATGCAGCGCGGAGCAAAGAAATAGGGTCCTATTTATTTTCCGTCCATTAAATAGAGTTCAATTTTAATTTACGGTTAAATAAGTCATTCCAATTTTTTATTTAAATAAAGAGATCGCATGTGATGCAGCACGAAATTAATAAATAGGGCTTGATTTTTTATCCGTTAATTAGAGTCTAATTTTATTTACATTTATTCGAGTCGTTGCAATTTTTATTTAAATAAAAGAGATCGTGTGTGAACTCAAATTAGTTAGTCGGTTTCAATTTGAATTTCGAATTTAATTAGTTAGAGTCAATTCGGATAAGTTATAGATTTGAATTGTATTCAAATAAATTAGTTAGTCAGTTAGAGTCAATTACGATAAGGTAGATTTGAATTCTGATTCAAATCAATTAGAGTCAATTTGAATTTGAATGTTATTTCTATTTTTGTAATCCCACCCCTCCTATATAAAGGGGATGGTAGGCAATTGTTTGAGATGGTTGAAGTTGAATAATTGAGATTTTATCTCTTTATCTATGTCTCTCTTCTCCCCCACGCAATCTCCACGCTTCTCTTCTCCAAAATCCCTCGTTCTCCGACGAGTCTTCTCCTCTCAACCACTCCATTTTCTTCTCCACAAAAAATCTACAAAAAAGATTAATTTTTCATCGCCGCACAAATTTCCATTTACATCAGTTGGTATCAGAGCAAGGCATCTAGATCATCTTCACTATCTGGTGATCCCTCCCGTCGTTCACACGAAAAGTCCAAAGGATCTCGCTCCAACGACCGTACATGGTGCGTTGAGGTTAGACAAGCACTATCTAATATGCTCCAAGTTTGTGCCGATATGCAAGCTTTGGCGTCACAAATACGAGCCACGGAATGTCAAGGCATTGACACGCCAACTAGAAGAGAATGCTGCCAAAATCACTGCCAAATTGCCGGTGAAACACCATCTCGTGCCCACGAAGCCGCTGTCCATGTTTTCCAAGAAGAAAAGCGAGAAAAATTCGCCATTGATAATGGCATGCTTGCTGTCCAGACCGTTTCAGACCTGCAGTCACCGGAGAAAGCGACTCGAGCGCCACCCACGACCCTCCCGCGGACCCCTTCCACCACCCTCACACCTCCAGCAACCAGTCCAGCCCCCTCACAATTCCTCCTCGCCCTTCCCGCACCTCCGGCGCAAATCCCGTTGCCATCTTTAGTAGAAGAAGTTGCTGTCCAGGGCAAGTTGGAGGGCAATAATGAAGAAAACGAAGGAAAAAGTCCCCCTGAGCTTGTTGTTCTGCCTGTTTCAGATTAACCACCGACGAAAAGTTGACTCCAGCAACGTCTTCAACCCCTTCGCAGCTCCTCGACGACTCCCCCGCACCTCGGACGACCCCTCCAACACCGCTGCAGCCCCTGCAGCCCCTTTCCATCCCCAAATTCAATTCCGAAGTTGCTATCCAGCCCCACATCTGCCCACAATCGCCCCCACCAGTGCCGACGACAATTCCAAAACCCTCTTCATCTCCATCATTAAACCCCACCGCTCGTGCCGCCGCTCTCCCCCTCCCTACTCGATGCCGCCTCACACTTCTTCTCATCCCACCAGCACGCTACCGAATCCTCCAACCCAGCACTGAACCACCACCACAACTCCCGCTCGCCCCAATCCTGTTGCAGACGCGCCTCCATCTTCCGCGCCTCCCTCTCCTTTTGTTGATGCCGCCGCCGTTGAATGTGGAAGATGAAAACCTTATTTTTCTTTCCATCCCAAGGAAACTCGTATCCCATGAAAAGGGGATAATTGGTTCATTTGGAAATATTATAAGAAACCCTCCCACCAAAAATTCTTTATCTAAAGGTTAAAGAATTATACATATGGATGGGTTTTTATTTAAGTGAAGGGGTAGAACTTTTGCAGCCGTACCCCTTATGGAAAAGGAGCAAAATTGGGAGATCCGATCAATCAATCTATATGGAATTCTCCACCAACAGACCGAAGATCAAGCAATTCGCCGGATACGAATTTTTCAAGCGGAGGAGAACTGATGCAGCACGAAATTAATAAATAGAGCTTGATTTTTTATCCGTTAATTAGAGTCTAATTTTATTTACGTTTATTCGAGTCGTTGCAATTTTTATTTAAATAAAAGAGATCGTGTGTGATCTGTTAGTGGATTTCAATTTAAATTTCGAATTTAATTAATTAGATTCAATTCGGATAAGTTAAAGATTTGAATTTTATTCAAATCAATTAGTTAGTCAGTTACAATCAATTAGGATAACGTAGATTTGAATTTTGATTCAAATCAATTAGAGTCAATTTGAATTTGAATGTTATTTCTATTTTTGTAATCCCACTCCTATATAAAGGGGATGCTACGCAATTGTTTGAGACAGTTGAAGTTAAATATTAATTGAGATTTATCTCATTATCCCTCTCTTCTCTCTTCTCCCCCACGCGATCTCCGCGCTTCTCTTCTCCAAAATCCCTCGTTCTCCGACGAGTCTTCTCCTCTCAACCACTCCATTTTCTTCTCCACCAAAAATCTACAAACAAATTATTTTTTCATCGCCGTGAATTTTTCCATTTGCATCAGCATGTGATTTCAATTAGTCGGTCAAATTACGTAGTTAGTTAGTTAGTTAGAGTCAATTACGATAAGTTAGATTTAAATTTTGATTTTGATTTCTATTTTTGTAATCTCATCCCTCCAATATAAAGAGGTGGTAGTCCATTGTTTTAAAGATAGTTCAAGTTGAAATTAATTTGAGAATTATTTCATCTCTCCCTTTCTCTTCTTGTCACACGTGATATACGTGATTCTTTCTCGATTTCCGTGCAACCGACGTGCTTTCTCTTTTTAATTCCTCCAATTTCTTCTTCCACCAAACTTCAACCTTCAAATTAATTCACTGTTGCGAATATCGATTTCCACCTCTGGAACCCTCCCAAGTACTCTCCATGCCTTCCTCAACAACCACGACCCCACCCACAACGGCATCTTCCCCAACCCCAGTCCCAGCCCCATTGTCGTCGCCACCTCCTCCCGCCACCCCCGCCCGCTCCGTTGGCGCATCTCCCAGCCCCACTGCCGCGACCACCTACTCCCGCCATTCTCGGACCTCCAGCGCAACTCCCAGTCCCATTACTGCCCACCCCGCCCTCCGCTCCTCCCACACTACTGACCCTCCTTCCCCCTTCAATCGATGCCTCCCCCTACCCCCCACCTCCTCCATATGCCACCAGCCCAGTCACCCAACCCCTTGCCTACAACCCTCTCGCCACTCCCGCACTTCCAGAGAACCCTCCCAGCCCCATCGCCTTCTCCCGCCACCCCCGCACCTCCTGCAGATCCCCTCAGCCTCGCACCACTACCCACTCCCCCCCCCCCCTTCGCACCACCACCCTCCCCGTCCCTACCCGAAGCCACCACACCCCTTTTCTCACACCACCAGCGCGCCGTTGCACCTTCCATATCACCCGCATGCGACCACAGCTCCAGCTAGCCCCAACCCCGTTGTCGCCCCTCTACCATCGTCTGTGCTGCCTTTGGAGCTGAGTCCTCCGCCGCCGCCGCTTTATCGTTGGAAAAAAAATCCTAGCATGTGGGATCCTCAACAAGAGGAATCGAATCCCACAAGAGTTGGGATTGGGATGTAATTTGGAAATTTTGCAGAAAACGACCCCTACCCAAAACTTTTTATTTAAAGGTTAAAGTTGATGGTATTTTAAGAAGAAATGAAGGGATACGAAAATTGCAGGGACACCCTTCAATTGAAAAGAACTACAAACGTAATGCTCAATTAAGGAAAAAAGGCATGAAATTGGAGTCAATTGCTCAACGGATTCAACACGACATCCCCAATACTGCACCTGAAAACAAAGTTACTCATAAGGAGATGAATTTTTCAAAGCGGCAAAAGTTGATACAGCGCGGGACAGTCAATTGGGGTTTGATTAAAGATTTTCGTCCATTTATATTTAGCAATTAGAGTTTAATTTTCGTTCATTAACTAAAGTCGAATTAATGTTACATTTTATTAAATTTATACAATTTTATTTTAAATAAAGAGATCGCATGTGATCTTTTATCAAACTAGTTAGTCGATTAAATTTAACAGTTAATCGATTAGTGATATTTAGAGTCCAAATTAGGATAAGTTAGATTTAAATTTTGATTTGTTTCTATTTTGTAATCACACCCCTCCTATATAAAGGGGATGGTAGTCCTTGTTTTAAAACATTTGAAGTTGAAATCATTTTTGAGATTTATCTCATTACTCCTCTCCTTCTCTCTTCTCCCTCCACACGATCTCCACGATTCTCTTCCCTAAATCCCTTGCATCCGGCGAGATTTCTCTCCTCTCCCCTCTGATTTCTTCTCCATCAAATATTTTCCACCATCAAAAATAATTTTCCACCATTGCAAATACTGATTTGCATCAGTTTTCATGTGGTTTTATAGGGACTTCAGAGTAGAGATCACATTCTCTGAGCCAGTATGGGAGAGACCCAGTTCTCCGACGAGGAGACTTTCAGACTCCATTTCCCAGTGACCGTAGACTCCAACGAGGATGTCTCTATGGCCTTTTCAATTCGACCCTTCAGAGATGGAGCAGTTGTGCACATGATTCAACCTTATACATGTGACGGGCCAAAGTAATTCATCGAGGAGACTCATTCAATTTCAGTGACTCTGACAGTACAGAGCACACGTTCTCCGACGAGGAGATCCAGTTTGACTCATACTCCAGCCCGTTTGTTCCTCCTCACCTAACACAGCATGAGAAACAACGTCTCGGCAGCAACCGACAGTTGTTTATGCATTGAGTTGATATTCTTCATAATGTCTTGTATTGTGAGTTTGAGATTTCTTTCTGTGTGTGCAAGATGAGCATTGCATGCTCCAGCTTGAGAGAGAGTGCAGGAGTATGCTCACGTGTAGTTGGGTAATTGGATCCCTCCAGGGTCCAATTACCACACCCTCTTATGTTTAGTCCCACATCTACCAATTGTGGGATGTAGAGACTCGGTGGGGGCTATATAAGAAGCTCCCCACCTCATGTATCAGATGAGAGAAAGTGCAATGAATACATCAGCCCTTTGAGGCGTTCTCCCGTGATTTCATCCTGCTCCGTAGAGAGTAGGTTCCGCATAAAAATTTCGGTGTTCTTTAATGCTATTATTCTATTTCTCTTATTACGCTTCCACATTCTTAGTTTTCTAACAATTTCCAATATATATAAGTCAATAATCAATATTAACAGCAATATGTTCGATATGACCGATATGTGTGATATATGGGATATAAATAACCAATATGTGTGGAATAAGTGTATTTGTAAGTTATTTGTTGTTTTAATATTTTGAATGATTTTAATTTCTAAAATATGGTAAAAATGATTTTTTTAATCATTTTGACGGCCCAAGAAGTGTTAGAAAGAGACCATATGAAGGAATCTTAGTTTTGTGGATATAAGCCCGGGGATTGACTCAAGATAGATCTGAATGGAGGCGAAGAATCCATGTAGCCGACCCTACTTAATTGTGGGTGTAGAAAAATATAAAGCGGAAGCGGAATGATAAAACAGAGCAATAGACAAGAAAGATAAACATGGAACATCATGATTTTACGTGGAACCCTACTCCGAGAGGAGCGGGATGAAACCACGGGAGAAGCCCCTGAATTGGGCGTTTATACTATTGAAGTTCTCAATGAGTACAGGGGGTGTGGGGCTCCTTATATAGCCCCACGGACAGACCCAATAGTGGTCGCTCCCCCATGTGGTACTAAACACATGGGTGGGCTCTTTTCTTTTCCAACACTCCCCCTCAAGTTGGTAGCTGGGACAGCTGCAACTTGCAATAATAAAGAAAAATATACATCATTACATCTTCACTTGAAATCACCACAATAAACGTATGTATCCGCAACTGGTAGACAAACCCGCTTGCTGACGGGTATATCAGGTCACCGGAACGTATCTCTGTCGTGTCTGGAAGGTCACCGGACTGTCTCTGTCGTGCCTGCATGGTCACCGGATCTCTTTCTCAGTCGTGCCTGCGGGTCACCGGACTTTGTCTCCGTCGTGCCTTGAAGAAAACAAATCCAGTGCGGAGTCGATGTCGAGGATAGAGACACCACGACGAAGATCGATGCACAGTGAAGATGGCTTGATATTCTGTGAAATCCGGAGTGTTTGGTCTGTCAGTCAATGATGTAAGATGCATATGGCTTTTACTCCCCCTTTCTCCCATACTTGATAAAATAAAGATCATGAAACATCAAGTTGGGAGAAATCAAAACATGCATTTTTTTTTGCATCATTTTTTTTGTTGCATAATTTTCTTTTCCTTTTCCTTTTCTTTCCTTTTTTTTGCTTAGTCGTTCCCTCTTTTTTTTTGTACGGCTTTTCTTTTTTTTTCAAAAATTTGCGTACGGCTTTTTTCTTGTACGCACCTCTTTTTCTTTCTCTTTTTTTTCTTCCTCGGCTTTTCATCTCTCTTTTTTTAACATATGGCCCCCTTGGGCCCTTCTCTTTCTCTTTCTTTTCTTCTTTTTTTCTGAAACAACCTCCTTTTTTTCCAAAAACACGCCCTCTTTTTTTTGTAAAGAACATCTTCCCCCTCCCCCCCCCCTTTTTTTTAACGGACAGCCACCCTTTTTTTTGTGTCAAATACACGGCCCACATGGCCTTTTTCTCTCCTGCCCCCTCGCTTTGTTTTTTTAACGCCTAAGTGGGCTTCTCAATAAAAGCCCTTCTTTTTTTTACAATAGACGGCCCAACATATGCCTCGTTGAGCCCAATTTTTTTTTGTAATGGAGACGTCGACCCTTAGGGTTCCCAGATGGGAACCCCTTTTTCATTTCAGCGCCGCCCATGGCCTCAAATTTCAGCGAAATTCGGTCGAATTTCTGTCGAATATCGATATCCAGTCGAAATCGAAATTCGACCGAAATGACCGAAATGACCGAAATATGGGGGTCCTAGTACAAAAAATGACCGAAATGACCGAAATTTCGATCGAAATTCCACCGAAATTCCATCGAAATTCTGTTTTGGTCGATACCGAAATGGTGATCGAAACCGACATTTAGGGCCTTGGCGCCGCCCCCCAAATGACGGGGCCTTCGATCTGTGCTGGGAGTCCCTGGAGGGATGCGAGGAATCATGCCTGGAGATGCGTGATGGATCCTTGAGGGAGATGCGGCGCTAGAAGATCGTCTGGATTGAGATAGGAGCCGCCTAGGGTTCCTGCGACCTCCGCCTGGGGCCGCGCCTGGGGTGGGCGGCTATGCGCCTGGAGTGTTCATGTATGGGAGAGGTGCATCGTCGCCGGTTACTGCCAAGGACAGGGACACGCTGCGGAGGGTTCCACGACCTGCGATTTGAAAGGATGATGGAGATGGTCTGCGATGTCGGCGCCGCCTGGGATCTGGGGGTCCACGGCTGGAGTGTGGACCTGCGGGGTGCACTGCTCGAAGGTCTGCCACCTGGAAGTTGGGATTTGCACCGCCTGAAGATCGACAGAAGGCTTTAGGCGATGGCAATGGATCTCGGGGGTTCGCGCGCCGATGGGTTCTGCGGCTGGGGTGCGCCATCGCGCCTGGGGAAGGCAGCACCAAGAAGAGATGGAGGTTTCGCGCTGTCGTGGATGACCTCGCGAGTAGGGGCAGAGCCTTTGCTGGAACTGATCGGAGTGGTGTGAAGAAGGCGGAGCCTGGGCGGGGAGGGCTGAAGGACTGCGAGGAAGGCGGAGCCCCTGCATGGGTTGCCGCCTTGTGCCTGAGGGGAGGGCTGAAACTCCCAAAAAAAACTCTCGAATCTCGGAAAAGATAATGAACATAAAAAAAAATCCCGAGAAACGAACCCACTCTGATACCATGTAGAAAAATATAAAGCGGAAGCGGAATGATAAAACAGAGCAATAGACAAGAAAGATAAACATGGAACATCATGATTTTATGTGGAACCCTACTCCGAGAGGAGCGGGATGAAACCACGGGAGAAGCCCCTGAATTGGGCGTTTCTTCTATTGAAGTTCTCAATGAGTACAGGGGGTGTGGGGCTCCTTATATAGCCCCACGGACAGACCCAATAGTGGTCGCTCCCCCATGTGGTACTAAACACATGGGTAGGCTCTTTTCTTTTCCAACAGTGGGAAAAGGCTTTGTTGTCGTTGTTGTTTCAGACATTTCCACTGATATCATCGATATATAATGATATATCCTTTTCCGAGAGGACCGATACGATATCGATATCGATATTTCCTACCTTACCTATGATTGTAAGCAAAAAAAAGTATGAGATGTCACATCCTAATCTAGTAATCACTTGATCAAAGTCTCTCCCATAAAGCGGAAAATAAAAGCCATGACATCGATAAGGGCCTACAACCAATTCGGTCGACAACACTTTTTTTTGACACCAACACTTTAAGAGCAAAGAATACGCAAAGCCCGGAAACCATAAACTTAGCAATCAGCCAACTTCAAACAACCAATTTAAGCAAATACCATATCATTCACTCATCTATACTCTCATGAGACCATGAGAAAGCAAGAAGTCCCAAAATTGCACAAAACACCCTCCGTGGGGGAGAGAGCAATCTCCAGAATGAATTTTTTTTTATAAAGACCTTCGGAAGGAATGTAGAGAGAAAAGGTTGTTTCTTGGAAGAAGAATAGCATTGAACCCATTTTATTACATGCCATGGTTCGTCGTAATAGTTCAAGGATGCGAAACCCAATAAAAATAGTGGAGTTTTGAATGCATGCAAGCTATTTCTTGTAGGTTCAAAAAAGTAAACCCTAGGTTGATTTATCTCTTAAAACCGTTGAGCTTAAGACTAAATAGACTCGTCAAACCCAAGCTTTGGGATAATTCTGGACGGATTTGAACTGAACAGAGGAAACGATCCAACAAAAAATGGTCCATCCAAGGTAACAACAAGATGTCCCTGATGAAGCACTTGTATGGGGGGACCAAAATGGGATCCTTCGTTGGTCTATCCATTTCCCTTCCCTCCTAGCGCTTTGCACAAATTAGATCCTCTCAAGGAGTAGCCTCCGTTATGACATTTTCTCCACTCTCTATTTAGTTACTTTACTACACTCTGGTAAGTGAGACAAATTTAAGCTATCATGGTTAAATAAATGTGTCACCGTAGGTGGTGATATCAACGGATAGCTGTCGCTGCAACAATGCTCATTGGCGTTGATGAGAGATTCGGGAATAGTTTCCCGTGCAATCACGATAGACACTACCATCACAATATGATAACTCCACATTGCAAGAAAAGGAATAATATGGAAAGTCATTTAACCATGATTACCTCTCTTAACTCCATTGCACCGCTTTGGCACAGGTATCCCCAGCAGGCCTTCCTAACACGTTCGCCATGCACCCCGTAATCCTGCCTCTCCGCAAACATCTGCACACCGACATCTCATTAGAATGGAACAAAGTAGACCATATCCACCAATGACAACATCAGCAAACCTGATAGGCCAAGAAATTCGACGTCCACAGCTCCGATATGATAAAATCGGTGCATATTGTGCATAAGTCCTAAAAAAGACAGCAGTCACAATGTCACATACACATATACACACACTAAATACGAAATCGCTATTGCCACAGAATACATACCTGAAGGTCTAGGAACGATGCAGCGGCGAGAACACGGAACGCATTGCTGTCGTTCAGCTTGGGGTGGTGTCCGTAAAGGTAAGCCAGAGCCGTTGCAACGGCCTCCGAATTCACATTGTCGTCGTCGATTAGCAAAGTTACTGTCTGAGAGTCGGACTCCTTCCACGGGCCATGGAGCATGTTTCTATGAGACCCAAAACCCCGAAAAATCGCAACTTTAGGTAATCAAAGATCTACACAATGCAAATCGGCGCGAATGGAAGTGCCGGGGACCTGAAATAAGAGCTCCTGGAGAGGATAAGGCGGTGGAGGTGGTAAGTGGAGCCCATGGCGCGGACGACGACGTCGGAGAATGCGCCTGCGTTGAAACCCTCGACGAGGATGTGGTCGCAGAGTGCGGAGAGGTTGCAGTCGACGGCGCGGAGCTCCGCGCCGCCGCGATCGGGGTCGAGGGGCGGCGGAGGGTGGCGGGATGGGGGCGGCGGAGCGGCCATGGAGGCAGCGGAGGGGCGGCCTCCAGAGGCGAGGCGGGGTCTAGGGCTCCGGGAATGGGAGGGGGAGAGGGCCATGAGGTCGGGCGGGCGGGGGTGGGGGAACCATCATTTGAGGATCGGGTCGCGAGCTGAGAGAGTAAGGGGAGAAGGGGCCGATGAATGGACGCGGATCTGCTGCTGCAGTTTTGCCTCGAATCATCATCAGACGGTTACCATTTGATACTATAGACCAGGGTTTTAAAAACCGAATCGGATATTGAACCGATCAGTCTTCGGTTTGGTCGAATCGGGTTGAACCGTCGATCCAAACTGATCAGATTAGTGATGACATCAGCATACATCATCATTCCTATCGATTCGAAAAAAAACGGATCGAGTTTAATTTACTGGTCAGACCAGTCGGTTTTTTTAACCAATAAAACCGGATACATATATTTATAAGTATGTATTTATATATCAATGAAATAATTATTAGAAATTTCAAATCTTTAAATAGAATAACATGATTGCCTATTTCGAGTAAAACTCAACAAAGTTAGTCATATTTTCTAAAATTATATATGAATACAATATTGTTATCATTTATTTGTAGTTGTTTCTAAAAAATTACTCTAAGAAGTATTGGCACAACGTATATTTCAAAAAAGAGAGGGACATACCTTATATCACATAAGTTAAGAAGGGTATACATTATAAAAACCCCATTATTTCATTATTTAAATCTTTATTTTTTGAAAATTACCAAACCATCAAAACTGGGTCAATCCGGGTCAACCCGGTCTGACCATCTGGGTCAACCCGATCCGACCATTGGGCGTACCTGGTTTTTTTTGAAATTAATTACAAAAAAACAGCTGAACCAATCGGGTCGAGGCCGGTTCCCGATCCACCCGGTCCGACCGGTCGGTCCGGTCTGACATTTTAAACCTTGCTATAGACTCTAGATCTCATCCCCCACCTCTAATGAAAAAGTGTCATGTTGTTACAGCAGTTGTTGTAACTTGTAACCTAGGGAATCCATCGAATGAGGAATGGATGACTTCAAGATATGTGTTGACCATCCTCGACCCCCTTTGCGGATCGTCTGATTCTCATCTTATAGATCCCTTGCATTACAGCAGAGGCGGCTACAACAGAAGATCTATCCCCCCTCTAATCAGGTCTACTCCTACATAGTCCAACTTTATTCCTTTCTTCCATGTCCACTCCCTTTAGGCCCCGTTTGTTATGTAGGAATAGAGGGGAGAATGGAATCATCATTCCCCTATCGATTCCATTCATGTGTTTGTTAGATTGTATTAAGACAGGAATAACGATTACAAAGGAAACAGAATTCCCTCATACATGGGAATTGCCATTCCTAGGTACCCCTTAGGAATTGCGATTCCATTCCTTACGAATGCTAATGAATGCATTCTTCTTCAATATTAATTAATTAATACGTCATTGTTACAAATACATGGTTATCGATATGGATACATGTTTTTTTTCTTTTTTGGGGATATTTTTTTGGATATCGACATGGATATGATTTTTTTGGACATGGATATATAGATACTGACATGGATACAAATATATGGATGTAAAAGGTCGGATAAGTTACAAATATATGTATATATGGATACTGACATGGATATGGGATTTTTTGTGGATATAGATATAGATATGGTTCAATTTTTTTGGATACGGATGCAAATATAGTTACAAGATATTCCAGTGGATACGAATACATCATATATATATATATATATATATATATATTAAATACATCTATTATATTGAATAAAATATATCAGATATGATTTTTTTGCAGATACGGATACGAACATGGATATGTGTTTTTTTATTTATTTTTGGATATGGATATGAACAAGGATATGTGATTTTTTTTAAATGGATATGGATACTGATGCAATTTTCAAGTTTTTTTAAGATATGGATACTGATAATATTCTAGTTGATACATTTATTGACATGGATAATTTTGGATATGGATATGGACATGGATGATATTTATCTGTGGAAACGGATATGAACTTAGAAATGGGTTTTTATTTTTTTTTGCAACTATAGATATGGATACAGATACCATCTTTAATTTTTTTAGGATATGGCACGTGTTACATTTTAGTGGTTTTGTATACGGACATGTATATGTTTTTTTTATTTTTTGTGAATTCGGATACCTATAACATTTTCAATTTTTTTAGGATATGGATACGGATATGGTAATAAAATATTCTAGCAGATACAGATATGGATATATCAAATATATCAATTGTATAGAAAAAATAAGTAGTTTCTATTTAAATTTGATTATTGATTTTTTATATGAAATAGATCAATTATATCAAAAAAATAAATTAGAGGATAGTAATTATTTTTTTTACTTAACGAAATATATCAAACGAAGGTTATTTTCTTGGATTTAATGGGGCTACCTCCTTGGGACAGCCAACATGGCTGCCCCGCCCCCTATTTTTGACGTTTTTTTTAATTTTTTTTGAAAAATATAACCATGTATATTCATCACCATATCCCTCATATATGACATTCGAATTTCGTCAGATACAGAGACTCCTACGGCCTCCATCGAGATAATATCGATTTAAAAAATCCTACGTCCATTAAAAAATGACTGTCTGGATGGAGGCCGTAGGAGTCTCTGTTTCTGACGAAATCCGAATGGCATATAAGAGGGATATAGGGGTGAATATAGATGGCGATATTTTCAAAAAAAATAAAAAAACGTCAAAAATGGCGCGGGTGCAGCCCTATTAATCTATATTTTCTTTTTATTATTTTCTCTTTCCAAACATAAGAAAGGAATGTGTCTCATAATAACTGTTTCAATTCCTAATATGAACCAAACAATACAACAACAACAAAGCCTTTTCCCACAATTAAGTAGGGTCGGCTACATGGATTCTTCGCCTCCATTCAGATCTATCTTGGGTCAATCTCGGACTTATATCCAAAAAACTAAGATCCCTTCGTATAATCTCTTTGCAACACTTCTTGGGTCGTCCTCGCCCTCTCTTAGCCGGCTGAACATCCCAACACTCTCATCTCCTAACCGGTGCATCAGTTGACATTCTTTGCAAATGACCAAACCATCTTAAGCGGTTTTCTCGCATCTTATCCTCGATCGGAGCTACACCAACTTTCTTTCTAATTGCATCATTCCGAATCCGATCTTTACGTGTATGTCCACACATCCATCTTAGCATTTTCATTTCTGTTACAGACATTCTCTGCACATGCCTATGGTTCACAGGCCAACATTCAGAACCATAAAGCATAGCAGGTCTCACGGCTGCTTTGTAAAACTTTCCTTTAATTTTTAAAGGAATTTTCTTATCACAGATAACAGCGGAGGCTCCTCTCCACTTTAGCCAGACTGCATTTATTCTATTAGTAACATCTCCATCAATTTCCCCATCATGTTGCAAAATAGATCCCAGATATCTAAAAGAATCTCTCTTCTGAATGTTATCGTCACCAATCTTCACCTCGATTCCTTCACCATTGCTTCCATCAAAGTTGCATTCCATATATTTCGTCTTACCCTACTTATACGAAAACATTTAGTCTCCAATGCATGTCTCCAAACCTCAAGCTTCTCATTTACTCCATCTCTAGTCTCGTCAATCAACACAATATCATCATCAAATAACATACACCAAGGTAACTCATCCTGAATGTGACTTGTCAACTCGTCCATAATCAAAGTAAAAGGAAATGGACTCAAAGCAGAACCTTGATGTAAACCAATGTTGATGTCAAAATATCCAGTCTTCCCAGACGGGGTCCTTACACAAGATAAAGCCATGTCATACATGTCCTTTATGAGGTTAATGTATAGGACATGTACTTGTCTCTTCTCCAACACTCTCCACAATATCTCTCGTGGGACAGAATCATAAGCCTTCTCCAAATCAATAAAGATCATGTGGAAGTTCTTCTTTTTAGCTCTATAAATCTCCATTGTTCTCCTCAGCAAATGGATGGCTTCAATCGTTGAGCGACCTGGCATGAATCCGAATTGATTTTCTTTTACGTTGGAAACTTGCCTCAACCTTCTTTCGATCACACGTTCCCAAATTTTCATAGTGTGACTCATCATCTTGATACCTTTATAATTTGAACATTTTTGAATGTCTCCTTTATTCTTATAAAGAGGCACCACGATACTCCTCCTCCAATCTTCAGGCATTTTCTTGCTTCGCCAAATAACATTGAATAGATTCGTAAGCCAAGTCAAACCATGCTCAACTAAAACTTTCCAAACTTCTACAGGGATGTCATCCGGTCCAACACCTTTCCCAGGTCTCATAACCTTCAAAGCCTCCTCTACTTCTTTTCTTTGTATTCGTCTATAGCATGCACGATTCAAGTAACTTTCACTACTAGCTAGATCACCCAAAGTGATCTCTCTATTTCCTTCTCCAATGAAAAGTTTATGGAAGTACTGCTCCCATCTAGTCTTTATATCCTTCTGAGTAACAAGCACGTGACCTTCCTCGTCCCTAATGCATCTCACTTGAGAAAGGTCTTTGGTCTTTCTTTCTCTTGCTTTGGCCAACCTGAATATATCCTTCTGGCCCTCCTTAGGCCCTGTTCGTTTGGGGTATAAGGAGGAATGGAATAAGGGGAATAAGCCCCCAACACGCTTCCCCGTGGTACGACTATTCTCCATTATTTCATCTTATTTCACTCTTATTCCTATCTTTATCCCACCTTACCTACCTTTATTTCACCTTATTCTCCTTATTCTTATCCTCCAGCCGAACGGAGAATAGACCCTTCTTCCCCTTATTCCCCATCCTTATTCCTGCTTATTCTCCTACCGAACGAGCCCTTAGAGTTGAGATTTTTATACAAAACCTCATAAGCTTTTGACTTAGCTTCGCTTACAGCCTTCTTTGCTTCCTTCTTCGCTATTTTATAGTCTGTGACAGTTTCCTCTGTTCTATCCTTAGACATAGCTTTAAAGCAAGCTCTTTTAATTTTTAGCTTCTCTTGCACCCCTTCACTCCACCACCAAGCCTCCTTTTGACCCGGAGCTCCTCCTTTTGACTCGCCTTGCATCTCTTTGGCTACCTTTCGGATACAAGATGATAATGCCTCCCACATCTCGTTTGCACTACCGCTACAATCCCAAGATAAGTCTTCTAAAACCTTCTCCCTGAAGCTTGATTGCTTCAGCGGAAGATTCCACCACCTAGTTCTAGTGATCTTAGGAACCTTCCTTTTCTTTACCAGCCCTTTTATTTGTAAATCCAAGACTAACAAGCGATGTTGGGTTGTCAAACTCTCTCCAGGGATTACTTTGCAATCTTTACAACGCAACCGATCTCTTCTCCTCAATGCAAAGTAATCTATCTGTGTTCTAGTTGAGCCAATCTTATAAGTAATTAAATGCTCATTCCTCTTCTTGAAAAGAGTGTTTGCTATGAAAAGATCATATACAGTTACAAAACCCAGAATGACTTTTCCCTCTTTGTTTCTATCCCCAAAACCATGTCCTCCATGCACACTTGCATACCCTGAAACATCTTTTCCCACGTGTCCATTCAGATCTCCACCTATGCAAACCATCTCTCTTTGTGGGATTCCTTGTAAAATCTTATCCAGATCCTCCCCAAAACTTGTTTAGTCCTTTCATCTAAACCAATTTGCGATGCATAAACTGAGATGATATTCATAATTTCTTCTTCAAGTACCAACTTTAGCCATTCCTTTCCATTCTATTGTTAGATCCTTTCCATTGTTGAGATGATAATACGAACCGAACAATGGAATGGAAAATTTTATTCCTTTCCATTCCATTGTTAATTCCATTATTGTCTTGATTCCATTCCATTGCCATTCCTTTCCAACTAAACAAACGGGGCCTTAGAGGATCCCTTCCATGACCACGTAATCCTAATAGGCCATGTTTATTATGCAGGAATAGAAGAGAGAATGGAATCACCATTCCTCTATTGATTCCATTCATGTATGTTAGATCATATTGAGGAAGCATTAACAATTACAAAAGAAATCCGATTCCCTCGTACATGGGAATTGTCATTCCTAAGTACCCCTAGGAATTGGGATTACATTCCATACAAATGCTAATGAATGTATTCCTCTTCAATATTTTTTAATTAATATGTCATTGTTACAAATATATGGTTATCGATATTGATATGTATTTTCCTTTTTTGGATATTTTTTTGGACACCGACATCTAGGGTTGGCTATTGAGTCACGGCTCGATGAGCCAGGCTCGGGCTCGGCTCGATAAAGGCTCGTGAGCATGGCTCATTAGGCTATTAAGCCGAGACCGAGCCAGAATTTTGGGCTGATAGCTTAACGAGCCGAGCCCGAGTCGAGGCTCGCTCGGCTCGATAACTCGATAAAGGGCTCGATAAGGAATATATATACATAAAATATTTATATATAATACAAATAAAATAAAAGTAGCCCTTTCCAATTTTTCCTCCACTAACGTTGCCCCTCCCATGAGGCACGAGTCATGACCCAATTCTCAAAATCGCATTCCCGCCGACACATTTGCCCTCGGCCCACGCATTAGAAAATTATTATTTTTTTCTTTTTTATTAGCGAATATAATGTTACAATATATATTATAATTAAGATTTTATGCACAATTTGGACAGTGGCTTGCTGATAAAGAACACAGTCTTAGATAGAGTAGGTCTCAAGTTCGAACCTGTGCAAAATATTTTTCCACCAAGAAGTACTCATTTTCTTTAACGAGTTTGCCTCAGGCTCGAGCCCAGACCGGGCTCGATAAGGAGCTCGGGCTTGATAAGGGGCTCAGCTCAAGCCTTATCGAGCTCGAGCCAGCTCTCGTTGGGCCTGATAGCCAGCCCTACCGACATGTATATGGTTTTTTGGACATGGAAATATAGACACTGACATGGATACAATATATGGATGCAAAAGGTCAAATAAGTTACAATTATATGACTATATGGATATTAACATGGATATGAGATTTTTTGCGGATACATATATAGATGTTGTTCAATTTTTTTATACGATACAAATATGATTACAAGATATTCCAATGGATATGATACATATACATTAAATATATCTATTATATAGATAAAATATATCAGACATGATTTTTTTGCAAATACGGATACGAACATGGATATGTATTTTTTAGTATTATTTTTTCTGGATACGAATATGGACATGATATGGGATTTTTTTTCTAATATGGATATGGATACGTATATAATTTTCAATTTTTTTCTAAGATATGGATACTGATTATATTCTAGAGGATACATATACGGACATGAATATGGGTTTTAATTTTTTTGCGGACACATATATGGACATGGATGAGGATTTTAAATAATTTTCACATTGTTTCACAAGATCACAAAAAGTATAGAGGAACACCTTTTGAAGAGAGTTTCTAAAATAAGAGACCTCCCAAATTAAGTCTGATCTGATGGATGTTTGTTCTCATGGGCATGATGATGACTTGTGGTACTTCCTGCAAACTTGAGCGATTGTCTCAATCAAGTCGTCCACACAAATAGAGATCAAAAATAATATATACCTTCAAATTTCATTGTACGAAATCGCATCCTTCTTCACGTGCATAAAGCACGACGAAGAAGGCGGATCCTCTTGTAAATGGTCGAACCAATGGAGAGGAAGAGGAAGAGGCTTTCTTGATGGACGACTATGATGGTTGAGTATATGGAAGAGAACGAAAGAAAGATAAGTATATAGAACAATTCTTTATTATTTTTCTCCTCTTTCTCGTCAGGACTCGAAGGTAAAGATTCTTTCAACTTAATTGAATCGATTATTTAGAATGGAATACATAACTTGTATTTTACAAGGCATTCAATGGTTGATGGAGTCCTACTTCATGCATGGGTATCCAAGATGGATAGAGAGTTCTATTTCTTTCAATCGTATCTCGTCTTAAATCAGATTTTCAATTTAACTTGAAACCGGAATAGAATTCAATTTTTTGATTTAATGGAAGGATGAAATAGAGAAAATAATTTTCTCTTATTATTCTCTCTCCATGGTGGACGTTCACCATGAGAAATGGAGAGAAATTCATCTCACAAATCTTTCATCTTAATCGATTCAATGGCTAATAAATTATGGAATTGATTATTTAAATCAATAACTAATTTTCATCAACCATTATGGGATAATTACAATAATCTTCCTGCAAAAAATGAATCTAATTCACTAGTCTAGAATAAAATGTAAATTCAAGGGATTTTTACCCGACAGTCCCTATAAACTTTGCCAATTACCTCCACGACCTTTGAAACAACATAATTCCCCCCTCGAGCCTGTAAACTTGCCAACTCTTACCACATGAACCGTGCAGTTACTTGTTTGAAGCTCGTGAGGGTTCTTGGGGTTATTTATAGGGTCGATGGGGTAATTACGTTATGCAAAAGGTCATAGAGGCAATTGGCAAAGTTTATAGGGTATGCCGGGTAAAAATCCCTAAATTCAATTTATATTTATTTAATTATGTGGATCTCATTCATATATGTCCGAATTAAATATGAATAATACTAATATTAATATTAACTATTACATCCCATATCAATTTTATCCATAATAACAACAATTATTGTCTTGATATTTTATATGTCAATTTACAAATCCTAATCCAATTAGGACTTATAGACAGCATTCGTGAATACTTGGAGACAATGTCAGGAAGTTTATATATATCTTGTATAGTGACCTGATGCTTAGATTTATATCTAATATATTGGTTTAAGCCACTTGGGATATTTTCATTTGGGTCCACTTTGAACCATTTCTCTAAACATTTCGGGTCAATTTTCAATTATTTGGAACTATTTTGAAGTATTTCTCCAACCATGTGGATCTAGATATGGATTCTATGAATTGATATTTAGTCCAATTAATTCTCAATCATGTAACCACAAAATAGAATCATTATAATCCACTCCCTCTCATCATTTACCTCGTAATGAAAATGTCACGGTATACAATATATTATAATCGCATCAACCCTAAGGGTTCGTTTGGTTGCAGGGTTGGGCAGGGTTGGGTTGGCCCAACCCGGGTTACCCCTCCAACCAAACGGCCCAATCCTCCTCACAGTTTACTATTCACAAGGGTACCCCTGCCCAATCCAACCCTGTCCAACCCTGCAACCAAACGAACCCTAAGTATTCTCAACACTCAAATATCCTACATAATAGAAGAGTTTCATTAAACCCCAAATTCAAACCCTTTTTTAGTTGTCTTCTTCAAGGATTAATCAATAGATTTTTGAATCGAGCATTGAGCGACAATATCAATCATATTTAAAAAAACAGATTAATATTCTTGAATTCTTATCATGTTTCATAAGCAAGACGACCCATGCATGAAATTCCATGTACCCCATTGTCTCATGAGTGAGATCCATCTCACGGTTCAGAAAGTACGGATGTGTATGATTCCTTTGAGAGATCATACATATCATATATCCTTATATATATGTCACTGGTATATAAGCCTTTTAAGATTATCAATCTTATGGTCTGCCAAATCTATATACTCTGACATGTGTGTATGTGTTCCATAAAAGGATGTATGCATGCTTTTGACAGTATACACTATAGGTTTTTAGCATCTCGATCTCGGTAGGTCAACATTTTGACATAAAGTCAACATTTTCACTTTTAGTCAGCATTTTTTTACTTTTGATTAGCTTCTGATATTTTCTATCAATATTTGATCATTAGTCAATACTTTGACTTTTTGATCAACATGTTGACTTTTGATCGATAATCAGAATTTTTAGTAAAAACCTTGACATAACTTACTGACACCTCACCGCATCAAGAGACAAGTCGAAAATCAATCTTCAAAGAAATATTGACATGTCTTTCTCAAACTGTAGATCATTCTTGAGTATCACTCATGGGGTTTTACATTTGAAAAAAAGAGATTAAATAAAAGGATATAACTATTAGAGAGCAACGTCAAATTGGAATTGTTTAGAGGGAAAATTATCTTTGAGGATAAAAGTTCCTCCTTTTTGTTTTTTATGTCTTTTAGAAAGTGCATAAATATAGACATTTCCATTGTGTACTATTTAAATAGATAGTTGTGTTTCCTGATGCTAGAAACTCATAACATATCTTTAATCTTCTGCTCAATAAGCTTTTCTGCCAATAATTCATCAATAAAAATCTTTTATACAACAAATTTCCAATTAGGTCCGCAATAAATTTCCCAAGTATTTGTTGTGGAATAATCATATGCAGTGTACATATCTTCTTCACTCTTCAATGAGTTTTCTTCAATGAATTTCTAATCCATCTATTTATCTTCATAGTTGATTTCCAGAATTCTTCAAAACTTGATATATCATTACTATGTTTTTAACTTATAAATAGCAACAATTGTATATACTCTTGTCCTGAGAGTTAGAGTACTACTAGGGTTGCTAATCAAACTGAACATGTTCGTATTCGATTAGAGTTCATTATGTAATAGTTTGAAAAATATTCATTCGTTTATAAATGAACTGGACATAAACTTCAAATTTTGGTTTGATAGCTTAATGAACCGAACATGAACATGACATACATTCATTCGATAAAAGTTCAAGTTCAATATATGTATAAACGTACACGCGTATATGTGTAACTTCATATTTATGCACGTGAAAGTTTTGGTGTTAAAGAAACTATGGTATTAATAGGTGGGGTTTGTACCCATCAACTTGAATAATTTCTCATTTTTAAACTGGTTATCCAACCTTATTGTCGAACTCCAATTTTGAACTTACTCATCTAAACAAGTTTAAGTTAAGTCAAATCATTAAAGAACTATTATTGAACCGAACTCGAATGCTCATTTCCCAAGCAAACTCGAACATATCTTACCAAATTTTTATTGAACCGGAACTCGAAATTTTGGACTTTCTTATTGAAGCGACCTTGAACATAGATTCGTTCATGACAGTTTGGTTCAATTAACAGCCCTAACTACTACCAAATAAACTAGTTGAAGGGTTGGGCTTGCCACAGGTTTTGGACTGCGCTTTGAATGAAGAATATCAACATTTAGTTTTCAGTGCGGACATTCTCCTTTGACAAGAGAGTGAGGGATAACAGAATACATAGATGTTCGGGAAAACCAATTTACAAATAAATGGATTAATTACATAAACTGAATTTGGATATCTTAAGTCCTGGAACAAAAACTATAGGCACATAACTTGATTTTCTTTATTATTCAATTACGTTTGTTTTATTGTACTTATCTGCATATTTATATTATATAATATTTTATATCTATGTTGGGTCATTTGTCTCACAAGCTACCTTCCTTGGAAATCCAACAAGGTTTGTCAAGCAAGAGATCAAGGCTAGGGTGTTTGATGGTATAGTTGAGGAATACTACTGAGGTTGATGCTTAGTTTAATAGTTTACTTCCTCTTATTTTCTATTTAGCTTATGACTACGTAATAAAGAGAACTTTGGATATTTCCATTCCTCATCACGTAGATATTTTTTGTATTCAATAAAAAGTTCTAAATTTGCCATATTTTTGTAGGAGTAATATGTCATGCATTTTTTTTGTGATTTCAGCTTGTGGCGATTCAATAAAGCGAGCTTTGGATATTTCAGTTTATCATCATGTGGACATTTTTTGAATTTAATGAAAAGTTTTAAATTTGCCATATTTTTGTTTCAATAGTATATATGTAGGTTGTTTGTTATTGTTGTTGGATAATAGTACAAGTAGATGTTGAGATGCTCTCCCTTGAAGGCAAGATGTTACAATCTCCAGAGCAACATGAGTTTGTATTGGTTGATCCTCATCATATGTAACTTTTTTATGGAATTCACCGTCTCTAAGTTATGCACCAATCTTTGGATGCCCTCATTGCTCCTCCTATCAGACATATCTGCATGATTCAACATTCTATCTCCTAGCGTGATGCCACACATCTCTCATGACCAAAAAGCATATAATCATCCGCTGGCAAAATGAATAAAACATGTTTGCTTCATCTTCCTACATACTTTTACATAACATATACGACTTATTGTTCTCTTTTTATATTGCTCACCTAAGGAGATTTGGAATTCAATTATCTACCATGACCTTCCTATCATTCCCTCAACCTTGTAGACCATATTTGGCATCATTGTTCCTCTAAGCATCACGTATGCATGATCATGTGCTTAATTTACTCCACAACTCCCCATTCCCGAAGGTACTCAATGCCATTGACTAGATCGTTCCTAGTGAAATCATTTTTTTGCTAGATGTCCTGACACCTCTTGGAGTTTGCACTCTCCAATTAAATGAGCAAAATTGCACTATTCCAACTCTTTTTACATGGTGAAACTCTTCACATGTCCTCTTGGTCATACCATTATTATGTGCCTAGTATGTGTCGTATTGTTCCTTAGCCAAGCAAACAAAAAATAAATATGTTGAATCGACAATCATTTTGAATCGTCTTCTCTTCTCTTGAGCATGCTAGCAATATGTTAAGTCAAGTAATCGACATAATTCACTTGATTTGAGGTAAAAAAAGCAATTACTTTATTTCCTTTCTCCATATTTTCTTCCATCTCACATATCAAGCAAAACAACAATTTTGTAACCCTCCTTGTCATGATAGAAGTGTTTGATGGGATCCCATGACGTAAGTTTTCTTTTAATTGACATGTCCCTCGCTCTAGGATGCCTCCTTTTTATTGCGGCACATGACCTTTACATATCGCTGGCAACCTCTATAGGAACTCATTCATAAGCAATGAAGCAATTGTCACATCCAACAAGAAGGTTCTCTTTGCCATAACACAACATCATCATAATTAATCATAGAAAATGGGGGAAATGCCTTAGCAAGACTTAATACCTTGCCACCCTCCTTGAAGGGAGTAATTCTTTCTTGATTTTCTCCATTAGTAAAGTATGCCCATCAGAATCTTGTTAAACATGTACAAGTAGGCTTCCAATAATTATATCGGTCATCCTTAGATCGCGTAGCTTCTTTTCAGCAGTAGTTTGTTCATTGGAGATTTGGACTTGTATTGTCCTTGATGCTTTTTCCATATCTTGACCGATCCTTTAGACTGGTGACTTCACAAAGAGTGCTACTTGTCAAGAATACTTAGGTCATATTATTTTCAAGATCTCTCTACTCCTTCCGCCTTTCATCCTTTGTAATCTCTATTGCCTCAAGAGCTCTCAAAAGCCCCTATTGCATGAGCATATTATTTACATGTTGTCATAAGGTAAAGTTGTTCTTTCGATTGAAGGGCTCTATGGAGAATGATATATCCAATGATGTGAATTTCATCGTCAGATTTCCATATGGTATGATCTTCTTGTACCATAAATTATTCATTTGGATTGGATCTCTCTAATTGCCTCAAAAACGGTGAAATCTGAATTGATGCGCATGATAATGGAAAATTATAGTCAAACCTCCCCAATCCCTAATGTCCAACTTGTTCAAAGCATGTCAAAATCTCCATTTGGATACATGGATCTCCTCAATCGGCTATAGATGCTCTTGTTCTCGAAAACTATTGATTTTATTCCCTTGTAGATACAATCTCTTTGTTGGTCGTGCCATTGTGGTGTCTCTTGCACAATATTGTTGCTAAATGATGTTACAACAATATCTTGATGACTCTCATTGGTCATCTAATCAACCAACATTGTTACTTCTTCTTCACGACTTCATAGGAATATGTGTAAATTGCATTGCATCCTCTATGCTGCTATGCTCTATGCATCTGAATGTTGGCCTGTGAACCATAGACATGTGCAGAGAATGGTTTTAGCAGAAATGAAAATGCTAAGGTGAATGTATGGATACACACTTAAAGATCGGGTTCGGAATGATGCAATCAGAAAGAAAGTTGGTATAGCTCTGATCGAGGATAAGATGCGAGAAAACCGCTTAAGATTGTTTGGTAATTTGCAAAGAAGATCAACAGATGCACCAGTTAGGAGATGCGAGTGTTGGGATGTTGAGCCGATTGAGAGAGGGCGAGGACAACCGAGAAATATTGGAAAGAGACTATACGAAGGGATCTTAGTTTTTTGGATATGAGCCCGAGATTGACCCAAGATAGATCTGAATGGAGGCGAAGAATCCATGTAGCTGACCCTACTTAATTGTGGGGAAATGCTTTGCTGTTGTTGTTGTTATTGTTGTTGTGTGTTGCATCCTCTCCTCAATGTTGAATCTTGCAATGGTATCAGTTGTTAGAGAACACAACACACAACCCACCGCCAGACACGCATGTGAAAGATCACAAGATCTAATGACAATCGATAGGTCAAGCAACTCTCACGATCATTGAGGAAGAAAAATCACTACAAAAGAACGAGTACGATTCTATCTGTTCCATGCCATGTTCCTCTTTCTTGTTTTTTTTTTTTGTGGAGTCAATTACTCCACCTCTATATTACATATCCAAATACAAGACTCTAGTCCTATTCTCTATTAGGGCTTCATATAAAATACAATTAAATTCGTACTAGAATTATGGGCCTATTTTTTTATATTCACAATCCTAACAATGGACACCTGATCCTAACATAAATGCGGTCTAAGATTGTTGAGAAACGACCAGAGGCAGAAGCAAACGCACCAGATAGCTGGACATACGTGTACTAGAGGATGATGCCTCATCAGTGAACGGAAGCATTCGACTTCGCTGATTGTCCCTCCATGCATCGGTGCATGTGTACTATCCAAGTGTATATTGGTATAAGCATTGATGTTGTTGGGCAGGCTGGATAGCCAGTTCTCATGCTGCAAGAGAAAGAACGACAAAGTACGGATTTGCGATCTTGTCCCCATGCTCGAATCGAACTATTGTTCTCCGACTCGAAGCAGGGGAGCTGCAAGCTTCTAGGCTTTCATCTGATGCATCCTTCACACGACGAACATGTGTAAATCCCTTGTATTTTCCAGAATCGATACACATTTCCTACTGAAACTAATCTCCTGCTCTCTACATCCAGCTAGCCAATTGTGTGACCCTTCCTAGCTCTTGGAATTTATACTTCTGTTACTCTGAAGAGGAGAGGAGTCCAATCAATGGGGGGCTTTAGATTTATAAAACTGTACAATATGTTACTCAAAGCAGGTTGCAATGTAAATCAGGAGCTCTAGAGCTCGGCGAGCCTCCACTCATGTTCCTCTAAATCATGGATCTCGCAACCGATCAATGCTGTTAATCCATCCAAAATGCTGTAGACATCATCAGCTCGATGGCACTCCCTGCTACCTACAACGAATGTGTGCGTGTTGCCGCAGTCCTCGATCCAACTCATCCCAATTTCTTTCCTCACTTTCATCTCCTTCATCTTCTTGATAACTCTAGCCCTTTCTTTCCATGCTCCATTCAAAGAGCATATGTTCGCCAGGGATACATATGCTCCCATGCCTCCAGGCGCAGCATCGAGCAACTGCTTCGTTGCATACCTCCCCATCTCCAGGTCCCCATTGATCAAGCAAACTCCAAGAAAAGACTGCCATATGAGTGCATCAGGCTCTACAGGCAAACCATCTACGAAAGCCTTTGCTTCACTCAGCCTTGCAGCCCTGCCAAGCATGTCCACCACGGACGCGTAATGCTCACTTCTCGGGGCAATCCCATAGTCATGCACCATGGACCGCAAGAACTCCACGCCCTTCTCAACCGCCCCGACATGGCTGCAAGCATGCAGCAACGACAGGAAGGTCACATCGGTAGGGCCGAATCCTTCTTGTTTCATGTCCTCATAGATCTCTAATGCCTTCAATGCATAGCCATGGCGAGCAAAAGCCGCGATCGCAGAGTTCCACGAGATGGAGTTCCTCCAGTTCATACGGTTGAAGACCGCAAAAGAGTCCTCCAAGTTCCCACATTTTGAGTACATGTTGATGAGCCCATTGTCGACGAATACGTTAGCGCTAAGGCAGTTCTTGACAACCATGGCATGAATCTGTCTCCCGAGAGTGCAGGGAGCAGACGCCTCAAACGCCCCGAGGACTGCAGAAACCATGTCCTCGTCGATCTCCATCCCAGATCTCACCATTGTCAAGAACAACTCGAATGCCTTATCTTCCAGTCCATTCTGCGCAAAGCCCGTCAAGATCACGGTGTACGATACGCTATCGCGATCTTGCGCTGACTGGAAAATCCGGTGAGCGTCCATTACAAGACCGCACTTTGAATACATGTCCATTATCGCACTTCCCGCACATTGGTCCTGCTCGATCCCGGATTTCACCAGAAGAGCATGAATCTGACGCCCCTCCAGAAGTGCTCGACCACCAGAACATGCCGTCATTGCACTCGAATACGTCAGCGAATTCGCAAGCACCGAGCGCCTCATGGCGCAAAACATAGACAGACTCTCCCTCCATAATTGGCTCTGCGCAAGCCCAGAAACCATCGCGGTCCAGCTGATCACATTCCTCTCTGGCATGTCGACAAACGATGCACATGCATCACCGGAGCTTCCGCACTTAAAGTAAGCAGTGATCACCGAGTTGGCCACTGGCGTTTCCGACCCAAACCCATTCGAAATTACCAAACCATGCATCGTCCTAACCAAGTAGAGCAGCTCCTGCTCGACACAAGCCGACAGCACCGTGGTGAGCGTCGCGTGATCCAATGGGCAGCTTCCGGCACGCCGCATCTCCGAGAAGGTCCGGAAACCGAACACGAGCTCCCTGTTGCATATGAAACCGGAAATGATGGAGTTCCAGGTGACGGTGTCCCGAAGGGGCATTCGGTCGAACACCTTGCGGGCACTGTGCAGGTCCCCGCACTTGGAGTACATAGAGAGGAGGGCGTTCCATGCGGCGAGAGCGTTGGGGCGGAGGAGTGGCGCGCGCTTGATGGTGGCGGAGTGGAGGGCCGATCCGCGGCGGAGGTTGGAGTTGGTTCCGCAGGCGGAGAGGAGGGAGCTGAGAAGAGCGACGGCGCCATTGCTCATTCCGTGGAGGTCATGAACAGTGGTGTCTTATTTTGGGCCTTCTTTTAATACATTTATTTTATGGGTAAATATGTACAATTATCTGTATTTATTTTGTAGGAGGCTTTTTCAAAAGTATGTGCCCTTCCTAAGTTAAGGAAGTCCATTTTTGTTTTTGTAGAAAATACGAGTACTTTAGTAGAATACGTATATAGTTTGTATTATAACTGCACATTATGAATACAAAATCGCACATAAAACTATACAATACAGTACAAACAATAAAACTGCACATTGTAATACAAACTGTATACATATTCTACTAAAATCATCATGTTTTCTACAAAAAAGTAGGTGACCTTTCCGATCTCAGGAAGGACCGCGTCCTGCATCAACGAAATACATATTTTATATTCGTATTAATTTTCAAAGATATAGATATGATAACATATTTATCATATCTATCAATATCGGTATCCACGTTCTTCTTAATATTTAAAATTGAACAAGGATTTGATTAATGTCTATATTCGCACTCGATTTTTTAATGGTCGCCGCGTCTTCGTATTATTTGATTGCATAAATTTGAACCAACCTAGCATAAAGAGATCAACTTCCAACTAGAAGTTTAGATAATCAAAGTGTCAAGAGTTAGTACAACATATAGATTTCGTGCTCATTACTCATGCTTTGGCTTTACTTAGAGCTTATTGTACCAAAAAAATATTCAATGACGTGATTTGTTCTCTTTCCTCTTCTAAAAAAATAAAGATTTCCTCTTCTGAAAAAATAAAGAAGAAGTTTCTTAATAACAAGGGAGAAATCCTTCATGAGATTATTAAATGTTTGGGCTTATATCCCTCTTTTTCTATTTCATGTAGATATGCAAGGTCCAAGAATAAGGGAAGTAGGTGTTGAATCATGTCGAGCTTGGATGAGGGGAAATATGCTCCCCTTGTTGTCCGCAACATGCTGCTAAGGGATCCAGTTGCTCCCCGAACTAGAGGAAACCATGTCGAGGTTCTTCCAACTGTGATAGGTCACGTCTTCAGCGGAGCCCTTAATCTCTAGCAATGGACATGCAATACTAAGCTAAACGAAATCAATGTTGCCATGGTGAACCTAACATCACATAAGCATCCCCATAAAGTTGCATGTCCTTGAGGGGGTAAGTTGCCTTCTCGAATCTAAGGTAACCACAAGGAGGTTCGTTGAATTCGACAGAGCATGTATCAACTCCCCTTAGGGTAGAGTTCACCATTCATGGTTGGAGGAAGCATAGATCTTGTCAATGGACCTTGATAGGCTAGAATTTCCCTTCTAAGACAATGGCAACCATGTCGAGGATGATGACCTTTTGTGGGCATATATATACTTTAAAGAACCTAGAGGACGACTGCTTGAGGGAGATTTAAACTGATCGGAAAGCCTTGAGGGAAACCTCCTTAGATTGGTATAATGGTGTAGGACATACGACATGTAGCCAAGTATTCAATGATGGTGAGTAGGTGTAATATGACAGTTAGTAACATGAATCGCACAACATATTTTAATAATGATGAATTAACTCTCTCAATATTCTTGTGGCATCAAATTGAAAGAAGGAACCAACTCAACGACTCAAATATGTTGCGAAAAAACAAAGAAGGAACAAGAATCATATATCAAACTCCAAAAGGACTAAAGCCACGAGTAAATAATAAGAGAAAGAATTTCAACAAGACGAAGTTGAAAACAAAGGATACAAAACAAAAAGAAGTTTCGAAGACTGGTAGTAGCTTACAAATTTTCTTTTAAACAGCCTCGAAGGATAATCATATCGCGCAAATAGGACTTATCAAACCCAAACCTAACCCAGTTCTACAACAAATAGACCTCATGATCGATCAATATCTTACCCTTGAATGATCAACCTTGCTCCTTGTCTAATCAAGAACCTTACCGGTGAGCACGTGTGCGATCGATGATCTTGTTCAACTGTTAATCAACGTTGATTATTTAATCTATCAAACTAAGTCATTGGTCAACATCTAACCAGAGAGTAAACACATTTAGTAGATCAACCCGTGTCTATTAATCGCTCGATATTTGAGTTTGAACCACATGACTGCTTTTAGCAAACAAATAGGATTAAGTGATCGATCAAACCATTTCAAAGTGGCTCAAACTGGGTAAGCCACCTTGAGCCATTTCCTTCTCAAAATAAGACCGATTTAGGTGATATGACGCCGATCGTATCAACACGTAGCCGATATAGACACCGATATTACCTACCTCGACACAAAGCAATAGATCGCCTTTTTTTTGTCTTGTTCGATCACCAATGGCTATTATTTGTTATTTAAGAAAATGATTGGTTGTTATCCTCTACTATTTTTAGCCATTTGAACATCGAATCCTATATATATTGAACATTCACCATCTCGTTCCAAAACGGGTGCATGTTCTCCATCTCACTCTAAACACTCTAAGATGGCCTTAGAGATCATACATACCTTGTGTTGCAATTCCAAAGCTCGATATTCGTCTTTAAATTTCTTTAGTAAATCTTTATTGTATACCATAAACTTGCTCTTTAGGATCTAAAGTGCATTTAGACTACAATTGTATATACTGTATCGAAAGTAAGTTGTTGATGTAGGACTGATTAGATTGATCGTGAAATACTGCGGAAAAGCAAGTCAATGATTTTTACGTAATTGAATTTCTACACAAAATTAATCGACTTGTAATCAGTTTTTTTCAATTTGTTTTGATTGGTCATTTTGCACATATCATTTATTGAACGTTGTGCATGATAAGAAGTTAATAACATGGTCATCTTATCGAGCATGTGGCCCTCACAAACCATATTTAAAATAAATTCTTACTTTCTTTAAAAATTGAAATATAATCATTTACATTTATTATAAATCTTTAATACAGAATCTTTATTCAAAATGTAATATTATACACTACATATCTGTCTTTTACATCTATAAAAGATTGTGAATCTGAATTTAGGTATGATCAACATGACATTCACCTGCATAAATATATAGAAATGTTTTTTTTTCAACTGTAATGAGCTTGACAATGTTTTCCTAGTTACATACAATACTTAGAAACTAACACCACAAGTGCCCAATAAATTAAATGATATTGGATATTATGAATATTTCTTAACTCGTACATAAGGAATATACTATCTGCATACTGATTTGCTAAGTTTTGAGATTACAAACGCACATGCACATATGGGTGATGGGTATAATGCACAATAAACTCAGATTAGGGGGGAGATGACAATTATGGACTTACAAACAAGTCAAAAATAAATATCAATTTGAAGAGTTTTTAAGTCGAAAGTGTCATCGCAGACGATAACAGCATCCCAAAGATGATCAAGAAAAACCTACTATCCACCTTAGAGATCTTATCACGGGATAATTAAACAATAATAAGTGTCGTATGATAAATACATCTTCGGTTATGCCTCTTATCTCTCAAACTGAAAAAGAAAGAATGTTAAACCTTGCTTGTATCTTATTCCACCTTATTCATTATCCTTCGTCGAAACGGGAAAACACACTGATGTTTCAGAATCAAATACTATATTTGAAGAGATTCAATTTCCACAATCTCAGATGATGCAAAGCCACATTCTGCCAACATAAATAGGGCATAATTCTATTCCTATGCGAGTTCTGACATCTGAAACATGCAGGAAAGTTTCGCTAACATAATATAGCAGTTCCTATAAATAACCATCATCTGAAATCAAAGACTGAAAATAGCCTCAATAGGCGGGATTTGATCATCTCTAGCAGAACGCACACTAATAACCATGCAAAAATATCGAACTCAAGCTACCGTGCATGGCTGACTCACTCGAAATTAGACACAGTTTAACAGAGAGTTACATGCATGGAGAGTCGCCAAGCGGTGGTCAGCTTCTCCATTTTCAATTACCCAATTAGGGAACCTCTGTCAAGGTGGGGGTAGTTTTTGTCCCTTCATTGGATGCTTCTCCCTGTGGTGCTTTCTCTGCAAGAATAACAATACATTGGCAATATGAATTATCTACCTTGAGAAAAATCAGAGCAATTCTAAAATCGCAACATTTACAACAAGAAAACGAGCAAGATCAGCAGGCTAAAAAATTATTGGTCTCTTGGGACAATGGTCTGGTTGTAGTGCAATGTTGTAGTGCAGTGTGTCTACCACCCAAAAAGATAAGGGTTCAAATCTCCCCTTAAGGAAGTTGCAATAGGTAGCCGACACCCAGCATAAAAAGTAGTAAGATCATCCAATATAGATTTGAGCAAGAATCTATGTACCCAACCCTACTTAAAGTGGGAGAAGGCTACGCCATTTTTTTGAGACAACAAGGCAGAATGTTGGGGAGGGTTCCTGTTGGGGTTCAAGATATCAAGGAAAAGGGCTCTCCGATGAGAAGAGACTCGGCTTTCTTGGGGCATGTTTGGCATGCCACGTTACCCCGGAGTAACCCGGCATACTCTCTGCTCTATCCCTGCATTCCTGGACCGTACAATTTCTTTGTTATAATATTTTTTACCACGTTCAAATAAAAAATAAAATAAAATATATATTATAAATATTAAGAAAAAGTTAATATAACACATAATCAATACCACATCACGTCCATTTATTATTCCAACCCTCCCAACCATCCAAACAACTACTCTTCACAAAAGGATACCGCAACCCAACCCAATTACCCAGTGTAAGCAACAAAAGGGAAAAAAACACATCTGAACAGATATTTCACTTGCCCTAAAAGGGGCTCATCGGGACCAAAAGAAAATAGACAAGAAAAGGAAAGACTTCATCATCACAATGCATCATCTACTTTCTAAGCAGAGAGCAAATGTGTTGAGCAATAAACAAATTATTTAAAATATACCTTCATCATCACTATCGGGAAATTCATCTCCCATGTCATCCAATCCACCCATGCCGTCCATTCCACCCATTCCACCCATTCCGCCCATTCCACCCATTCCACCCATTCCTCCAAAGCTCTAAATAAAAAAAGACAACAAAACAATTAGTATGCAGGCTTTGCTCGAAATCTAACATAATGTATGGGAAATCATAAGTTAATAAAGCATGGAACTATTGCAGTCACAAATTTTGACAACAATATGCAGTATGCTAAACTGAAGCGAGATAGACCACATACCGAGAAATCCATTCCACCCAAATCCAGATCTCCCATACCACCTATTAAAAAAGGAAATTATTCAGAAATAACAAATAGTATTATCAGCCCAGCAAAGCCAGCAATTATGTTCCAACATGCAGCACATGTTATGCATGTTCAGAAGCATGATGCCAAAGTGAAGTCAGCGTGACAGATTAATGTTGTCTGGATTATGACAATATTCATAATGAGTAATATTGCCGCGTGCAAGGTTATAATTTGTGTTAAAAAACACAAATTAACACCACTCCCCCCATTAAGACAATCACTTCCAGTAGAGGGATTTCTTATAATACTAAAAGAGATAAATGAGTAAAAATGAAAGGTTACTAACCACCATCATCATCTTCGTCAACCCATTTGTCCCAATCAACTTTGACATAATGTGGTGCCTTGCCATCACCACGCAATAACTTCTTCCACCATCCCTTTTCAGCCTTTTCCACCACACAAAAAATACTTCTAACTCCCAAATTGATCTTGCTTTCCTGACAATGTTAATATTTGACATAAATTTTATCACAGAGTTCTTTACTAAATGTACAATCACAGTCTCATGATGTTCATATCAGCAAGACCTACCTCAACGTTAACCTTGTCGAAAAGCTCTAGGCTTAACTCATAGAGATTGTTTTCAGCCCCAGCTGTAGCAGTAAATTTCAAAAGACCATCTGGCTCAAGATTAACCTTTGAGTCCTTAGAATCTGGCAATTGGATAGTAATGAATAGCTTGTCTATCCTCTGTGCCCACTTGACCTCAGGGTGACGGCTGGAATGTTAAGATTGCAGTAAGCAGTCAAAAAACAGAATTCAAAGATAGCCAGCTTAGAAACATACAGCATCAGAGCTATGGAGATTGGATTTCAACATCAAAATATTGAGAAAAACCTCAAAGCCAAAGATAAATCAAGTTGATTTGATGATGAATATGTGACAAAACAAAAAATTGAAAAAAAGGAATTAAGACTATAACTAAATTTTGAATAGGTTCTGAAAATAATAAATCAGTCACTATGAGAAACTGTGGTTTTCACATGATTATGCCATGTAATACTGCTAGATACGTATGTCGATCGTACATTTTAAATAGCGATAGAGACAAAACGCAGGGGGAGAAGATTGTTACGAGCATGAAGGATGCATAAGCCCCCTCCTACGGCTAATAAGTCATTCAGGGGTATTCATAACATAAGACTGGTGAACAAGGCACATGAAACCAACAAAGAAATTACTGCATCCAGAATACAGATCCCCATACATCCGCTTCCACAAACACTTGACCACTAAAAGCCTTCAAGATCTCAAACTTACGCTGTTTATTGCCAGATTCAGGCTTGCAGCCAGGAAATGAATACATTAAATGAAGGCATGATGCTTCGATTATTTGATTAATTGTTTTCTACTTGCTAATCAAAGTAATGTTGCCATTGACCACTGCAAAGCATTGCTAATGGCTATACTACAGCGTGTGTATATACAAATGGTTTCTGTAAAAGGAATAATCCAATTAGTAGATTGCATAAGTATAACCACTGACATTGCATTATCAAAAACAACATTGACAGTCCTTTGACAAAAACAAAAATGTTTCTTGAGCAACATGGTTTGGTTACTGCATGAACAAAAACAGAAAGGATGCATAAAAATTCAACCAGTCATAGGCACTGTCTATTTTAAGGCATCTCTGGATTGCCACAATGTAATTACACAGGTGTAATGATTTCCCAATCGTCTAAAATTAAACCAATATACAGTACGGGTGTGTTAAACATAGTCTATCACCAAAATAATACTACAAATTCTTGCGTTGACCTAGGTAAGATAAAGTTAGATTCTAGCTTCAGACGGAGAATATAAAATCTAGACCTAACATCAAAAACAAATACTAACATCACAGCAAAATCCAAAATAGCATCGATTACATCACGAGGTCAACAACTGGCAGAATACAAGATTCAAACAGCATTTAAGAACATAAGAAGATATCAGAAAATACAAAGCATATGAATACATGGTAACAGATCGAATTGGACTAAATGCTATGGAGGATTGGAAAGGAGGAGACGGATCACCTCATCGCTAGTGTGAGAGTGAGGAGCGGAAAAACCCTAGCGAGCAGGAAAAAGATGCCCGGGAGATGGAAGGCAAGTAATCCTGAAATCCCAATGCCACGCCTTCCTCCTTTTATAGACGTGTGAGGCGAATGGCGAAAATAACCCTGTCTTCTCGGGTCGGGTTTTCTGATCCGTCGTGCCGGGCAAGCTCGACCCGACGGGACTAATCTGGAAAATGATTTTAAAAAAAACTTGGGATGGGAATTATTATGCTTTTTGGTATACTTGTTCTATAAAATCTCAACGTTAAACGTCAAGAAAACATGCTTGAATATTTTCTCTTTAGTGTACTATTTTATCTTAGCGAAGACTCGGTAGAAAAATTTACTAGTGAGTGTGGTTTTATTTTCAATATGTTTAATGATCTTTGTCGTGATGAACTTGTCCTATAAAAGATTTGTTGAAAGTTCGCAGGTAAAAATATGTCATTTTTAAGATCAATAATTCTATTGATAAACTGCCACATTTTTATTGAAAGGATGAGCTTGAAATTCGTATGATTTAGATATGTTATAAAGAATGATGTATATTTCTTGTTCAAGAGAAATTGAAATCTTTGAATCATCTTTTTCAACTTCTAATTATTGAACGTTCTATTAATAACATTTTTCATTAGTGGGGATGAGAATTTGATGGGGTGCTCAGCTTAAACTAAGGCTCAAACTGTATAGTTCAACACGACAGAAGCCCAACCTTAAATTGAGTCGAGCTTGGGTCGTATTAATTTTTCAGAACAGACTTAGGTTGAGGTTGACCCAAACTTGCTAGCATGTTAGCCCGATTCATCATCAAGTCCATTAGCCTGATTCGACCCTTGGACAACTTGCATGCTTGCTAGTTGCAAAATAATTTTCTACTTCACTTTATTTCGTCAATTAATGCATGCATTCTTTTTAATATTTTTTATCATTGATTCGATTTCTACATTTTTGGATTAGTCACATTTAGCCTCCCATGGTCCTACTCCTCATCGGTCACTAGTGACGCCTCAAATCTCATCTAATATATCTAACTATAACGCTCGCAAGGAACAACTAAAGTTGCTAATCGAATTGAACATGTTCATGTTTGAATTAGAGTTTGTTCGGCAATAGTTCATAAAAATAATCATTTATTTCTAAAAAAATAAACATGAACTTCAAATTTTATTACCATAGCTTAATGAACCAAACGTGGACACAACATATGTTCATTCGATAAAAGTTCAAATTCGATTCATATATATGTATGTCTATTTGTGTGTGTAACTTTGCATTTGTAAACATGATAAAATTTGTGGTTAAAGAAAGTATGGTATTTGCTAGACTTTGTATTACTTTAATTTGAATAATTCCTTATTTTTAGTGATTATCGAAAAATATTATCAAGCAGCAGTTTTGAACTTGTTCATATAAACAAGTTTGATTTAAGTTAAATTGTTAACGAGTTATTATTGAACTGAACCCGAACTTTCATTGTCTAAACGAACTCGAATTCGAACATGTATCCTATCGAACATTTATCAAACCGAACTCGAACTTTCTTATCGAACCGAACTCGAACACAAGTTCGTTCATTACAGTTTGATTCGATTAGCATCCATGGTTACAACATTTGATCCTCCACCTCGTCCATGCTCACCCGTTTAAGTTTCATTCATGATCGTTGACTCATGTCGTTGGATACAACCATCACGGACAGATGGCACATCTCCATCGTCGATGCATCGCTCTCATCATCGTCACATTACAACTGCAAGGTGGACCTCGAAAACTCATCTTCTCTGAAGTCTTTATGTTTTCTTTGGCAAAAATTACAATAGCGATCACACATTTTTACAAAGGTATTTTATCTCCTTATACAACAAAAAATAACACTTTGATTACAGTGACGTTTAAAATTATATATAATTGAGAGGAAAAAGTGGATGGTTTGGTGGTAGTGTAGTGTGCCTACCACCCAAAAGATCAGGGTTCAAAACCCTCTTTGTGGGGCTTGTGTTAGCCGGCATAAAAAATAGTATGATCGTTCAACATAGATTTGAGCAAGAATCCATGTAGCTGACCCTACTTAAGTGAGAGAAGGCTTCACCATTTTTTAGAGAGACCGATCTATTTGTTTTTTTCTATGTGCATCTAGATGTTGCATTTTTGATGATTAACAAATGTCTTAACTAATGTGAAAAGAACGTTCATCGGTTGTATATTAGCAAAAGGTACATATTGTGTCACTTCATGATCTATTATGTGTATGTTGTCTGACCTATAAAATAGTTGTGCATCAACGAAGAAAACTTATTTGATATCGCCATCATATCACAATGAAATCAATATCACAACATCCAAAAGAAAATCTTCGTTGATTGGATTTCTCCAATGCAGTTCTTGCAACGCCTCTGATTTTTTGACTTCTCGTAAAAGTCTTAAAATAAATCCAATATTATATACTCTACGAACTGTCTCGTAACAACCTTTCCAACAATCCCAAAACAAAATAATTCCATGTTCGGGTGTAGGGGTGTAGACGAGCCGAACCTGAGCAAATCAACCTAGGCTCAATTTGGTTCGTTTGGCAAGCTTTCAGGCTCGGGTTCGGTTCGGCTTGATAAAATGAAAACTGCAATAAGGTTCGGTTCGGTTCGGATATGATTCGTAAAGATTCGGTTCGGCTCGTTAAAGGTTCGTTTAAGAATAAATGTTATGCAAATGCTTCTATTCTAAGGGAAAAGATGCAGTCGCAGGGGAGGGTTTCGGGAACAGGGAATAGGGACTTAGGGAGTGGATGACTGGAAGGATTTGGGAAAATAAGTGAACAACCCTTATGTTCATACAGAATGTACTTTTCCTTATATATATATATATACACAATATATATGTATATATACTTTAATTATGTATATGTGTGTGTGATCGAACTTTTAACGAACCGAACCTGAGTGAACCTATGTTTTTGAGGTTCGGTTCGTTTATTTGATCGAGCCAAAGTCATGTTTAGGTTAGGTTCATTTATTTTCGAATCGAACTTTTAGCGAGACGAATATAAGCCAATGTTGAATCTGAGATTTTTCTGACATCCCTATTCGGGTGTAGGGTTATGATAATTGTAGTGAAGATGGGGTGAAGGATAATCATGGAAATTAAGAATCAAGGGGGTTACAGTAATCGGTCCTCAATACCTGTCCACATAATGGGCATTTCGACTGGGATCATCAGTCCTCAATCCATCGACGATGGAAACAAATGCAACACTACATGCGCACGTATAGCAGAATATGTGACCATGTGAAAGAGAGATGATGTCGAACAATGTGTCGCACTGTAACACCTCCAACTACCGAGGTATGGGATAGCGTGCGATATCGGTTATCGCACGTCTATATGGTTCGGTGGCACAATAATGAAGTTATGGAGGACTTCACCTTAGAGGACAGCCGACTAAGGAATGGGACTACTGCATGAAGGTTCGGAGATCGTGGGCTCCCTTTGGCACAACACTTGACAGAGCAGAGCGGCAACATCCTACGTAGGAGCGTAGGATCCACTGATGACAGCAAGATGATATGGCATGCTGACATGGCAGACGACATGGCATGCTTACAGAGCAGGCGACGTGACGTCGGTTGTAGAAGACGAAGGATTTGTACGGAAGATGAAAAGCCAAGGCATATGAAGAGTCATCTCAGAAGATGGAGGTCTCCACAAAAGACGAACGGTCATTGTATTCATTGTACATGTAATAATAGTGTCCCTTCGTATACCCCAAACTTGTGTACATAAGGAGGGGTCGAGCTCGTTTGTAAAAAACACACTTGAGAGTGAGTCTCTTGCTAATAACAAAGAAGAGTCTAGTGTCATTACTCTTGTGTCCTTGTGCTTGAGTACTTGTGTTCGAATGTTCGAGTGGCGTGATTGTTCAACGTGATGGTGTACGTCTACACGCATACGAGAAGGCTAGTTATCTTACGAGAAGCTGATGTCGCACAGACCAAATTCAAAAGATAGAGTTAATATTTACCCTTGTGACAACTGGTATCAGAGCTTGAAGATGGCACCCAACACTCGTGATCGCATAGCTTCCTTGGAGGGAATCACGATGGAGATCCAGTCTACACTAGGTACTCATTGTGAAACCCCGAATTTTTTTTCTAAAATCTGGAGTATTCTTGGCATCCAAAAAATTTAATAAATCACACCATTACGTGGATCTCGTCGAGATCTTTCCAACGAGCCCAAGAACACCCAATTCCGACATTCCTAGCTCAAGTTATCATTGTTTTACGTATCATAATCGGGACCCATATATGGATCCGAACCGGATCCGAATCGAGATCCAAATCCACCTCTCCTTCTATAAATAAGAGATGGTAGGCTGCTCTCTCAAAGCCCTAGCCACCACCATCTTTCCCTCTCTTTGGAGCACCACCATCTTAATCGATTTTATCGTCGGAGGGCTGCCGTCGAAATCGAAGGAGCTCCAATCGAAGATCCACGACCACCATCACGTAGGAAAGCTCGAGGTCACCTCCGCACACGCATTCGCGCTACCTTCGAGATACGGAAAAATCTTTTCCGTGTGAGAGGAGATCCCGAGGGAACATCCTCGGAGGTAACGACGTTATGCCTTCCTCTTGTTGTTGGTTTCATACGACTTTTGTTCCCATGTCCTGAACATTGTTAGGACTTTATCTTTATATATAGATCTTAAATTGTAACGATAAATAACCCCCTCTTGTTGTTGGTTTCCCCATATTTTTCCTTGTTCCCATATGCTTGAGCGTGCTTAGAACCTTGGTTATTCTTATATGGTATTTCATATATTAGCAACAATGTCCCTTCCTTCCCTATTGTTGGTCTCATATGATTCCATATACCATTTTCCTTAAAAATATGTAGATCTATAAAGAAAAACCCTGTGGTATGTCGTAAGATATTTGAGTAATTATGTACCCATTTTCTGTTGAATGAGATTGATCTAAGTTAGATATGAGAAAAAGAGGGCGCCATAAACATTTCTTTGATCTGATTCCTATTTCCATATATTCCTGATCCTTTTCATCTATAGACATAACATCCGTTGATTTTGGACAATTTTTATTTAGTTTAAGTCATGGTTAAGGAATCAAGATTTCTCAGTGTAAACAATCACAGGAAGAGCCGTTGGATGTGGATGACTGATTATCTAATTTGAGAAATGTAAGGAATTATGACTAGATATTGAACACGGATTTCTTACTGCTAAGAATTTGTGCACTGCAAATTTATTAATTAAGTCATCACCGTTATTTCTTGAATGGTCACAATTCACAATAAATACGTTATATTGAAGAGCATGTAGATGTTTCATCGAAGATCAGGTACTAAGTGCACCATAAATCTCATACCTAATAATTACATTCGGATCTCATACCTTATAATTACATTCGGATGTTTTTTTTTATAGATATAATGTACAATGGTTTCCCTTACAATTACTACCGTACAAAAAGGGTAGTGTCTTTGTAGGATTTGATTAACTGTATTATCAAAAAAAAAACTGTAAGAGAATATACTGATCATATTCCTGTCAATAAGATCACTTTCAAAAGTAATATTAGAAAAAAATAACAAGTCCTTGATCTGATATGTATTAGAATCATTTACATTGATATATATTCCTTTTATAAATCGAAACTTGCTTGTCTACCCGTAGGCAGTGATAACGTGCATGTGCATAATGGTGTAACGTCTCAAGATAACATGATTATTATCACATGCTTTTGTAATATTAATAATGTTGTTTTGATAACGTCTCATTTAAGTTTGTGAAAGTTTGTGCGGGGTAATCGCATAATGATACCATGTCGTATTAATAACTTCGCTCAATATATATCTATATTCTAAAAAAAATCATATTCAAGGCTTAGATATAACTATTATGTTATGGTTTATAATGTGTTTGGGATTAGGAGTTTCGTAGGTAGATAAGTAGAACAAGTGAATAAATGGTGGGGACAACTTACTTAACTTCAGGTAGCTACAAGTACCTTTTGCTTTAAAAACATGTAAACGATGATATCAACTACACATATGGTGATGGTGAATTACATGAGCGGTAACCTCAGAACGTCGTGTAGTTATGCCCAAATAATTTTAATAATTCCAGTAAAATTGGCAACATTAATCTATGTTAGATGTAAATATTACATGTGATCGAGATTGCATAAGTTTTGGATCGGTGGAGTTAAGCGTTGTAAAAGTTTGGGCATGCGCCCTTGGGCCCCGGGGAGATGCCTTGAAAGTCATGACCCCAATGGACGAGTTGGGTGACGCGTTGCACCTAGCAGCCCGGCAGTATCCGGAGTCGCTCGACGGAGTAGGCAGGTGACGCGGTTGGCATTCTCGGTTTCTCACTTATACACAATTTTAAGATTCGGATTAAAATTTGATGTGGCCGCATCGAATTTTACCTCAAATATTATAATTGTGAGAGGTGTTCCGGGATATGGTTGGAAGTTGGAGAATGAGGTGTTGGTTTATTCCTTTATGATTGAGAAGAGGATCTTGAGGGTTTACTCAAGATGAAAATAAGTTCCCGCATAGCGGAGGCCTGCGAGTTGCGTACTTGCATGTGCTAGAATAATACGAGTTTTGATTAATGATCGGATGCCGGTAGTTGAAATTAATTATCATTGTGGTCCCTAATCAACTTGTTGAAATATCAAAACCGCTATAGTAGTACTCAAATGATCAATAAATCAATAAATAAAATCAGTTGATATGTGATCCAAATTGAATCAGAATAATTTGATATTTTTCTCCGATCTACGATACATGCATATGCCATTGAATAAAGTTGAGTATACATCCTTTTCTTACACCCATATTAGTCATTATAATGTTTCGTTATTGGGCAATTGCTCATAACGCTACCCTCGTGTGAACCCAACAGGTATATCGGAGCAGCCACCGCCACAGTAGCGGTCTTTGGAGGAGATCGGACTTTTCCTCGTCATACTTGCATCAGACAGGGTGCGTCCTACTTAGAGCAACTTATTTACGTCCGCACTATTTTTTGTTATTCTTGAGAGACATTGTAACGAGATATGTGGAGAGCTTCTTCTACAAAATTATAACTATACGATGTATCTCATTTTGTGGACATGGACTTGATGATTATGGTTATCAATGAGAATGGATGGTGCATTTTTCTTTCTATTTCATATTATTCTCATGTTGTTATTTATATTTCAAATGTTAATCTAATGTGCATAAGATGGTTTGCTGAGTATCATAGATCATGGGCGTATTTGGACCGTAGGTCCGACGCTCCCGTCTCGTCGGTTTCGTAGCCGGAGGGACGGGGCGTCACAGATGGTATCAGAGCCCGATACTCCATTCTCTCTTTTGCATATTAGAATTGTTAACAATATTTGAAATATAAATATAGTGACAAAGTCTCTTGACCTTGTCGTTAGTAAGGAGAATAATTAAAGTCATGTTTAAAGTGTCCATTGTCTCTCTAACCATAGAAATAATTTTTAATATAATGATTCTCGCAGGGAATCATGCCGCCTCGTGTTGACCCTGATATTGCACAGCAGTTGGCTTTGCTAGTTCAGGCCGTACAGGGTATACAACAACGTCAGGAGGTATTGGAGCAAAGGCTCCTCCAGCAGGATGATTCCTCGCACCAGCCCTCTCGTTAGGAGGAGGGCAGTGTTCATCCTTCGGTGTCTCTGGATCTGGAAGGATCAGATGACCTAGAGACGCTGCAGAAATATCAGACGACCTACGCATCATATCAGAGATCTATGGTGCCACAATTCTTTGGCAATGGCACACCAGATGAGGCTGAGCTATGGCTGGATCACGTATCTAAGGTGTTGAGGATGATTCATGCTCCTGAAGAGTCTTGGCTTACATTTGTGGAGTTCTCACTAGCAGGTTATGCTGAGCGTTGGTGGTTCGCCACCAAGGAACATCTGGAGGATCCCATAACATGGGAAATTTTTCTTGATGAGTTCCGTAGTCAGTTCTATCCTGATCACTGGGTTGAGGATCAGAGGAGGTTATTTGCTGAGCTGAAGCAGGGGTCTATGACGGCCCAAGAGTATCTCATTCGTTACACTGAACTCTCCCGCCACTCACCAGCGACTACTGCTTTTCCCGAGGAGAATTTACAGAAGTTTATCCGGGGACTGCGTGATGATGTGCAGCACCAGCTATCTGCATTAGATTTCACTTCCATCAAGGAGGTAGCTGCTAAAGCTACCAAGATGGAGGCAACCCAGAGTCGGCTTCAGGGGAGTCCATCACATTTCCAACCACCTCAGCCCGCGAGATCTGCTCGTCGAGATTTCTACAGAGCTCGTAGAGAGCGTCGTTTCCACCCAGTGGCTACTACTCCTACCGTTAGCAGATTTGCCCCTACACCTACTTTGGGGCAGGGTTTGGCGAGCCGTGGTACTACTTCCTTCCGCTCTTCGACACACTCACAGAGCCGTAAGACAGGAGGTGCTAGCCTTGTCTCAGGAGGCTCCTTCTCTCAGCCAGGAGATCGCAGATGTTTCCACTGCCAACAGCCGGACCATTTCAAGGCCAAGTGTCCTTTACTTGCCGGCAACTCAGGTGGCCACCCACCAAGTATACGACCAACTTTCTCTTCTGCACAGTCACACGGATCAGTTTCCCGCCGTGGGGGTCGAGGTTTTCAACGTCCTCCATCACGACCAACCTTCAGTGCTGCAGGTTCTAACGCCCCTCCATAGCCTCAGGGACAGTTGAACGCAATCACACAGGAGCAGGCCCACGCCTCAGGAGCTGTAGTACGAGGTATGATTTCAGTGCATGGTATATCATTACATGCTTTATTTGATTCGGGAGCTACGCACTCCTTTTTAGCACATCGATTAGTGCCCAAGTTAGATAAGGAGCCAGTCTGTGTTCCATCTCCATACTACATCAAGGGCCCAGGGGGCCAATTATTCATAGTGCGGCAAGCAGTGGAGAATGTAGCAGTGCAGATCGGGGGACACATATTGCCCGCATATCTTTTACTCTTTCAGTTAGAAGATTTTGATGTCATCCTAGGTATGGATTGGCTCGAGCATTATCATGCATGCCTTGATTGCTTCGAGAAGACGATAGTGTTCCGTCTCCCAGGCATACCTACCTTTCAGTTTGATGGACGTACCTCAGATAGTGAGGTCTTATATGTTTCGGCATTGAAGGCCCAACACATACTCGATCAGGGTTGCATAGGTTTTCTCACCCATATTGTGGAGTTACCCGTCGAAGATCGTATGATTGAAGACGTCAAAATTGTACGAGATTTTCCTGATGTATTCCCAGAGGAATTACCTGGACTATGGGATAGGATTGTGCATGGTCAGCAAACAGATCAAAAATTACAAGACTTATTCCATCGATGCCTGAAGGAGGAGTTTGATGGATTCAGAGTATGTGAGTCCATCTTATGGAAGGGGGACCGTGTCTGTGTCCCTAATGATGGCAAGTTAAGGAGAGACATCCTAGATGAGGCTCATTGTTCTAGATTATCTATCCATCCAGGGAGCACCAAGATGTATAGAGACCTCCGCCAACACTTCTGGTGGGAGGGGATGAAGAGAGATGTTGCAGAATATGTTACTCGTTGCCTTACGTGCCAATTGGTGAAGGCAGAGCACAAGCGTCCTCCTGGCTTGTTACAGTCACTACCTATTCCGTTGTGGAAATGGGAGAGTATCTCTATGGACTTCGTGACATCCTTGCCTCGCACAGTAGGTGGACATGATGCCATTTGGGTTATTGTGGACAGGTCGACCAAGTCTGCACATTTCGTTCCCGTGAACATGACATGCACTCCGGTAGATCTGGCCAAGTTATATATTCAGCATGTTATTCGCTTGCATGGGATTCCCAAGGAGGTTGTATCTGACAGAGACTCTCGTTTTACATCGCATTATTGGGGAGAATTCATGAAGGCCCTAAAAACTGAACTATGTCTTAGTTCAGCCTATCATCCACAGACTGATGGGCAATCAGAGAGAACAATCCATACCCTTGAAGACCTACTCAGAGCATGTGCTATTGAGTGGCAAGGATCTTGGAAGGACCACCTTCCTTTGGTAGAGTTCACTTATAACAACAGCTACCATGCTAGTATTGGCATGGCGCCTTTTGAGGCATTGTATGGACGGAGGTGCACCACTCCCTTGTGTTGGCAGGAAGTGGGTGAAAGGGTATTTATTCCACTCAGATAATCGAGGACACAACAAGAGCAGTGGAGACGGCTAGGAAGAAACTATTGACTGCACAGAGCCGTCAGAAGAGCTATGCTGATCAGAGACGTCGTGATCTTGAATTTGACACTGGAGACTTTGTATTCTTAAAAGTATCTCCAATGAAAGGTATTCAGAGATTTGGTATTAAGGGCAAGTTGGCACCACGGTTCGTTGGCCCTTTCGAGATTTTATCTCGTATTGGAAAGGTAGCATACCGAGTAGCACTCCCCCCTCACTTGGCAGGTGTGCACAATGTATTCCATGTGTCAAACCTCCGGAACTATATCCGAGACCCTCGACATGTGATTAGCTATGAGGATCTCGTGGTTGGACCAAATTTATCTTTTCCTGAGGCACCCGTGCAGATTTTAGACCGGGCGGTCAAGAGGTTACGACGGAAAGACATCCCTTTAGTGAAGGTATTGTGGCAAAGTCAGAATGTTGAGGAGGCCACTTGGGAGCCTGAGGCAGATATGCGACAGAAATACCCCTATCTTTTTGAAGGTATGTTCACGAAACCCTATTTCAATCCTCTTTAAGATTTTTATGGGTTCCGTTCTCTTTAAGATTTTTTTTATGCCTAAATCTACACCACATTCAAAACCCATACGTTAAATCCTACGTCTCGAGGACGAGACTTCCTTTAAGATTTTTATGATGTGAAACCCCAAATTTTTTTTTCTAAAATCTGGAGTATTCTTGGCATCCAAAAATTTTAATAAATCACACCATTACGTGGATCTCGTCGAGATCTTTCCAACGAGCCCAAGAACACCCAATTCCGACATTCCTAGCTCAAGTTATCATTGTTTTACGTATCATAATCGGGACCCATATATGGATCCGAACCGGATCCGAATCGAGATCCAAATCCACCTCTCCTTCTATAAATAAGAGATGGTAGGCTGCTCTCTCAAAGCCCTAGCCACCACCATCTTTCCCTCTCTTTGGAGCACCACCATCTTGATCGATTTTATCGTCGGAGGGCTGCCGTCGAAATCGAAGGAGCTCCAATCGAAGATCCACGACCACCATCACGTAGGAAAGCTCGAGGTCACCTCCGCACACGCATTCGCGCTACCTTCGAGATACGGAAAAATCTTTTCCGTGTGAGAGGAGATCCCGAGGGAACATCCTCGGAGGTAACGACGTTATGCCTTCCTCTTGCTGTTGGTTTCATACGACTTTTGTTCCCATGTCCTGAACATTGTTAGGACTTTATCTTTATATATAGATCTTAAATTGTAACGATAAATAACCCCCTCTTGTTGTTGGTTTCCCCATATTTTTCCTTGTTCCCATATACTTGAGCGTGCTTAGAACCTTGGTTATTCTTATATGGTATTTCATATATTAGCAACAATGTCCCTTCCTTCCCTATTGTTGGTCTCATATGATTCCATATACCATTTTCCTTAAAAATATGTAGATCTATAAAGAAAAACCCCGTGGTATGTCGTAAGATATTTGAGTAATTATGTACCCATTTTCTGTTGAATGAGATTGATCTAAGTTAGATATGAGAAAAAGAGGGCGCCATAAACATTTCTTTGATCTGATTCCTATTTCCATATATTCCTGATCCTTTTCATCTATAGACATAACATCCGTTGATTTTGGACAATTTTTATTTAGTTTAATTCATGGTTAAGGAATCAAGATTTCTCAGTGTAAACAATCACAGGAAGAGCCGTTGGATGTGGATGACTGATTATCTAATTTGAGAAATGTAAGGAATTATGACTAGATATTGAACACGGATTTCTTACTGCTAAGAATTTGTGCACTGCAAATTTATTAATTAAGTCATCACCGTTATTTCTTGAATGGTCACAATTCACAGTAAATACGTTATATTGAAGAGCATGTAGACGTTTCATCGAAGATCAGGTACTAAGTGCACCATAAATCTCATACCTAATAATTACATTCGGATCTCATACCTTATAATTACATTCGGATGTTTTTTTTATAGATATAATGTACAATGATTTCCCTTACAATTACTACCGTACAAAAAGGGTAGTGTCTTTGTAGGATTTGATTAACTGTATTATCAAAAAAAAACTGTAAGAGAATATACTGATCATATTCCTGTCAATAAGATCACTTTCAAAAGTAATATTAGAAAAAAATAACAAGTCCTTGATCTGATATGTATTAGAATCATTTACATTGATATATATTCCTTTTATAAATCGAAACTTGCTTGTCTACCCGTAGGCAGTGATAACGTGCATGTGCATAATGGTGTAACGTCTCAAGATAACATGATTATTATCACATGCTTTTGTAATATTAATAATGTTGTTTTGATAACGTCTCATTTAAGTTTGTGAAAGTTTGTGCGGGGTAATCGCATAATGATACCATGTCGTATTAATAACTTCGCTCAATATATATCTATATTCTAAAAAAAATCATATTCAAGGCTTAGATATAACTATTATGTTATGGTTTATAATGTGTTTGGGATTAGGAGTTTCGTAGGTAGATAAGTAGAACAAGTGAATAAATGGTGGGGACAACTTACTTAACTTCAGGTAGCTACAAGTACCTTTTGCTTTAAAAACATGTAAACGATGATATCAACTACACATATGGTGATGGTGAATTACATGAGCGGTAACCTCAGAACGTCGTGTAGTTATGCCCAAATAATTTTAATAATTCCAGTAAAATTGGCAACATTAATCTATGTTAGATGTAAATATTACATGTGATCGAGATTGCATAAGTTTTGGATCGGTGGAGTTAAGCGTTGTAAAAGTTTGGGCATGCGCCCTTGGGCCCCGGGGAGATGCCTTGAAAGTCATGACCCCAATGGACGAGTTGGGTGACGCGTTGCACCTAGCAGCCCGGTAGTATCCGGAGTCGCTCGACGGAGTAGGCAGGTGACGCGGTTGGCATTCTCGGTTTCTCACTTATACACAATTTTAAGATTCGGATTAAAATTTGATGTGGCCGCATCGAATTTTACCTCAAATATTATAATTGTGAGAGGTGTTCCGGGATATGGTTGGAAGTTGGAGAATGAGGTGTTGGTTTATTCCTTTATGATTGAGAAGAGGATCTTGAGGGTTTACTCAAGATGAAAATAAGTTCCCGCATAGCGGAGGCCTGCGAGTTGCGTACTTGCATGTGCTAGAATAATACGAGTTTTGATTAATGATCGGATGCCGGTAGTTGAAATTAATTATCATTGTGGTCCCTAATCAACTTGTTGAAATATCAAAACCGCTATAGTAGTACTCAAATGATCAATAAATCAATAAATAAAATCAGTTGATATGTGATCCAAATTGAATCAGAATAATTTGATATTTTTCTTCGATCTACGATACATGCATATGCCATTGAATAAAGTTGAGTATACATCCTTTTCTTACACCCATATTAGTCATTATAATGTTTCGTTATTGGGCAATTGCTCATAACGTTACCCTCGTGTGAACCCAACAGGTATATCGGAGCAGCCACCGCCACAGTAGCGGTCTTTGGAGGAGATCGGACTTTTCCTCGTCATACTTGCATCAGACAGGGTGCGTCCTACTTAGAGCAACTTATTTACGTCCGCACTATTTTTTGTTATTCTTGAGAGACATTGTAACGAGATATGTGGAGAGCTTCTTCTACAAAATTATAACTATACGATGTATCTCATTTTGTGGACATGGACTTGATGATTATGGTTACCAATGAGAATGGATGGTGCATTTTTCTTTCTATTTCATATTATTCTCATGTTGTTATTTATATTTCAAATGTTAATCTAATGTGCATAAGATGGTTTGCTGAGTATCATAGATCATGGGCGTATTTGGACCGTAGGTCCGACGCTCCCGTCTCGTCGGTTTCGTAGCCGGAGGGACGGGGCGTCACACTCATCCCCACTGCCTGGCTCGTCCAGAGGATGATGCATGCATGGGATCGTCAGGCATCGACAACGAGAATCCACGTTTGACTGATGTAGTAAAAACACTCGAGGAGAAGCTAGAGGAGCTTGAGATGATGTAAGAGCTACACGAGGAACTCTCCATCATTAAAAAGGAAGCTGCGAACGGGGACGAATCCAGTGACGCGTGAATGTCAAAGGTTCCAAAACGCAAGCCCTTCTCATGTATACGGTGTGCAAAGACTTGGATAATTATTTGTGGGATATGAAGGTGTGTTTCAAAGTTGTCAAGACTCCTTAGCCGGAGAAGGTAACCTTGGCGGCGATGTACATGTCCAACCATGCGAAGTTATGGTGGAGGACCCGTGCATCCGAAAGAAAACTATACATATTGTATTGAGATAAGTTGGTAACTAAGCTGAAGGAGCAGTTTCTATCCGCCAGCACTACTTGGGCAGCAAAAGAGGCGCTCTGAAGGCTGAGGTAGATGGGAACCGTACGGGAGTACATGAGGCAGGCCACATCATTGCTGCTGGACATCAAAGGTATGTCTTCTTCAGACAAACTCTTTAATTTCATGGTGGGTCTCTAAAATTGGGCTCAGGCAGAGCTTGGGAGGCAATGGATGAAGGACCTCAAGACTAGCATCGCTATAGCATAAGCATTGGTCGACTACGAAGTCCAACCGACTGTTGAGAAGAGAAGAGTAGACCTAAAGAAAAGAGCAAGGGAAAGTTCAAGAAGTCCAGTAAGATTAAGACTTCGAGGGAGGGAGGAGAATCCTCCAAGAAGGTCGAGCAGCCTAAGGGGAAGGGTTGCTTCATCCGCGATGGGCTACATCGGATGTGGGAGTGCCCGAAGCGAGAAAAGCTGAACTCCGTGACTATGTAGGAGAACTCGGACGAAGAGGCGCTTGACGAACCTCAAGTGTTGCGCAATATTCGCTTATGTCCGCTAAAGTTCGGCAAAAAGGTGCAAACGGAGGTGACACGTGAAGATCCAGAGACGGTGTACCTCGATATTGTGGTACACAAGAAGACCCTTTCGATCATGATACTGGAGCGATGCACAAATTTCTCTCCAGCATAGAATTCGGGAGCTTGGGAGTTTCCATGGAGAAGAGTCAGTGTCGTGTAAAGCTTGCCAACTCCGAGTCATTACATACCGAAGGTATGACAAACTACACTATCCATTTGGGTGATTGGCAAGGAAAGATACACTTCCTCACGGTGCCTCTCGACGACTTCCAAGCGATCATATGAGTCGAATTCTTGAAGAAAGCGAAGATGTTTGTGACTCCTTAACTGGGAGAAATTTTCTTCATGGTTGTGGATACCTCCTGCTTCATTGGGGCTATCAAGAAGAAAGGGCATGCTATAGCCATGCCCACGATGCAAGCTTGCAACGTGATGAGGAAAGGGGAGATAATGTACCTGGTTATGGTACGTGTCGAATTAGCTACAGCACGTGTCAAAGAAAATGGCGAGGAGATACAACCATGCCCTAAGGCAGTACAGAAGATGATGGATAAGTTTAAAGATGTGATGCCAGAGGAGCTGCCCAAGGAGCTTCCACCGAAGCGAGACGTTGATCACTCCATTTAGCTACTGCCAGGTACGGCGTCTCCTGTACCAGCACCATACAAGATGTCCCCTGCAGATCTGGAGGAGGTCATGGAGACAACTCATGGAGTGGGTAGACACTGGTATGGTGCTCCAAGTAAGGCCCCATGTGGAGCACATGTGTTGTTCCAAAAGAAGAAAGATGGAAGCTTGCGGTTGTGCATAGACCATCGCGCGTTGAACAAGGTGACGGTGAAGAAAAGTACTGTCCCAAATATGGAAAACTTGTTTGATCGCTTGGGCCAAGCCAAGTATATCGACTCTTTTGTTGTGGTTTACTTGGATGACATGGTGGTGTACAACATGACCATGAAGGAGCATATCAAGCACTTGCTGTTGGTGCTTGAGAAACTAAGGCATAACCCGTTGTACTTGAAGTTGGAGAAGTGCGCATTTGGTCAGGAGACCATCTCCTTCATCGGGCATATCGTTGGTGGAGGCACAATACGCATGGAATCCAGGAAGACTCGTGCGATTGAAGAGTGGGTGATACCCACAAAGGCTAAAAATCTACGATTCTTCCTCGATTTGGCAAACTACTACAGGAAGTTCATTAAGGGACATTCCAAGAAGGCGATGCCCCTGATGCACCTACTTCAGAAGGATTAACCTTGGAGATGGACGCGTAAATGCCAAGGGGCATTCCAGAAGTCGAAAAAGGTAATGGTGAAAGAGCAAGTTCTATGACTTATAGACTTTGAGAAGCCATTCAAAGTACACACCGACGCGTCTGACTATGCACTTGGAGGTGTATTGGTGCAAGATGGGCATCATGTGATGTATGAGAGCCGCGAGTTGAATCCAACAGATAGGAGATATTATGTGCGCGAGAAGGCAATGACAACAATGGTCCATTTGTCTAAGGATATGGCACCACTACCTCCTCGGATCAAAGTTTCTGGTGCAAACGGATAACGTGGCAACCGACTTCTTTGCCACATGGAAGAAGCTAACTCCCAAGCAGGTGCGATGGCAAGACTTCCTTGTTGAATTTGACGTTGAGATTCGCTACAGTCTTTGGCGGACCGACTAGGTAACAGACGTTATCTCGAGGAAGAGCAAACCAGTAGAGACAGAGGTCGCAGTGATCGCATCGGTCACTCGCGTGTCTTGAGACATGCTCGAGCGCATCTGGGAGCAAACACACGAGGATTCGATTATTTCACGCTTGGTGCAGTATGTGAACGATGGAGAAGTTCGGAGATTCTGTATAGAGCAATGCGTCCTCTATGCAAAGGGCAGGAGACCCTATGTCTCCTCGAGCGGTGGCTTGAGGAAGATGCTGCTGAAGGAAGCACATGACGTACAGTGGGCTGGTCGTCTAGAGGTGGAGCCTCTCCTCAAGCTACTTCTGTCCAAAGATGAAAGAAGACGTAGAAGTCTATGTGCGTACTTGTCTTCTATGCCAACAAGACAAGGCGTAGAGGAAGAGAGATAATAGGAGTGCTGGAAACTCTACCCGTTCCTTCACATGACAACCAATCAGCATAATTGGGTGAGCTTACTAGACATTGTCCTATTCTGTTACAATCTGCAGCAGACCTCCACCACATGCCAGTGTCCATTTGAGATTATGATGAGCAAGCAACTTGTGACACTAGAAGTGGGTAATCAGAATATCCAAAGACGATATCCCGCAGCACATAGTTTTGCAATGGAGATACAATATCGGTGGGAGGAAGCGAAGGATGCATTGACTCACGATGAAAATAAAAGAAAAAAAACTTTAAAACTAAGTAATTTAACACCAATAAAATGATTTCGGTTGGTTATATTCATTTTTAAGACATATTTGGAAAAAGTTCCTTTTACAATATTTTGAGCACAAGATTTCGAGGAAGTTTCATTTTGATTTTTTTATTTTAATACATTCTGTTAGTTTATATATACATATATATATATCTTGCTTTTCATATTTCCCTATGTTTCGATTGGTCCACATGGACTGAATAACCTTGACCCATTCCCTCTTCCTGATTGGTACTCACCTTCCTTTTTCTTATTGGTCTACACCAGTCCACGTCACCTCTTGATTTGGAAGTTGATGCCAAGTCAACTTCTCCTCGGTAGTACAGAACCCATCCTTACCTCGTGCTAAACCCACCTACCCCCTGACTGAGACCATCACCTTGACCCTTGTCGTTGATGACCACCTGAAGCACCCTTCCTTACGCCTCACCGTTCAACCTCCTTGACTTCCATGCCACCTTCCACGAACCTCGACCACATAAAACTCGTTGGAGCCCCATCTTATAAATTATCCGCCATTTTCGTGTGCTTCGGCCGCAACTCCTCTCTCCATCTTTTGTTATAGTGTGCTTGAGTGAGCCGAGCAACAGCCAGTTGAGTCTCGTACCTAGTGTTATCCATGCAGCACTCTCTACTAACAAAAGCATTTTTTCGTTGTGTAGCTTCGTGAGTTGTCGTTACTTCGTTGATGCTACAACCTCAGTTACTCCGACAAGCAACCAATCCTTTCTAATGACCACCGATTCTCTGTTCATTGTTCTTTTAAGTGTCAATTGTCCTCCTCCTCTTCCTCCTCCTCCTCCTCTTTTTTATTCTTCATTTCTATTTACTCTACTTATCTTCGTTATCCATATGATCATACCGCCTTCTTCTCTTCTAAACTTCTTCATGTTCCTTCGACTAACATTGCCACTACGTCCCCTTTGTTTCACGATTTTGCCCATTCCAATCACAAATGGTGGCTAGCGAGCATCGCTCCCCTCTACTACCATGGTAGGTGCAAGCATCCAAGCCCCTACCCTAGATCGTTTGAGCTCTCTAGGACTAACAATGATCATTTGCCTTGTAGGGACATGTCCATGGAGCATATCACGTGGACATAGTTTCATCATTGATAGGCACCATGAATAACTATTCCTTGTGATGTGAGGAGAAAGAAGAGGCAATGATATAGAAGGTGTACCATCGATTGAACCTTCATCCTTCAATTTGAATCGATCAAACAATGCCAATTGCCCATCTTCCATATGCCAGAAGATCGAACATCATAAGACCATACCACCACTATCGGATCAAGAGGGAAGTCACATGGGACCCAACACATGGTGGATTTTGCGAAGCAACCTGCAGACCTTCCATGTTTTGTGAAACGTCCCCCGCCGTCTCATCAAAAGGAGTTCAAAAGGTGGCACTTGGATCTTTTGCATCCACGCACTTGAAGATTTTGCATATTATACAGAAGCTATTTCTAAAATATTTAACTATTGTACTTTAGTTCTTCTTTTGCACTTATACCTGTGAACTTAAAGCTTCACGTCTATTTATCTCGTTTTGCTCTAGATTGCTTTATTACTAAAGGACTTAAAATGCTACATTGTCTTCAAGTTTCGTGACATTATGATATATGTGTGTTTAATTATGAATTCTTGAAAGTTATCGATTTGCAATGTTTAATTCATATTAAAATGTACAAGTAATATTTTTGCCAAAAGTTAAGATGCTCTGATACATGCCTAATTATATACCAAGTTCCATTGAAAAAATATTAGGAATATTTACCCATATAATCCTGAATGGTTTCATAATAACACCAAGAACCCTCATTAATCACGAATTACACGAGAAACCTCGAATAATTACTCCGTCTTGTACCCATAACCCTCTATTAGTTAATAATTGAAATCAACCACACCATCGAGTTAATCTAACCCATCTACAATCTAATGCTATGGTATAAACTAAAAAAAAGAGGAAAACCAACCCCACACCGCTCCAGCCTCCTCCTCCTTCCTCCCCCGCCAGCACCCCTCCCCCTCTGACCACACCCAATCCCCGTATGTCCATACCTCCTCCCTCACCGGCCACCTCATCCCTCCGTCAGCCCCCTAGGCCCTATCCCCTCCTCCAGCCCCTTCTTACCCTTGACCGTAGCAGAAGATCGAGGTTTGTTGGAGTTCATCGGGACTCTTTTGATCGGAACGCCCGTCTGAAAATAAGAGGACTATTACTTTTGTGCACCAACTCGAGGAGAGGGAACTGCAGTGGAATATGAGTTAGCGAGTTCAACTTTGGATCATCTTGCAGTCTTTGAATACCACAACAACCTCACTGCAACGCATCTTCCATATTCAACACCCATTGTCCGTGAGGCTTCAGCCGACGACTAATCCGTGGAGCTTTTTGTATCCAACTCCGAGATCTCGACCTTCAAGAAAACAACCTCTTTGGCGGCTTCCCCACCGCGAACTCTCCCACACCGCCCTCACCCACCCCATCCTCGAAGGGAACAACCTATCTGTACCCATCCCTACCTCCTTCACCAACCTCAAAAATATCGTCCAGCTCGACCTCGAACATAACCAGTTCACCAGCGAGCTCCCCAGACTCGATCTCCCCTAACTCGACCAGTTCAACATCTCCTTCAACCTCCTCAGCGGGTCCATCCCCACCAGCCTCAGGGGGAAGATCAAGAATGCCTTCCTTGGGAAGACGCTCTGCAGCGTGTCCCTTTCAACGTGGAGCGGTGACGAGAAGAAGGTGAAGGCATCAGGAAAGGCGATTGCAATTATGCTGATTTCAACTGACAAATTACTTTTATTGATGTTCTTCTGATCTAGTTTTGCTATAATTACGTTGTAGTTAATATGTTGCATTCTATCCTGTCCAATTTACGATTTGGTTGGTTGCTTGTGTGACCTTTCTTGTTTTTGAACATCGTGAGGATTTCTTAGGACTTCCTGATATAATCATCGAACCCGGAGAACGTTGTTGACTCTTGAATTTTTTCGATGTGTTGGATCCTCCGAAGTACCGGCTCGATTCGGAATTCGGAATGGAAATTTTTCATCCTCCCCCAATCAATCCCAAGCGGAGCTTGAACCACCAACCACTTCGACATCGACACAACAGAACCGACAGCAACAATGGCAAAAATCATCGGCAATATCGACATAGCAGAACCGACAGCAGCATCAACAAAAAACATCAACAACGGCTGCGTCGATTGCGCTGGAGGTGGGCGTCGCGGCTGCTGGAGGCGGAGGGCAGGGCCGGCCACGCGGGCGGCGAACGGAGCTCGGCCGAGTCGCACGAAGGAGGCGCTGCTCAGCCGGCGATGCGGAGGCGCGGGCGGAGGGGCGGAGGCGCTCTGCTGCGGCGGTGCTTGGTCGGGGCGGTGACTCCGCGCGAAGGCGGAGGGTGGTCGGGGTGTCCGGCGCGCCTTCACGCGGCGGAGCTGTTGTGCAGCCGAGGGCGGAGGGCTGAACCCTCGCGCGGCGGAGTTGTACCTGCAAGGTCAGAGTAGAGAAAAAGAAAAGGGGGGTGAACGGTGAAGGAGGGAGAAGGGAGCTCCGGCCTGTGCAAGGCCGGTGGCGACAGTCTGGGATTGGGTAGATGGCGGAGTAGGCGAGTGATCACCTGGGAAATTCCGATGCTCACGGGAGCAAGGAAGCAGCAGTCGGGGCTTCGGCTGCTGGATCACGCCGGCGGAGTTGCTGTCACCAACTTCAGGAGTAATGGCGGATGCGGCTCATGGCGGGGGAGGTCAAGCTTTTATAGGGAGCTTGGGGCGTAACGGCTGCGAGGGCGGTGGCCTCGTAACGGCCGGAGACGGTGGTGGCATCGGCCGTTACGAGGAGGCGGGGAGGGGATGCAAAGGTGAACGGCTGGGGGCTGGAGGTTGATGACGGGTCACGTGCCTAGCACGTGACCTGTGTGCGGCTGGGGAGAGAGAACAGCGGGGTGCCACGTGGCACGCCCTGGAGTTGCCACGTGGCACCAAAACTCAATTTTTAGAGTGGGCAAAATAGATAGAAGATGACATTGGATCGAAAAATTTTCTTCACGAAAGTTGTTCGTCTCATCGAGATCTCGTATTCATCATGCTAAATTTGGTCATTTAGGCTTTATTCCCTATCATTCACTTGTAAATAATCATTAATAGAGCATTATTAGCATTGATACACGTGTGAATAATATCTGCATTTCATCATGCATAATTGCATTTAAAATCCCAAGTGTAAATTAGCCCAAAAAGCCACTAACTTCTCATATTTTTAATTAATTCATCCTAACTCCGATTGACTCCAAACACCTCCATTGTGTAGATATTACTAACTTTGTTAAATAAAAAATACAAAAAAATTACTAACCCAATAAGTGTCAAATAATCCCAAAGTCAAATTTCACATCTGACGGACTAAAATGAGCATATCTCCCACATACAGTGTCCGATTTTGGTCTACTCACTTTTAAATACTCCATTTTCAAATACCTTCAAAACAAGACCAATTTCGTAAAATTCGGAGCTCATTTGTGAAAGTTGGGTTTTGGGCCTCTTTTGCGCATTTTGACTTCTTCCTATTTTTGACCTGAGTTTTTATGTATATAATTAATCCTTTTAATTTTATTTCTTTTTCATTTGTGTCCTTTGATGAAAGTTTTAATAAGAAATGCAAAAATTCAAATCCAGATTAAAACTGAGATCAAAGAAACTGACCAAGTCCAAGTGTCCGTTGTCGGTCTGTGCAAAAGTTGTGTGTTTCTTACTTCTATTTTATTTTCCTATTTTCTTATCTATGAAAAATCCAAAAAAATAGATTAGTGTGTAAATATTTTTCTTGTATTTTATCGTATTTTTTCTATAATTTTTATCCCCTCTAAAACCACCAAAAAATTACAAACCCCCAAAAAGTCGGTTTTCTATACACATGGAGAACCGCCAAAAATACTACTTCTCACAGATGACCTCTTTTGCTCATGGGTCCTTCATGAAAGTTGTAGATCTCGTCGAGACAAACAACTTTTGTGAAGGATTTTTTTTGATCTGAGGTCTCCTTCTATCTATTTTCCCTCTCCAAAGTTGAAATTTTTTTGGGGTGCCACGTGGCAGCTCCTGGGCGTGCCACATGGCACCCCACTTTTCCACTTCTCTCCCAAACCACCAAGTCACGTGCCCCGCACGTGACCCCGTCTTCTTCTTCTTCCCCAGCCGTTCACCCTCATCCCCGAGCACCACCCTTGTAACGCCCACCCCCGCCATTACCACCTCCAAGCCGTTACACTTGCCACCACATTCACTCCCCTCCCTTGCGTAACGCCCTTCCATCATCGTCTATAAACACTCTCCTTCACCGGCCACACAACCCATCCGCCCTTTCTCGTCGATGCCGGTGACAGCGGCTGACCAAACGCGGCGTGATCCGGAGGTTGATGACCTTTGCGCTGCTCCTAACAGCTGAGCTTCGCTGTGCAACCGCCCGCAGCTGAGGCGAACACTGGAGTTGAGGAGCTCCTCCTCTAGCTTCAGGCGACACACCCCCTACCCCCTATTTCATTTTTTTATCTTTGCTAACCCTTGCAGGAAGCACCGCCGCAGCAGAGCGCCTCCGCCCCTCCGCCCGCGCCTCCGCATCGCCGGCTGAGCATCGCCTCCTCCGCGCGACTCGGCCGAGCTCCGTTCGCCGCCCGCGTGGCCGGCCCTGCCCTCCTCCTCCAGCAGCCGCGACGCCCACTGCGCCTTGGCCTTCGTCGACAGGCGCTCGCCTGAGCCCAGGTCCCTGCGCAACCGCCTTCGCCGCCCCACTCCAGCTACCGTTGGATGGGACGAGGTCCCATATCCAACGGCTTAAAGTCAGCCACGCAACCCCCCCCCCCCCGAGCCTCGGCCCCAGCCTCGAGGCTCGGGGCTCCGAAGCGCCAGACGCTGCCACGTAGGCTCGGGCATACGAGCATGTGCTCCGTTGTCCGAGCCTCCCGCCCTCCCTCCGAACCTCAGGCTCGGACGCCCGAGCCTCCGGGCCCGAACCATAGGCTCGGCCACCCGAGCCTCCCGCTTCCCACTCCGAGCCTTGAGTGCACGTGCTCCGCACGTGCGCATTGGGTAAATTGCGAGAAGGTCCCTGGCATTTTTATAGATTGCAAAAATACCCTCGCTTGAGGAAAATTTCGTAAAGGCCCCTCAAGTTTTTATTAATTACAGATAAGTCCTTCTAAGGACCTTTTTGCAAGGAAAACTTTATTTTAATTATGTTTTAGTCCCTGAAACTTCATTTTATCATATCTTTGTCATACGGACTCCGATTTTAGCGTGTAATATGTCATTTCGAAGCTAATTTCATGCTCTATCTCTTTGCATAAATTGTGGACAGATCTGAGATTGTTCTTTGAGAAGTATTATTTGAGGATCTTTATTGACTTTTGCAGGCTAAGTTTGACATATATGTGCCATATCTCCCTTGGAAAACTTAACGATTTATTTTTGCAGGGATTTCATTTATGCAATGATGAAATTGATCTCAGATTTGAGGACTTAATTTTTACAGGGGTTAAATCAAGGAGTTTTATAGGTTTATTGACTTGTGGACTGCAACCATTTCTTGAGAATGAAATTTAAAGTATTTTGAAGATAAATCTGATATCTATACGTGCATCAGGGTTTAATTTGATACATCTTACTGGATTTGACATTATTTGATCTGTGAATCCATTTCATGGACATTGATTAATCTTATTTGGATTAAACATAAGTAAATCACAGATCCTGGGCTTCATTCTTTCTGTTTACTTTGTTGCATAGCATTCTTATTGCATTGTATATTTTCTTAACACAAAAATTGACCAAGCATAAATTAATTATTTAATTTGATTTAAAACCGTGCAACTAAAAATATCCGTTCCCTGTGTTCGACCTTGGTACACTTACCAAGTTAAAATATTCCACGACATTCAAAGCTTGTGGTTTTTGATCGACCGATTTTCACCTCCTATACTACAATTTACGATTATTAAAGAGGTGAATTTCACATTCATCAAATGGCGTCGTTGTCGGGGAACGGTGAATTTTTAGGGTTTTGAATCATTTTTGGTAATTGATTTTTGTGAAAATTAGTTTTTGTGCCTTTTTTTGCATTTTATTTTGCATTTCTCTCTTACTTCTGCTACTAACCGCAAATTCTCTCTTCGCAGACTTCTGGGAGCTGGATTTCGATATTAATTCAAGGATCTGCTATGAAGACCGAATTTTAATTTTGTGAGAGAGAGCTTAGCATAGGTTTAATTTTTACAATATTCTCAGGGCCTCTCTCTTTGAACCCTTGTAATAATTAAGACTGAACATTCCTGTGGTGTGTCGGGTCTGTTTCAACCCCTTCTGTGTGGTTGGGACCCGACTTGAGTGGCGTAGGACTTAGGCACATATACGCTTGCTTGTTTATCATTGATTGTGCTCGTAATCTTTAAGCCACACTTTTTCACTAATTAAACGCACTATAGATCATTCAACATTAGCCACTGATCAATGGGGACGGTCAACATCCGTCGCTAACGATAAGTTGACCGTCCCCTCTGATCAATGGGGACGGTCATAAGACCGTCTCTAAAGGTCGCGTCGCATTTGGTATACGCGACGGTATTAGTAATCGTCCCCAATACCCACACATAGGGGACGGTCAGGACCGTCCCTAAAAGTCAGTCACAGGGGACGGTCGTGATCGTCCCTTAAAGTGTTTTATTGGGGACGGTCATGACCGTCCCTCTGTCAGGGGA